>JAMPIV010001511.1:0-112005 GCA_024509875.1 Oreohelix idahoensis
TGGGATACGCATGAATGGAACTATTTGCGTGGTAGCTATGGAAACCACCTTGGTAATTACAACAACGACCAATGATTTCCTTAGTGTTATGGAACATATTACACTACATATCGTGTTCGTTAACCTCCATTTCGTGCATGGAAACTTTAGGAACCTATTTCTTGTTGACTCTAAATAGTTCCTGAACCGCATTATCACATGACCCCTGATAATCTGAAGAATTCACTTTAGTTACCGAACCACTTCACTAGTTATGTTCCGTTTCGTGTAATTATGTTCGAGGATGTTTGAGTATGGCAAGGGTAAACAGCAAATGGATTGTGTATAAATCCCCACATTTTTCGAACGGCCTTTTCGTGGTCTCGCTATCGCGTGCGAGGGCCGCTGTTCCCCTCCGTACCTGGACCGAGGCGGTACCAGGGGCTGAACGTTGAGGCAATCGGTCGTCGGGGGGCGTGTGTGCTGGTTCGGGAGGGGCGGAGGCTTTGAGGTTAGGCGGGAAGGGTTCTTGGGAACGTAACCAGGTGGTGGCAATTTGGATGTGCATTTTTGAGGTGCGGGACGGCATCCGGAGGCCGGGCTGCTTCAGTGAGGCGCTGCAACGGGGCCGCGAGGGTCTGACGGCAGCAGGTCGTTGAATCGATTTTGTAGCTCACTAATTTTGGTGGATAATTTCGTGTTGTTGATTCGTAGCTGCTCCGGGGGGGTGGGTTTGGCGATGGGGCCTGAGGTTTCTTCGCGGTTCCAAGTCTTGGCTTACTTCGTATTTTACCAACATCGCATCTCCACTATGTAGGCTCCGTGGGGGTGGATGTCCGTGCTGGGTTGGCTGAATGTCAGGGTGGAGGCATTTCTGCGGAAGGATTGTGGACGGGGACGTTTACTATGTACCCGTGATCTGTTGTTTCCCTTGGCTGAGCCCAGTGTCAGTAAGGTGGAGGTAGGGTTTGTACCTCACCTCTCTCGATGTAAGCTAGTTCGTAACAATAAAATAAAATTATGGGATTAATTTTTTTAGGGGACGCGAAACCACGGGGCAATAAATAAAGGGATGCTGTAGGCTGTTACGGACATTTTTTCCCCAAGGGCGAGTACTACCGGTAACGTCTTTCGCGTCACTCCCTATATGCTAGTATCTCGCTCCTCAGACCTTTCCTTCCTTCCCGTTTTTATGTGAGATGAATAGTGTTTGTGCAGTTCCCGTGCGAATGATTGCAGCACTTGACGTTGACACAATGCCTCCTGTGTTGAGTTGCCCTCTTGGGACCCGCCCTCCGCCCGGCCTCGATTACTGACCCCCATGCATGTTTAACCGACGTGCTTGTGTTTTTGGTCGGAACGTCCTTGAATTAGATGCCGGATCTCCTCGCCTCCGGAGCGTAACTGTGCATTTTTTGTCCGCCACGCTGGTATTATTCTCTGTCTTCCCGACTCCACGCGTCTTGGACAGATTTGAAGTGAGCTATACGCTCCAGAAGTTGTATTCGTACAACCCCAATTATTGGGGGATAACTCCAGTGTCTTGGCATATGTCGAAAGTCGTTCTCGCCCCCCATTTCGATTTCTAGCTTTGGCATAAGGTGTGGAGGTAAAGTAATGTGGTAGAGATCAAGGGAGAATTCCATCCGGATGTAGCGACATGCCGTGAATTGGAACTCGGAAGTCGAAGCCGGTGGCATAAGTCGATTTCGTTACGACTAGGGGCAAATCCATTATGTGGAGTGAATTAGTTATCTCGTCTCTCACCCGATGAGAGATGCAGGCTCATGGGGGTATTATGTGCCGTATTCCAACTTACAGCCTATCGGGCTCATTAAAAGTTTCGTCAATGGCCTTACCCGTGGGATTAGCAACGATACAAGTCCCTCGGGAGGACTTTACGCCTGGAAGAAGGTTGGAATTAATACCTGAAGTTACAAAACGAAATTGGGTGGTCTGATGGTTAAGTGATATCTCTGCCTTTTGTTCCTGGATTGGATTCTGCTATTTCCAAAGGAATTCTTACAACCACAGTCTGGAGGATTACAGTAATGATATAAATTTTTGCCTCCGTGCGGGGGGGGCAGAATGGAATTCCGGGTTACTTGAGGAGTGCCCTCTGTAATAAACGGGCCTTGGTGGTGAATGGTCTTGTGCCTGGTCAATTTGGTCGACTCGTTAGTTTCCATGGCGGTGAATCATGCAAAGGGACACTTAGTTGTGGATGCCTTTAGTCACTGGTAATAACGAACGAGGCTAATCTGTCACGGGTTAGAGACTTGCTTACAACATACTGCTTAACAGTGCTTTTTAACATTTTTTCGGATGATCTGCTCCGTCTGTTAACCTTTTGAATTGTCTTGTTCCACTTCGTTGGTTGTCACGTGGCCGGCAATCACAAATAATTCGCCGCTATCGTTACAGTTAAACTACCCGAGTCTTGCTGTTGCTGCCAATACTCGCCCAGTTCACCTCAAGCAATATCGATACCGTTGGAATGTTCGGTTTTGATGAAGTTTATTGTCGATTTTGTTCGTAATTCAACCATTCCGCGTGATAAAATCAATACCATTAAACCATAAACGGACTACAACAGAAACAATAGTTGGATAAAATATGAAGGTGACCATAGTTGGATAATATTGAAGGGGTACGATAGTTGGAAAAAATATGAAACAGTGCGATAGTTGGATAATTATTATCACAATGCGGCTCGATAGTTGGACATAAATATGATGTGACGATAATTCGTTAAATTTGAATTGGGGACGGATAGTTTGGATAAATATGACGGGGACGATAGTTGGATGAAAAATGAAAATGAATGATAGTTGGATAAATAGTGAAAATGACGATAGCTCAATAATTATGAAGATGAAACGATAATTGGATGAAACATGAAACTGATCATAACTGGGATAAATATGAAAGTGATTGATAAATTTATAAATATGTAGATACGATAGTTGGATTAATATGTGACATTCATGATAGTTAGATAAATATGAAGATGATAATTGTTTGATAAATATTAAGATAATAATAGTTGGATAAATATAATGATAACATTGAGTTGGATAAAATATGAAGATAACATTATAGTTGTATAAATATGTAGATATAACAATAGTTGCAATGTTGGATAAATATTGAAGATGTGCTGACAGTTTAATAATATGAAGGTGACGATATTTGGATAAATATGAAGATGACGACAGTTTGATAAAAATGAAAGTGACAACAATTTGATAAAATATGAGCGTGACGATTGTTTGATAAATATGAAAGTGGCGGGAAATGTGTTTAAATAGGAGGGTGACGATAGTTGGATAAAATGAGGGTGAGGATAAATTGTGTAAGCTGAATATTGTTTATTTATAAAGTTAAAGATAGGATAGTTTGTGATAATATATTAAACTTTGTCAGTCGATTATTAATTTAAAAAGTATCACTAAAATAAACAAGCATGATCCCACTGAGGAATAATTTTGATAAAGAAATTAATATTGGATATGCCAATCATCAAAATACATAATTCTGTCGTAAGGCACTTCGGTCGGTCGGCCGGTCGGTCTGGTCCTGTCAAACTTTTGCACACAGTCATTGGCGCATGTAGTGGTTTTGATGGTATTGTATGGTTTGTTATGTTTACTGTAGTGTAATGTATTGAGGTCAGCTGTGAAGGCTCCTGAGATAAATGTTTATGTGAATTATTGAAGGCCCTTCTTACTACCACTACGACCTCAAACAGATCTCTTTTTACTATTAGAAGTAGCTACGTTAAAAATCTAGGGGTACTGAAATGTAATGTGTTGTAATAGAATTATACAAACACACACAGGTAATTAATATGGTCTAATAAATATTATATAAAATCTATAACACACACTGAACTAACCTCAGACTGTTTTAGTTTTGATTTTAACAATATTTTTTCTAAATTTATTTGTTCTGAACCAATGTTTTATTTTGGTCACAACATATTCGGAAATGATGTTATGGAGTAATAAAATGGAATGCATAAATATAATGGCATAATAAAATGGAATTTGTGTACATAGGTATTTTTATAAGACTGGTTAGTATTAATAATATTTATAATGTCTCTGGGGAAAACTATTACTAGGATGTGCTTGTGTTGGGGTGGTGTCATCACACCCACTTTGTGACTACAACAAGCTTTGTCCATTGACTTATAGACTGTAGTAAATGTTATATTTCCCAAGAATTCAGTATATTTGTGATGGTGGAAATATTTATAAATAGTTAAGAGTTCTGGTGAATCTTCAGCAGGCCACTATTCACTCATCTCTGTCCTGTGAAGATCTGCTACTGGACTTCTGTGGCCTCCACTCCTCTCGGTAGCCATGGATTACAATGCTAGGCTGCACCGACACAAATGTTAGGGGCGGCACACACATCTGCTTGTGTATTTCTTGATTAAGTATGTGGCACTACCCTTTAGTGGCCACAACAGAAACTCACAATTCTGAAACAAATATTTGTGCTATGTGTCAGTACTCTATCTACTGCAACCACTCTTTACACACAACATGCACAACACAATCAACATTACACAGAATGGGTCAGATCTCTCTGACCAACGTAGCACATCTTACCCAGTTGTTTTCATAATAGTACCAGTTCCCCAGGGGACTGCATTGCATCTGTAGATGTTCAATAGTTTCCTTTTATTCAATAAGATAGGTTGATATGTTCCCCACTGATCTCAGAATAATAGATCCGCCTTCCCATAGTCTTAGTTAGGCGTCCCATATATTTTTTGTTTGTCTCTAGACCCTGAACTTGGGCTGGGGATCTAGAGCGAGCACTTAACTTGTCGTAATCATTTTTTTTTATATGATTATGTGCAGTATCAATCACTCAAATATTAAAATATACAAGATAAATGCTTTCATTCTTACCAGGAATTCAGAATTGAGAACACAGTTATTACTACCAAAAACTCAGCTGAGCTGCTGGCTATAGTATGGCGTCCCACTAAAATGTATGTAATAATCTTCTGGGAAAAACACCACTGGTAATTATAGAATACTGGGTCTACTGGACAGCAGACTATATAGCGAAAATGGCAAAATTGCGCGTCCTCTACCCCGCTAATATGAATACATTTGTCCAATCACCAGACTTTCCCCCTAAACTTTTTCAAATCTACTACCAAAAGTCAAATTTCAGTCGAGGTCTCAGTCAAGTTATGTATTATTGTCTGTTGTTCGTCATGTCTCTACTTGGTTTTTCACGAAAAAACACACTTGTTTCTTGGACCAAACTTACACACAAAACCCTACACAAATCTGGCCTTCCTAAGTTATTTTTAGCCACACAATTCTCCACCTTCCCCCCTCTCGTTCATTACAGCTAGATTTTTTAGCATTTCCGTGTCTCAAGGACGCAATTTTTGAGGCTTTAGTGAAAGTGTGCACAACAATACTGTCGCTAGTCTGATGTGTAACAATACAGTCTTTTCAATATCTTCCTTGTTATCTATCCGTCTGGATAATTATAAAAAGTTATATTATTTCTCTGCTTAAGATGGGCTATCAAACTATGCTAGGTTTTATATTCATAACTTTAGTATTAAGAAAAAACATATTTTTTCTCAAGGTTAGTTTTTTGAAATTTGTCTTCCGAACCTTTCTCACGGGCGTTTTTTTGCCGCTGAATTCAAATAAAACAACCAAGTATCGTAAAACGTCCAAGAAATGACTGTTTCGAATAAGAGCTAAGGTCTTTTATGTCCATTTTTCCTTACATTGTGTAACTAGTGGCATTAATTTTTTTCTCATTTTACTACCAATTGCGTCTTTTGCCCTTTAAGTTCAAACACGGCGTTCAGTCATTTATTTTTCCTTTGTCTAATCTCCGTTATCCTCCTCCCGTCTACAAAGGGTAAACCGTTTTCGTCTGCATGTTTAACTAGTTTAGTTTAAATGGCGGTGGGAAAATGCGGGCATGAGGCGAGCATGTCTCCTAGTTATCTTACGCATTACTTTTTATCCCCTATTCATGTTATCTTTATAATTGGAGATATTTTAACGTTGTATCACGGTAAATTCATCACACATCTCCCCCCTTGAAAACATGCACTACGGCAAGTTCCAAAACCAATGATACACATAGATAAAATTAATCTCACGCCTGCCAACTTCTCTAATTTTGATCACAGGGGTGCCGACTGAGGAAATCTGCACCGACATTCAATGACCCTGGGGATGTATTCGATAATAAACATGATAAGGTTTGTAACAATAATGACCATCTCAAACAATCTTGCATTTTCTGCTTAGGCTGAGATAAGAACACCAGGGGCTGATGATCCGTCTGGACCACAAAAGTCCTACCATACAGATAGATTGGAACTTATTTTATGCCCCAGATTAACGCTAAACATTCTTTTTCGCTTGTGGAGTATCCTTGTTCCGCCTTATTCAATTTGCGGCTTGCATAAGCGACTGGTTTCAGTTCCCCATCAGGTGAAGATGATCTTTGCAACAACAGAGCCCGCCCCGAGGCCTACATTACTTGCATCTGTTCTCACCACAAAAGTCCTGTGTCAAATCAGGCAGTTTGAGAATAGGCTTGCTAGTGAGTTTTTCCTTTAACTCTTGGAACGCTAGTTCACATTGTGCAGTCCAAATAATTTTATCTGGAAGTCCCTTGCGAGTCAGATCAGTCAGAGGAGCACAAATAGAGTTAAAATTTTTGATATATTTTTGGTAAAATCCACATAACGACACGAATGATCGCACATCCTTTTTTGGTTTGTGGTCTAGGTGCTCTCTGCAGTTTTTCCAAGTTCTTTGGGTCAGGGGTCATGTTACCCTGATATACAGTGTGTCCCAAGAATTCCAACTCTTTGCATCCAATACAACATTTTGTTGGCCTAGCAGTTAAGTTCGCCTCCCTAAGCCTATCAAATAACATTTTCAGGGAGTCCATGTGTTCTTAAAATGTCTCTGTGGCGACGAGAATATCATCCATGAAATTCGTGATACATGGGTTATTCAGGGGATCCAACAATTTGCGCATCATCCTTGAAAACACACTCGGAGCATTTTTCAGTCCGAATGGTAGCATAATGAATTCATAATGTCCATCCGAAGTGCTAAAAGCCAAATAAGGTCTCACTTCAGGCTTCACTGGGATCTGGTAATAGCCTTTACTAAGATCCACCTTTGAAAAGTATTTTGCCTTGTTTAATCTGGCAAATAACTGTTTTGTGTCTGGTAATGGATCCACTTGTCCTTCTGTGACAGCATTCAGTTTCCTGTAATCTATGCACAGTCTATGTTCCCCAGACGGTTTCCTCAACAAAACTACACTGGAGCTAAAAGAAGATTCACTGTGTGAAATAATCCCCTCCTTCAACAAATAATCTATTTCTTCTTTCAATGCCTTCTCCTTCGCGAACGGAATAGAATAGGCTCTCATACAGATTGGGTTTGAGTCTACCAGTTTCATGTCATACTGTAGCAAATTTGTATGTCCTGGTTTTGTCTGTTAATACATCTGTATGTTCCTCCAGAACCTGTTGAACTCTCTCCCTCTGATTTTTAGTCAGGTGCTTACTGACTTTTACCTGTGCTGCTGTTTCACAAGGATGTAATGGGTATTCATGTGAGGTGAGTGGTTCCTTTTGCATTTGAGTTGCGATAGCTAAGGTCAGTAAGGGGGTGCTTTCCTGGAGTGGTCTGTCCAGATACTTCTTTAAAAGGTTTACATGATAAACTTTCTCCTTCCCCTTTTTGTCAATTTTATAGTTTGTTCTAGACACCTTCTCTAGAACCGTATATGGACCTTGCCAACCAATTTGTGATTTATTCTGGCTTCCGGGTAGTAGAAGAAGCACCTACTCTCCGACTGCCAGTTCCCTGTCCTTTGCCTTCCTATTAAAATATGCTGCATGTTTCTTCCTGGCTTGTTTCAAATTATCATTTGCCAGTTTCCATCCAGCTTTCACACGAGTGGTCAGTTCGTTCACATATTGATACGATGAGGTAACAGTCTCTTCCGCCTTCTCATCTGTCCAGGTCCTTAATAATGCTTCTAATGGACCTTTTATTGGCCTCCCAAATAGCAGAGTTGCGGGAGCCATCCCGGTTGAACTATGTGGTACCTCCCGATACGCAAACAATGCGGCGGGCAGGAATTGATCCCACAGATCCGGTTTTTCGTGTGCCAGCTTTCTCAGGATAGAAATGAGAGTCCCATTGAACCTCTCTACCTGGCCGTTCCCTTGTGGATGGTACGGACTACAATGAAAGTGTCTGGCTTGAAATAGCTTAAAAACTTCTTCCGTTAGTTTCCCCTTGAACTGAGAACCATTATCAGTCAAGATTTGATGCGGGAATCCTAATCTTGTGAATATTGTAAGTAGTGCCTCTGCTACATGTTTTGAATCAATTGATGGCAGGGCTACCGCCTCTCCCCACATAGAACAAGTGTCCACCAGAGTAAGGATGTAACTGTTCCTCCTCTTGGTCCGAGTGAGAGGTCCTACAATATCCACTGCAACCCTCTCAAAAGGTGTTCCCACTATGGGCATTTCCCCTAGAGTTGCAGGAGCAGTCCAGTGCTTTGGAGCTACCCTTTGACATTCTCGGCAGGATTTGACATATTTTTTTTATATCCTCCGTTATCCCTGGCCAGAAGTAATGACAAGCTATACGCTGTCCTGTGGCGCTGATCCCCATGTGACCACTGAAGGGAATCGCATGCCCGAGTTCCATCACTTTAGCTCTAGATGAGGTGGGAAGAACAAGCGGGGTGTGACCATTTGTTCCAGTTCATGCCTTCCTGTATAATAGTTTGTTCTTCATAAAATATTCCCCCTTGCTTGGAGGTGTGTGGCATTTGGGCAATTTTTTTAAAACATGGCTTGAGTGTCCTATCCTCAGCCTGCGCCTTCCTCATCTCCTCTGGATGAGCATTTATAGGTTCACCTTCTTCCTCCTTCTTCTGTGACCTGGTCTGCACTGTCGCCATGATCACAGGTTTCTCGGGATTCCCCAAGAAGACGTATCTACACCCCAATATCAGAGGGTAGATTGGTTCATCTATCACTGCTGCTCTGATTTCTCCTTCCACATAGCGAGTTTTCACCGTTATCCTTGCGATGGGAAGTGTCATGAGTGGTATGTCCTTAGTCGCCCCTTGTATTTCCACTGTTTCTGTGGTATACTGACTTGGGTCCACTAGGCTAGACTTCAAAACTGAATCATAATCCAAACCTGTATCATAAAGGCACCTTATGGTGACCCCATTACAAATAACATCCTCACAAACTGGGGGGTGATAAGGTTCCTGCTGTCCCTTAGGGATTAACCTTTAATCTTTGCGTCCCGACTTCATTGCAGCAATGTTTGAAGGTTTCCTTCTACAAAATTCGGTGTTATGGTTATCCTTCTTGCACCATTTACACCATCTTTTTCCTTGGTTCAACGGTTTTCTTTCATTGAACTTTTGGTCATTGAACTGTGAGTTTCTGTCGCGATAGTCATTTCTTGGCCGCTCAAAGTTTGTCCTACCTTTATTCCCTGCTCTCTATTATCAAATTTATTAAATTGCTGTGGAGCTTTAAAATTGTCTATGTGCTTCTTTTTAGCACCACTTACCTCTGCCTGGGCTGCCTGATACCTCTCAGCGACATTTAAAACCTCCCCCAACTTCTCTGCACCTTGTTCCATGAGAAATTTTCTCATGTCTGGAGCCATGGACTCTCTCAATTGCTCAATCATGATCATTTCTTTAAGATCTTGGGTCTTCCCCAGAGCAGTCCATTTCTCCAAATAGGTTTCCAGTCTGGCAGAGAATTGGTGGTATGTCTCCCCAGACAACAGTTGCGCATTTCTAAATTTCTTACGATAAAATTCACCATTTTTTTCATATCTTAATAACAAAGCCTGCTTTAGCATGTCATAATTGTCTTGGTCTTCCCTATTCATTTTAGCAAAGACTTCATAAGAAGTACCTCTCAGTCCCTGTGATAGCTTTAAACTCCACCTCTCTCTCTCTAACCCATATGTAGTAGCTAATAACTCAAAACGTCCTAGGTACCCCTCTATGTCATCGTCTTTCTCAACAAAAATGGTCTAAATGAAACCCCATAGCTGAGGGTTGAGGCTACACCTGACTATAGGCGTAGCATCTGAGGCTCTAAAAAGGGCTGGCACCATTTGTCAGTGCTAATGGCCTTGTAATTCCAGCTCCCTTAGTCGTAATTCGTGCTCCCTTTGCAAATCTTCTATCTTATCTGCCTTCCCTTTCGGCAGTCAACCTTTTTTCTTCCTGCGCCTCCCTTTCGGCAGTCAATCTTTTTTTCTTCTGCCTCCAATGCTTGTCGCCTCTTTTCTTGCCTCAATCTTATGCAACCTCTTAAGTTCTTTATCAGCCTCAATTGTAACCTCTTCTCTTCAGCTAACCTCCTATCTTCCCTTTCAATATACTTGTCACATTCAGAAGTTACATACTGAATTTTAAAACCTGACCCTCCATATTCATCTTCCTTCGCCGATAGCACAGCAGCCGATCTAAATTTTGCTAGGTCAGCCATCATACAAAAATAACAAATGACCAAGGTAAATCTCTAATAATATATACTGACTTAAGGTAATTCTATACTATATATTAATGGCACAACGTAATTCTTAATTAATTAATGACTAATGCAATTATTTAATTATATATAAATATGACATTAATGGCCAAAGGTAATTCTAATTAATCAATCAACTAATTAACCACTGGCTGTGAAGATTCACACAACGTCTTTTATTTTCCCATACTTTTTTTTTAAGGGACCACTTTTTAAATTTATACAATCTGTCCCACTGGTTTAATTCTCCACCAGGAGATTCCTATATCTAGTTGATAAACTAAATATCCCTGGACAAGACCCCCAATATTTGTAGTGGTTTTGATGGTATTGTCCGGTTGTTATGTTATCTAGTGTAATGTATGAGGTCAGCTGTGAAGGCCCCTGAGATAAATGTTTATGTGAATTGCAGAAGGCCCTTCTTACTACCACTTACGACCTCAAACAGATCTTCTTTTACTATTACCTTTGAATGTTAGCTACGTTCGTTAAAAAATCTAGGGTACTGAAATGTAATGTGTTGTAATAGAATATACAAAACACACACAGGTAATTAATAAGTACTAATAAATATTAATAAAATCTATAACACACTGAAACTAACTCAGACTGTTTTAGTTTTGATTTTAACAATTTTTTCTTAAAATTTATTTGTTCTGAACAATGTTTTATTTTGGTCACAAAACATATGAAATGTTATGGAGTTATAAATGGAATGCAATAAATATATGGCATAATAAAATGGAATTTGTGTTACATAGGTATTTTATGAAGATAGGACTGGTTAGTTATTAATAATAGATTTATAATGTCTCTGGGTAGAACTATTACTGGATGTGCTGTTGGTTGGGGTGGTGTTCATCACACCCACTCTGTGACTACAACAAGCTTTGTCCATTGACTTATAGACTGTTAGTAAATGTTATATTTCCCAAAATTAAGAATTCAGTATATTTGTTGATGGGGAAATATGGGAACCTATAAATAGTTAAGAGTTCTGTGTGAATCCATCTTCAGCAGCAGGCCACCTATTCCCCACTCACTTGTCTGTGATGGAAGCTGATCTGCTACAACTGGATTCCTGCATGTGGGCCCCTCAACTTCTCCTCTCGTGCCACGCCAATGTACTAGCTGTCACTAGAATACAATGCTAGACCCTCACCCCCGCTTGCACCGACACCAACTCAACTCTGTTATAGCGGCACACAAACATCTGCTTGTGTATTCTTGAATTAAGTCTATGTGGCACTACTACCCTAGTGCCACAACCGAAGCTCACAATTCTGACCCTACATTTGTGCTATGTGTCAGTACTCTATCTGTTGCACCACTTTTACACACAGCACAACACATCAACATTACACAGAATGGGTCAGATCTCTCTGACAACGTAGCACATCTTACCAGTTGTTTTCACATATAGTACTAGTTCCCCAAGACTGCATTGCATCTGAGATATGTTCAATAGTTTCCTTTTATTCAATAAGATAGGTGATATGTGTTCCCACACTGATCTCAATAATAGATCCGCCTTCCATAGTCTTAGTTAGGCGTCCATATATTTTTTGTTTGTCTCTAGACCCTGAACTTGGGCTGGGGACCTAGAGCGAGCACTTTCTTGTCGTAATCATTTTATATGATATGGCAGTATCAATCACTCAAATATTAAAATATACAAGATAAATGCTTTCATTCTTACCAGAATTCAGAATTGATAACACAGTTATTACTAGCAAAACTCAGCTCAGCTGCTGTCTATAGTCTGGCGTCCCCACTATAAAATGTATGTAATATCTTCTGGGAAAAAAACACCACTTGGTAATCTATTTACTGTATCTACTGAAACAGACTTATAGCAAATGGTAAAATTGCGCGTCTCTACCCCGCTAATATGAATACATTTGTCCAATCACAGACTTCCCCCCCTAACTTTTTTCAAATCTACTACCAAAAGTCAAATTTCAGTCAGGTCTCAGTCAAGTATGTATTTATTGTCTGTTGGTCCCCGTCTGTCTCTACTTGGTTTTTCACAAAAAACACACTTGTTTCTTGGACCAACTATACACAAAACCTGGTCAACAAATCTGCTCTCCTAAGTTATTTTTAGCCACAATTCTCCACCTCCCACTCTCGTTCATTACAGCTAGATTTTAGCATTTCCGTGTCCTTAAAGGACGCAAATTTTGACGGCTTTAGTGAAAGTGTGCACAACAATTACTGTCGCTAGTTCTGATGTGAACAATACAGTCTTTTGTCAATATCTTCCTTGTTATCTTATCCGTTGGATAATTTAAAGTATATTATTTCTCTGCTTAAGATGGGGCTATCAAACTAGCTAGGTTTTATATTCATTAAACTTTTAGTATTAAGAAAAAACATATTTTTTTCTCAAGGTTAGTTTTTTTGAAATTTGTCTTCCGAACCTTCCTCCTACGGCGTTTTGCCGCTGAATTCAAATATAAAAACATCCCAAGTATCGTAAAAAACGTCCAAGAAATGACTGTTTCGAATAAGAGCTAAGGTCTTTTCCTGTCCATTTTTCCTTACATTTTGTGTTAAACTAGTGGCGTGAAATTTTTTTTCTTTTATTACCAATTGCGTCTTTTTGCCCTTTAAGTTTCAAACACGCGTTCAGTCATAATTTTTCCTTTTTCTATCTCCGTTATCCTCCGTCTACAAAGGGTAAACCGTTTCGTGGTGTGTCTGCATGTTTAACTAGTTAGTTTAAATGGCGGTGGGAAATGCGGGCATAGGCGAGCATGTCTCCTAGTATCTTACGCATTACTTTTTATCCCTATAATGTTATCTTTATAATTGGAGATATTTTAGCGTTGTATCACGGTAAATTCATCACAGCGCACTTTTTTTTATTTTCGAGAGAGTGCATTAACTTTCAAGCACAGCTAAGGGGGTACAACTGTGGTTGAAAGTTAGACAATAATTGTATTGTTTCCCCCTATATGTACTCTTGCGAAAATAGCAAAAGTGCGCAAATGAAGGTGTGCATGAACATTTTGATTATGGAAAAAAAGCCAACAACCCGATTGATAAACATTACATGAGCAGGAGTTTCGTCAAACTTCAAACGTTGTTCTCAGAGGGAGTAAGTCGACCGTGGCTTCTCAGAGGCAGTAAGTCAACCAGGGCAAGATTTTAAAAAAGGCGCGCGAAACAATTACGAGACATGTTGTCAAAAAAGAAATGTTAGTTATTTAGATCATAAACACTGCTCACACGTGTCATTAGGTAAGGTTACGCCATGTCTTCATATTTAATGCGTCCATATAATTTTCACTACAGATATCTAATGACGGTCGCCTGCAATGAAATGACCACAGTAGTGATAGTACCGTCTGTAATACATGTAACAGAAACAGCACACTATAATAAAATAACCTGTCCAATGCTAGTACATAAAAATGATGCTAATGTAAATCTTGAAAATTATTAAAATAATTATTATATCATGATTCAGCACATTACATTGATCCTTCTTTCCCACGAAGATCGGGTTAAGTTGCATCCGTGTCCCATTTTTTGCACAGCCCTTAGAAACATAATCTCCGTTGTCTTTATTTATGTTGTCCATAGTATACATGTCTCTGCTCTTGCTGGCATCCATGATTCTTCTTAAATCCATGGTAACTTTTATTTTTCCTGTAAATGATTAATGAACAGTTTATGCCCATATAAAATAGTACAATTTTATCTTACTCGCAAATTTCTTATTACATACCTGCAACTCTAGTTTGGATAAAAAAAATAACAGAACCAAACATCCAAAACCTACCAATTCACAAACCCCCACACGCGCAGCAGATACATTTAAAAAGATGTCAATGTATATATATACATATATCTATATATATATATATATATATATATATATATATATATATATATATATATATATATATATATATATATAGAGAGAGAGAGAGAGAGAGAGAGAGAGAGAGAGAGAGAACGAACGAACGAACTTTATTTTCGAAGGTTGAGAGAGAGAGAGAGATAGGGGGGGGGGGGGGGGGGGGGGGGGGGGGAGAGAGTAAACCGTGGGGGGGAGAGAGAGAGAGAGAGAGAGAGATCAATATAATATCATGGAAGAAGATATATTACAAACAACATAGACATTAAATAATGCCACAACAAACGGCAGATATATAATAGCCTGGAAAAGCCAACAGACAAGAAAAACAACAAATGTAATGCGCTATATAGACTGAATGAACACTATGAATACTAACATCCCTAATTACAACCCATATGGGGTTAAACCGGGTATCCTTAGCACACGACAAACACCAGTTTTTAAGTGCAGGGTTCAAAAACCAAAGCAAACTAGTTTGAAAATCGAAGTCTATAATTTGATGCGGCGATTATTACAAACACATTTAAACCAGGAATATCTTTAACAAAAATTGCAGCAAACAGCTACGGAATGGAACTGTCATTTTTAACACTTTTATGTAACTCACATAATGTTTTTACGTAATATTTGTCGCGTTTCAAATCTTTGACGCTCAAAATCTCTGAATTCCACGTTTCATAAACAGCTGAAAATTTGTGAGCAGCTCTCTTTCGTGGTACATTTTAATTTTTCAAGTTTGGGACAAGCATTGGCCAACCGATTGTATATAATAATTGTCAGGTGGCAATAACTTATTTAAAATAAGAGAAATGATTAACTTCGAATACTGGTTGTGTTCCATATTTGAAAGACACTGGTGTTGGATGGTGAACAGTGATGTGTCTATTTAATCAAAGAGCTTCTTCACACATCTAAAACAAAAACTATTGTGATATCAGGAGAAGAAAGAAGGCATCAGATTAAGCTGGGAGAACAGGTCCTTAATCAGGTCAACCACTTTAAATACCTCGGAGCTGTCATAGACCGAAAGGAAGGCATCAAAGAAGAGTTGGCTACCCTAAAAGCAGCAGCTAGGAGACTTTTTCGGGCCATAAATCGAGGATTCCTCAGCAAAAGAGAAGTTGGCAAGAAGACGAAGATGGCTGTATACCGCTTCACCTATGTCCCAGTCTTGACGTATGGATGCGAGTCATGAGCAATGACTACAACCGACAAAAGCCAGACCCAAACCTCAGAAATGAGGTATCTGTGGAAGGTGATTGAAGTAACAAGACGACAATTCAAGGCCTAAAAATCCAACCCCTGCAGACCCTAGTAGAACAGCCCCAATTAAGATGGTTTGGCCATGTCTGTAGACGGCTACCACGACAAGCATGGGAAACTAACAGCTAGGGATCCAGACCTCCAGGACGACCCAGAGTCCGCTGGGAGGACAACAATAATAATAATAATAATAGCCCCTTCAGTCATAACTGACTATGGGAATGCGCCCCTGAGGTGACAGCCCTCAGCTGCTTATTTTCCTGGTTTTCGACGTTTTCTCCTCTTTTCTGCTTGTCGTGTGAGCTTCTTTTCGCCCAATCTGAGGTGGCACCGTAAATAGCATCGCCACTTTGTTCGATTGGCAGCTTCATCCTCCCACGTTTCTGGATGTATGTCCTGTGCCCTCATATCTCTCTTACACACATCTTTGAACCTCAGCTGCGGTCGCCCAACTGTTCTGGGAGGACAACGTTAGACAATTCTTTGAAGGACCGAGTGTCTTGTGTTGAAAACGCAGGCTTAGTATTCGAGTAAATGCATGAACGGCAGAAAAAGTAGGATAGAGGTATACAGGCCAATGTAGTACTATTTTTTTGTCGGGGGTGTGTCAGGGTCAGCCAATCACGGAAGAAAAGCCTATACAAAACCAATCGAAAAAGCTACTGTAGTTTATATGGAAAATAAAAAGGGTACGAAACATATGTTAGACTTAGGGCTCGTAAAGGAGAACGAAATGACAGACAAGGTTTAAAACAGTCTCTTTTTACAGGAAGAACTCCAACTATGTGCAGATAAAAGTAAAATTGGATGGATGGAGTAGTTTTGAAGATATTTGATAGAAAACGTGTCAGTGCCTCGAGAAATCCTGTGGTTTTCCTAATCGAAATTCGATATAAATTCACTAACACAACCGATTTATGGAAAACAAATATCGATAGAAAGAAAACCTACTTAGAACGGAAAGACTATAACTCAAAAGGTATAAATAGATAAGGTGCGATACACGAAGCCGAGGTTGTAGAACACCTCTAACACAAAATCCCTGAGATGGAAATTTTGCGGATTGAATCGGAGTTACCGACCTTGTCTTCTCAGACGCATGCTCGCAGCCTATAAAAGGATTCCCTGGGATAACTCAAAAAATCCCTTGCACAGAATAAAGACAGAAGGACGGTGGCCAGATAGAGAAACTTGTTGAGGCTAGAGCTTTACTATCTGTGACCAAGAAGCACTATTCTCCACCAAAGTCAGTCTTTTCTGACTTTATATATACTGTTAAAAAAAAAAAAAGAAACGCACAGCTATCCGAGGGCGCGTTTTTATGAGTTTGTAAGTAAAATTTGGTGCAAGGGTATATAGAAACCAGCCTCAAATGTTCTTTACAGTGTCAAATGCACGTGTTGACCTGAATTGCGTTCGTTTTTGTAATCGTTACAACGCAATGGTCAATAGTGTTTATGACGCAATTTTTGACCACAGCTCATGTTGCGCGCACGTGAAAGCAACAAAATTTGTGGTGAACACTATTCACTGACTACGCAACTGAAACCCTATAAAAGGATAACGCTACACAAAAAAGATACAGTTCATTTTCAAGCAGACATTTATGGCGTCTCTATCGATAAATTTAAGGAACATTGCTATTGGCCGACTGCATGCAGGCGAAAGTCAAAGTCAGGTTGCCAGGCATCTAAACGTGCATCAGAGTACTATCAGTCGACTTTGGCACCAGTTCCAAGCCACTGGCTCAGTTGAAGACGGCTTCGCAGTGGACGACCCAGAGTGACAACAGCAGCGGAGGATCGCTTTATTCGGCCTCGTCACCTCAGAGACAGGTTTACAACAGCTTCCTCAACTGCCAAGTCATTGCCTGCAGGACGTCATGTGTCTGATCAAACTGTCCGGAATAGACTGCATGACGCTGGACTTTGGGCACAAAGACCTCACCGAGGACCTGTCCTTACGCGCCGCCATTGCCAAATCGACTTCTTTGGGCCAACCAGCATCGTCCCTGGGCAGCTGACAATCAATGGAGACGTGTCTGGTTTAGTGACGAATCTTTCTTTATGTTGCAGCGTCATGATAGACGGCGTAGGGTCTACCGTAGGCGAAATGAACGTTTTGCCCAAAATTGCGTTGATGAAGCTCCGCCGCACGGTGGTGGAGGTGCAATGGTGTGGGGAATGATCAGTTACAACGGAAGGAGTCAATTGGTGCACATTGAAGGAGGCTTGAATGCGCAACGATACGTCAATGAAATTCTTCGACCCCATGCCCTTCTACTTTTGGCTGCCCAAAGGTCTGTGTTTCAACAGGACAACGCCAGACCCCATTGTGCACGGTTGACCACGCAGTTCCTGACTGCAAACAACATTCTCACCCTTCCCTGGCCATCCCTGTCTCCAGACATGAGTCCGATTGAGCACCTGTGGGATGAGCTGCTTAGACGTGCTTGTCGCTGAGACGTTGCTCCAGCCAATCGTCGGAATCTTTTCCAGGCACTCCAGGAAGAGTGGGCAGCCATCCCACAGACCCACATCAGACGTCTGATCGCATCCATGCCCAGGAGATGCCAGTCGCTGATCGATGCAAGAGGAGGCCACACACCATACTAACGGGAAAGCCCGTACGCCAAAAAACTCTCGTGACCCAGATGCAAATTAACTGTCAATTGATTGGGCGAACCCTAAGGTATTCTTGTGTGCAATTTGAACAATTAACTCATTAAATTAAAAAAGTTTTTGAATGTCAAAATTATGGCTATGTGTGTGCCTTCAATAGCTATGCGTTTCTTTTTTTGAACAGTATATATACTGAGAGGGTGTGGTGGGTCGATATTAGTTATGCATATATTTGTGTAGCAGATGTGAAGTCAGCTATGCAAGCCCCTGAGGTAGTTTAATTTCTAACTATATGTCAGGGAACCTGTCTTGCTTCCACCAATGACTACCACCCGCTATGTATAGTATCCCCAATTTATATGTTCTGATGTATGGGTGTTGTGTAGCTACGTGTCTAGGTTATATGCAATGTATGTGAAGAAAATAACAACAACCACACTTTAAGGTTAATAAACAATTAAGTAAACAGCTCCCTATTGAATTTTAGTCTGAACAATTTTTTACAAATGTATTAATTATAATTGAGTTGATTCATAAAAGATTAAACGTCAAGATATATTTACACAGAAACTAGTTTAACTATTAGAGTCTATTATTTCCTGAACTAGGAAGTGTTCTTAGTGTAATACTCTCTTTCAAAATTAAGCACATATTTGGGGGATCAATAGTGTCATCATGCTTTTAAAATCTTGTTGATATAATCGGTGGTGGAGGATAAGTCAGTGAATCAACAAGGCCCAAAACACAAGGCCTTATCTGTAGATATGTGTAGAAAATTCTGCGATGTCCTGGTTATAAGTCTTCCTGCTCACAGCACTACTCAGCTTTCAGGATTCAAGATAAGGTAGGGCCCTCAAATCGTATGGCCTCAAACAGGTACCAGGGTTGAACAACAACGTGACTGGCTCACTTCAGTTTCTCACCCAGAAACTCGAAATATCGAATTTTTTCACTATGTAAGTTAATTACAGGCCATAAATGGTCACACAAGATCTCCTGCTGAATAACAGAACAGCGAAGACATATGAGCACGACTTGTCTGTAAACGTTATTAACTTTACATGTGAAAGTTTAATTTGAAAGTGGCCAGGAACGCTCGTCTTTCTGAGTATTTATTTCACTTTCTTAGTTATGCTCAGCAACCAATCAGGGGACTTCCGTTCCTACGCGTCTATTTTCAAAACGTTAACCTACTATTTTCAAATCAGGAGACACCCCTTAATATGGCCAGCATCAGTAAAGAAGCCCCATGCACGTCTATATATATATATGTCTTCATTCTACCATATCGCCAGTATTATCTAAGTCATTTTAATACAGAACGATAATATTTACTAGTCTACCGTTTGTCATCTAGTGCATAAGGTTTCACACTTCTAGCTATTATTTTTACCCTTTTCGTCTTTCCTTTATATGTATTCAAATAACATATCTTTCTTTCTACATTAAGCTAATATATTTAGACTAACGCATAATATATATTTAACTCTTTAACCCCCAAGAGCCAGTATACTGTACTTCCCGCTAGACCCATTTGGCCCAATCAACAGTATACTGGCTTTCGTATCTCTTGATCCTTTCTATGGCTGTTTTCTAATTTTGACAACTCAAAAACGCTATTCTCTTAAAGTATAGCCATCCATTATGGACTTTTGTTATTTATGAATATGAACATTTTAAAAAATTATTTCCAAACAAAAACAATAAAAACATACTGGTATGGCCATTTTTGTTTGGGCCAAACCCACTTTTTTGCTTGGGACTGAAAGAGTTAATAACGAATTGGTAGTATTTTAATCTTCATTATTAGCCTTTATTTTTCCTATCGTTCGTTTTGGACAGTTAGTTTCAGTTTCAGAATTCAAACGGGGTCTATGCATTTCCCCCTCTCTCTCCCTTGCCTTTTCCAAGAAATACACAATTTCTAACGACACTAACATTCACGCGTGCGTTTTGGTTAAAGGCTTGCAAGTCTGTAACGTCACATTGGCATTTATTCAACTATCGGTGTTTTAAGCGTTAACTCTTTAAAAACCGAGAAATAAAAAAACTAGTATTTTGGTGGCGTGGTAATTCCTATGTTATTTTATACCTATAAAAGTGGTCACTAGTCTTACAACTGGGGGGAATTTTGCGAGACCATATGTGGGCGTGTTGTACATACAGATTGTATTTTACGACAGAGGGTATGGAGAATTACTATGTATATTTAATACATTAATTACAACTGTTTATTTCACGATTTGGTTAGTCAATATGTTATGAAAGTATCATACATTCTATTTGGTTAAATTGGTATGCTTGTCGAAGGTTGGAACCTGATAAGATAACCACACAGTGAATGAGTCCTTATCAGGACTAGCATAGTCCTTTTCATGACTAAATACAGTCCTTATCAAGGCCTTTGTACCCTGCCATAAGGTTACAGCACTTTTCAGAGCTGATTTGTCAAGCAGAGGGAGTAATGGTGATTAAGACAACATACCATATATGTGTGTGCATAATTGATGTATGAACTGTAGTATATTCTGTATTATTTTATTTCAGAAAATGTTATGCAGCTAGACACCTGTCTCTTCTCGCTATCGCTTATCATGACTGTCACGGCGCTATTTCGCAGTGCATCTTTAGTACGAAAAGTCAGCCGGGGAACGCCGGGTATAGCAAAACCGGCGAGTCAGGTGACTACCGGAAGCCGGGAAATCAGGCGCGAGAGTAGTCAGTGAGAATCTAGCCAGCGTCCGGGTCGGACGCAGATATTTTCCTTTTGCCAGCGAGTTAGCTGTGAAGTTCAAGTTATGGACTATTTGTTATAAGTGCTTGCCATATTCCGGGTCTGATGGATTATTAAGTTGTTATTCTAGTACAGTGTAGTGTCTAGATTGTATTTGTTACAGGCCGTAGATTTATAAATTGTCAATAAGTTGAGTGTACCATTGTCACAGTTTTGCCGCTCATGGTGAGCGATAGTCATTGCTGTGTTTGTTCAGCAAAGTCGTACTGTGGTGTATGATGCTGATAGATTAAGCTGTTAAGGCAAGTTAAACTGGCATGTCATTATTATATTGGATTTCATGCGTTTGTTGGCCGTGTGAGGCCTGAGTGTGTTGTGCTTAGTAATAAAGGGGAATTCCTGTTAAAGGTGTTGATTACTTATGTCAGCCATTGTTGTGTGGTCATACTCCTAGAGGAGCGAGCTTATTATTGTTATTATAAATCCACACTGCAGTGGTGCAACACGGTGGAGTGTTATCCACGATAAGTGTTCCTGACAATGACTGATCCATGTATCATGCACATACCCGCAGACATCTGAAAACAATATCATCTCACATACATTAGACTTGTAGGCAGTAAAACAAAACCTAGCCACATGACTAAACCCTGTTGTCAGGTTTGTAATTGTCACCCTACGTCAGAGGTCAATGATCGAGAACCAGTTGAGCTAACGAGTAATAACCAGAAGTCTCAGTGACGGTTTCGAGATCGATACTTTACACCCCAGCAGTGTCTGGATTTGCATAAGCAAGACCCATCTGCAAAACTGTGCATTTCAAAGCCAAATTTCATCTGACAAAGAAGTTAAGTGAATGTCACTGACAATCTTGCACCCTGAGTGAAAATTTGTCAAGAATTGTCAGCATAGCAGAGACAGTAAAGTGAAACTAAGACAGTGAGGGATTCAGTTATTCAACTATTTGGAAAAGTCTACAAGAACATCTTTTGAGTTAGCTAATTAATTTAATTTAACTTCATCATCACCATCCTATTGTAAAATAATTCTTAATTGATTCCATCGACATACATTCATTAGTCAGCACAAGAAATATAGATGTAAATAAACAAATTTTATAATTGTACTCAACAGCTTTATTAATTCAATATTGTTGAAGTTGAGTTTTATGAATTGTTTTATCACTGATAGGCACATAGCGAGGTGGAACAGTAAGGTCTGACTTTACTTGAATAATTCTGTAGCAGATACTTTCACAGCCGTGACTATCTAGTGATGCCAGTGTTCATCTCCAACAATGGGACCTCACCCTTTCTAGAGAGAAGACATCTTCTACTCTATTACTATCACTATACACTACAAAAACCTCTCGCCACACCGAGGACTAGAATGGAACCAGCCCAGGAGGAAAACAGACGATAGGATAGTATGGCGCTCTCTCTTCCAAACCTCTACACCTTACGGAGAAGAGGAACGACTAAGTAAGTAAGCTTCTTCAAACAACTATGTCATCAGCGAGGCCTCAAAAATATTTCTAAAATGTGTGATTTCTATATAAACACATTGGGATTCTCGCCGGTGCTACGGGGTTAGTGCATTGTGCTGAGATCCTCCTTGTGTGATCTAAGGGAGGAAGTTGGAGCACGGATGAAGTTGTCCGTTTGCAATAAAGATAGTCATGAAAACAAAACAAAACAAAACCTCGGTATATTTCGAAGAATGTGAATGCTAACTGTTACTGTAGGTCGCTGGTTATATACACGACGGATGCATCCTCTCTTACGTCCATCTCTGCTAGCCTGACGCTTGATGCCAAATTCCAACAGTCTTAACCATGATGATTCATCTTTTGCAGTGTCATTCTCTAACAGGCGATCATTAATTGTTCTCAGTATCTCTCCCTTATCCAAATCCAGTGTTCCTCACTGTGTGTGCTCTTGATGCAGTCAGCTCACTCATTACCGCGTACCCCTACACGACCAGGACAGTAGATTCACACCAGTTTCTGCAGACTTTAAGCCTCTGTGAATGTTTTCCATTCATGCCTCAGCCAACCATTAAGAATCTTTCGAAGCATGGACTGAGAGTCTGGCGCAATGACTGACTTTGTTAATGAAGTTTCATTTAGCCAGCTTAAGGCTGCCGTAGCTACCTCTACTCCATTCTCATGCTGGAAGTTTATCTTGTAAGCCCCGCTATGTTCAGCAATGATTCTACCATTTACTCTAGCAAAGAAGGTCCAACCTGATTTCTCACCATGGATCACAGACCCATCTGTATACTCAATGGCATCATTACCCCCAGCATGATCATGTATCAGTTAATTAATTAAAAGTTATGCTTTCCCATTGCCAAAAGTTCTATCAAAGCTGATGATGAGTTGTTGGTAGTTAATCCAGTTCTCATCTGACTTATTCCACTCTTCCCCTGTGAATATATTTTTAACTGTGGTCACCTGCGTGATCGTTATCTTTGCCTGTGCCATGCATGACATCCCCCTCTTTATTCTTGCTCCCTTAATGTCAGCTATGTGTCCATGCAGGGAGTGCCGTTTGTCTGTAGTTACTTGCATATGAGATTTTGCCTGGGCCATTGCATATCTGGATCAAATCGTCAGCACTCCAAGCATGTACCTCATTGTCACAATGAAGATTTCTCACGTGCAGCCGAAGACTACACGCATCTCTTCATTTTGAAGGCCTTCTAGTTGTTCACACTGTGTTACTTGCAGCGTGGGTATTCACAGAAAATTATGTGTTACAACTGACCCTTTCTTTTATGAATGGGTCATTATGTCCACACTTTGATGCACAGAATGGCCGTAATATGTCCTCCAACTGTTTACGATTCAATTTTTCCCCAGCTAATTAAGGTTACATGTTAATGTTCACTTCTAACTTTTAATATTTGAGAAAGGTTCCCTCGGACTATGATTTTATGGATTTAGTTAGTAGTTTACACTGTTAAATTCACAAGTTTTACTGTTACACCTCTTCACGCCATATAGATAAAACCTATTACTAACTTCAATCCTGGCATCTGGTGAGAAAGGAATCTATGTGGCCAATCTTCAAGCACTCAGGTCTTATAGTTAGAAAAGCGCCTATGCGAAAGTTAATTTCGCTAGTATATTTTGGCTGAACCCAATCACAAATTAGTTTAGTTTATTTTCTAATTTTAAGACAACCACAATGTAAGAAGTCTTATTTCAGTAAATTTTAAACCTACGCATCATAATCATTATTGATATGACAGCATATCGTGTTGCAAATAATTGTTACTTTCTCTTGAACAATTATATAATCTGCCTTGCCTTCTTCTACAAGGTTGTTATCTCTTCCTCACATCTCCTTTGGTTAAGACAAGAAGCGATTATACAGGGTGTCCTAAAAGTTACTGTGCAGTAAAGTACCTCATACAACGTTGCAGTACCACGCAGCAGTTTCTTCTACAGCAGATGTTGGAAATGTCCACCATGGGCCTCAAGACATGTCTGAATACGCTTCTTCATATTGTCGAAGACCTTCTGCAGGGTTAGTGAGATCTTTTGAATGTGGGTGGTGATTGCTACCTTCAGCTCATCCACTGTGTGCGGATTGTTCTCATAGACCTCTCCTTTCAGTGCACTCCACAGATAATAGTCCGGCGGAGTCAGGTCAGGAGAACGAGCAGGCCATATTGCACGCGAGATTATGCGATTACAAAAGATGTCCTCCAAAAAATGGAGTGATGAGTAAGCTGTGTGTGCAGTTGCACCATCCTGCTGGAACCAGGCTTCCTGAATCTCAAGCTCAGTAAGGTGGGTTAGTAAATTAATATTAGACAAACATAAAGGTATGTTTTCAGGCACTCGTAAGAAATAAAGAAGTAGAACACTTGGACAACAGAAAAACAACAGACGTGAGTGGCTTACCCAGGGTTTGAACCCCGTACCTTCCGTACGACAACTCCGCCTAGCTATCAAGCGAATCACACTGACCCCACGGCCAGCTAGGCATCCCCAAAAAAGGATGCTTTGCTGACTATTTAAAATACTTCCGGTGTTATCTTGTGTGTTTCGTACTGATAAATAGTCAGCAAAGCATCCTTTTTTGGGGATGCCTAGCTGGCCGTGGGGTCAGTGTGATTCGCTTGATAGCTAGGCGGAGTTGTCGTACGGAAGGTACGGGGTTCAAACCCTGGGTAAGCCACTCACGTCTGTTGTTTTTCTGTTGTCCAAGTGTTCTACTTCTTTATTTCTTACGAGTGCCTGAAAACATACCTTTATGTTTGTCTAATATTAATTTACTGTTTACAGGCCTCGGGTTTCCCTTCCTTAAGGTGGGTTAGGAATGGTTCGAGAATATTGGTGCGGTAAAGTTCTGCGTTTATGGTTTTATTGAAGAAGATGGGCCCCATTGTGCGCATACGACTGATGGCAGACCATACCCCGACTTTGTGGTCGTGGAGAGGCATTTCTTGAAATTTATGTGGATTTTCACTGCTCCATAGACGAGTGTTTTGGCTGTTCACGTACTTGGAAAGGTGGAACCATGCTTCAGGTGTGAAGAAGGTAACATCAAGGACTTTCTCACCTTCCCCAACAAGGAATTTCTGAAACCAGGCGCAGTAGTTGATACGGAACTGGTGATCTTTCTCTTTCAGCTCATGTAATGCTGTAACATTGTATGGATGCACCTTTAACTTCGTCTTCAGAATCTTGTGAGCTGTATTCTTTGACACGTGGGCCTGTTGGGACAACGGTCTCACAAACTTACTTGGACTCTGGAGCATCGTGTCCTGGATATAGAGAATTGTTTCGTCTGAAGCGGAGGGCCTTCCAGATCGAGGTGCATCGTGCACACTGTCCGTTTGAAGAAACTTGTCTATCAGTTTTCGTACCGCATTACGGTGAGGAACTTGTGAATCTGGAAATTGCTGCGCGAACGTTTGCTGAACGTCCTCCGTGTATTTATTACCGTTACGAAACACATGTTTCACCAGGAATACTCTTTCTTCAATCGTCAACATCATTGTCGTTTGACAAAGACAATTAAACCTGGACTGCAGTTCAACAACGATTTACTCTGACTGCTGCTATGCACTGGTGCTTGAGCGACTGCCAACACTGCCAAGCCTAGGGAGTTACAGACAACTGTTACATAAAAAAAAACATTGCTCTCGTCTGTTGTCAAGGTCACGCCTAGGGTAGAACGGACAACTCTCACATCAAAACCGCTACTCTAGTCTTCCATATATTCAAGTGCACAGCAACTTTTCGGACACCCTGTATCATACGACATGCTGTAATTCCCCAATATTGTTATAATCGGACTTAAATGTTGACAGTTTTGCAGTTCTATCCTCTGAGATAATGCCTCGTTATCTATAGACAGCCATCATCAACCACGCTGACCGGAACCAATTACGGAATCTAAATGTGGTGTCCAGACACTTAATTCGTGATAACAATACCCACTAAGCTAACGTTTGTGTTTACCTCAACAAACACTCCAGACTGGGCTCAAAGCGACCAGGCATGTATTATCCTTATTCTATTGTGGTAGCTTTCACCGAGCAGATTCTTACAATTAAAAAAAAACATATCACGTACGGTTCAGCCTAAAACGTGTGGGTGTTGTCGAGAGAGGAGGGGGTCCTTCCGAGGGAACGGTAATTATAGGCAATGAAGGCGATAAGTAAAATAATGACAGGTGAATACTGACATAGAGGAGGGCAAAATACATGTCACAGGAAAAATTAACGAATAAATTAAGACTGCCGTAACAGATATCTATAGAGGAATATCAGTTTGTGGACATACACAACTGTTACGTACATTTATTACCTAAGGGGGTAGTCTACGGTCCTGCCAAATGTACGCACCAGTCTTAATATAGTTATATTATTTGTGCGTTCGATTGATTCACGCACTGACGTGCACAATGCAGTGTGAGTTGCTTTGGACGCAGGGGTAACCTAGTTAGGGAATTGTGACGTCATGTTTTGTATGGGGCAGTACGGACCATGTTGATGTCCGTGGAATATTTCTTGTATTCGTGGCAAGTTTGTGGAAGCCACTATTTCTGTTGATATATATATTGGTCCTCATGTCGAAGCCAATAGTGGAAGTATCATGTAAGTGTCGCCCCATTTCACATTGAATGTTTATTGAGTTTTAATTGAAGTATCAGGCCGCTCCTAGTTATGGTCTAGCGGAAATCCATCGTAGTATGTCATTCCTAGAATGGACAAACGGAGTCGATTGCCTTGTTTGAATTACCGTAGAGGGAGGATACCTACGAGGAAACGAAGTTAATTGATTTTTGTATGCTTCATATGTTTTAATATGCCGTTTCGCCAATGCCAAAGTCATGGCATGGATTTTGGGAGAGGTTAGTCAACAGAAGACTCTAACCTGATTGTATTGTCGTGTATAACTTTGTCTGGATTATATCTATGCTACATAAGTATTGTATGAAGAAAGTCTGGGAATTTTACGGGTATGATATCAAAGATTGATCCTTGAACATGAATCCGTTTACCACGATAGACGTCCTTGGAAGAAGGTCAATGGACTTCATTGTAAATGTATATTAGAGGGTAACAGAAGTGATCCTCAGCTCACGTGGATAGAAGAGGACTTGATTGTTGAAGTATCTCCAAGAATTTAAGAGTATGATCAGCAACTTTAAAGTATGACATTTTGCATCTGTAATCTGTAACTATGACCGTCTTGTGTATTCCCGTCTGTATCGTGTCAATAAATAATATGTACTTTCACCAACGACTTGCGTGCAGTCCTGAATTGGAAAATTGACTACTACTTGTTGGAGTTCAACTTAAGAACACTTCTGAGATATTTTCATTGAGAAAACCATTCGCGTATTTTAAGCTAGCATAGACCAGTGACACCATACACTAGCTTACAACTACCTCTTGACCAATAGAATTGACATCCAACAGTAAATGGTATGCCAGTGTGGTCTGGAAATAAATAATTTCACAGGAACGGACTCAATCCAAGTATCGATTGAAAAGAAGATTTGAACTTTCAAGGCGACAACATCTCAAACTTGGAACCTAGTGTGATGATGAATCAGAATCAACTTACGGTTACCAAATGCTCAAGGTCATCAATCAACCCCCACGTCAAGTTTTACAGTGACTGACTGCCTTGGGATCACCTATTCGTCATTATTACGTGCGAGCTGTTGTGTATACGCAGAGCGAAGTATTTTATCCTCAGACGTACATCCACGGAGACGAGGCACAGTTTTTCTTGCACGCGAGATAAGTATAAACGAAGTATCGTTATACACTTTATTACGTAGCTGTGCCTCATGTAGTTATGTCCACATATATTTTTGTTATGTTATATTTTATATGTTTTATATTCGTCGTGGGAGGTAGGGAGGTTGATCTGACGAACGGGATCCATCTCGAAGCCAATTCGGGCTCTTCGTCAGACGTTCTGTAGGGCTCGTCTTGTGAGTTTCAATTGAGCGATAATTCCGGTCCAAGGCTAGAAACCTTGCCGAAGTTCCGATCGCTAATTGTTCCTTATGATAGTATCTGTTTAGCTGTTTCGTCACGTTTACTTGTTGTTTTTGGTAGTTATTTTTACTCGTATTTAGTTTTATAATGAATTTTGTTTGTATTATGCGTCCGTCTCACCTTTCCTGTCGTTCAGTTTTTTTTACAAAACCTATGTTTTTACACTGTGTTGTCAATTGTCCTGTTGAGTATCTGATCGTAGTTGTCATCGTAAATTTTTACGATATTCTATTTTAGTTACACATTTCTATTTTTGTTGATTTCTACGATTGTGTTCACTCGTCTTTGATTATCGTGTCTTGTCGGTAATGTTTCTATTGTCTTTCACGTTGTTGCTTTCATGACATTTCATTACATAAATTACATTATTGATTATTAATATTATTGCCTATTATATAACTTGATTTTACCGTTCTAGGACAGGAACGAAGACCACTAGTTGTAGTAACACTTTTAAGTAGTAAAATTACATAATAATATTGAATAATGTCTACCTTAGACTATTTTATTAAGCAGGCTAAGGCGCTTAATATACCTCAGGAAGAGATTAGATCATTTGCTATGACAGAATATAAAGAATCTCAAAGGTTGGAATCTCAAAGATTGGAAGCTGAAAAGTTACGTTTGGAAAATTTGAAATTTGAGGCAGATCAAAAACGTACTGAGGCTGAGGAAGAAGAGAAAAAAATGAGATTAGCCGCTGAATTAGAAGATAGACGATTTCAGCGAGAGGCAGAACAGAAGCAAAGGGAGGCTGAAGAAAGACTTAAGATTGAGATGGAAAATAAACAAAAGGAAATGGAAGATCGAAGATTAATAGCTGAACAAAATACAATACGACTTCAGCTTGAGATGGAAGAGAATGATAAAAAAAGACAGCATGAACTAAAATTAGCAGAGTCAGAATATGAGAGACTTAGGTTAACTCATGAAGCTAATTCTCAGAGAACTTTTGAAAGCCAAACTTCATCCAGACATGATCATTTTAAGGAAATTCACCTTAAATTACCTAAATTTAATCCCCCGTCGGATGACGTAATATTTTTCCTAGATAGATTTGAGGCCACTTGTGGGTCTTATAACGTGGATAAAACACTGTATTGCACATATTTATCCAGGTTACTTACTGGGGATGCTTTAGCAGTTTATCATACTACCAGTATTAATGAGAAGAATGATTATAATGCTCTTAGAGCCGCACTTCTGAAGAAATTTCAAATGACAGAAGATGAATACCGATTAAGATTTCGTACATTGCTACCGCAATCAAGCAGAAATTTCAGTGATTTTCTGTCACAAATACGACTAACCCTAGAAAGATGGATCGAATTATCCAAAATTGAAAAGTCGTATGAAGGTCTCTTCGATTTACTGATGCGCGATAAGGTACTATCGTCTGTAAATCCTGCATTTCTCGCATTTTTACACGAACGGAAACCTTTATCTATGAAATGCTTAGAAGAACATGCTAAAAAATTTCTGCACTGCTCACCCAACCATGGATCTAAGTAATGCACAGATTAAGAGTGAATTGCCTGTTGCTTTTGCAGCACAACAAAACAATTTTTCACGCAATCGTTCCTTTAGTGCTGACAGGTATGTCAATAAGGGAAATAATTACAATTTTAACAATGATAACTTTTACAAGGGGAAGCAATTTCAACAATCTGCTCCATTTAATGTTTCTTGGAACCAAGCTCACAGATCGCGAGATTTTGGTAACAATAATTTTAAAAATAATCAAGGACATTATAATAAACAAAACTGGAGATCAAGATCTCAGGGTCCGCAAAACAGACAAGGTTCTTGGAATAAAAATTTTAAAGAACATCATAACTTTAATTATACAAATTATCGGACTCATCCAAATTTTAACTCAAGCAGAAACGACAATTATGGCAATTTTAATGCAAATAATCAAAATCGATCGCGTCGTAGAGATAGATCGTCGAGTAATACAGATAGACATTCTAATGTCGCTTTAAGTGATACACAGGCTAACATTGAACAGGGTAAAGTAGCTGAAACTCACAATGCTATGTCTTGTTCTCTTGATTGTACCCAGGTGAAAGACTGTCCAGAATGCTCGACTCTTTTCCAGCCTAAGGCGATCACGACGCTGCGTTGCGGACATACCTTGCCTAGTCTACCTGCAGTCTGTACGGCCACTGCTGCGTCAATACACCAGGGACAGGGCTCTCTTAAGTTTAACAAGGGATTTGTCAACAACATTTCATGCTCTCTCCTATTTGACTCAGGTTGTAGTACTGTGGGCGTCCGGACTTCGCTGATCAACCCAAGTTGTGCCACGGGCAGGGTTGTCAAGTGTGTGACATTTGGTGGCACCGTCGAAACATTTCCCACAGCTATTATTGACCTTAATACACCATTTTTTTCAGGAAAGATCCAGGCATGTCTCCTTCCAAATCCAATTTGCGATGTCATACTTGGTCGCATACATGGTATTAAAGAGTGTACACCACAGCAAATTGCTGAATGGGAAGAGCGACATATTCAAACTGCAAATGCAGTAGTGACTAGAGCGCAAGCTACTAATATGTCGCATGATACACCTATTGAACCTACAGTTCATACCACTTCTGATGATGATGCTCCTATTTCACGGGAGTTGTTTGCAACATTGCAAAAGAATGATGATTCATTAAAAAAAATTTTTCAGTATGTGAACAAAAATAATACCAGCAACAAACTTGCAAAATCTAGACATGACTTTATACTCAAAAATGGGATTTTGGTTAGAGTAATACGGGAAAAAGATTCATCCTTATGTTATCAGATCTTAGTTCCATCCTCTATGAGATCTCGTATATTACGACATGCGCATGACTCGCAATGTGCGGGCCATATGGGTTTTTTCGCGTACCAAATCCAGAGTGCTTTCGGCATTCTACTGGCCAGGCGTCCATAGGGACATCACTCTCTATTGTCGGTCCTGTTTGATATGTCAGGAAGTTAAGGTACGGGGTCCATTTCATGCGGCTCCTATTCAAGCTGCGGACATCCCGATTAGACCATTTGATAAAATGGCTATAGACATTATTGGTCCGATGCTTCCATCTGCTAGAGGGCATACGCATATTCTTACGTGCATTGACATGTGCACTCGTTGGCCTGAGGCCATCCCTCTCAAGAACACTTCATCTGCCAGTGTAGCAGAGGCATTGATGTTAATCTTCTCACGCATTGGTTTTCCACGGAAAATCTTGTCGGATCATGGGGTTCAGTTCATTTCTGAATCCATGTCTCAAGTTATGAAGACATTAGGTATAGACAGATCTCTTAGTTCTATTTATCATCCGATGTCAAATGGGTTAATTGAGCGTCTCAATAGGACACTCAAGCAGTTGTTGGGTAAGATGACCCAAGACCATCCCCAAGACTGGGATCGGGTCATACCCGCTGCTCTGTTCGCGTATCGCGAAGTACAAAATCAAGCCACGGGGTTTTCTCCATTCCAGCTAGTTTTTGGCATGCAACCACGCGGTCCGATGTCGTTAATCCACGACTTATTGGTTGACGAGAATATTGAAGAGGAAACTCAATCCTCTTATGAGTATGTGATCTCTCTGAGAAAGAGAATCATAGATGCTTGTAGACTAGCTACTGCATCATCCGAACAAGCCAAAGAAAAAGCTCGTCTATTTGCAAACAAGTATAGACGTCTTCGCCAGCTTATTCCTGGTGACGAAGCTTTTGTATTACTCCCTGCGCATAACAATCGTCTTTTAATTACCTGGAGAGGTCCTTTCAGGATCATCTCAAGAATATCCGATGTCGACTACATCGTTGATGTTAATGGTAAACATAAAACCTTCCACATTAACATGTTGAAGGAGTATTACTCACGTCCTGATTATCTACAGTCAGTGTTCCAGGCAACTGACGATCCTACACCTCCTATTCAACACTATTCTAGTTTATCAGTCATCCAAGAAGAAGAATCTTCTTTCGATGATGTACAACTACCAATACCAGTTGTACCACTCCATTCCACTGAGAAATGGAATGATGTTACAATCTCATCTACTCTTTCGGCTGATCAACGTCAGCAAGTCTCTAATATTCTACACTCGTATGAGGATGTCCTCACTGACATCCCAGGTCATACGTCAGTCATCCAACATGACATTATTCTGACTGACGATACGCCTATTCGAGTTCGTCCATATCCTATCCCTTTACACTTTCGTGATAAGGTTGATAAGGAATTGGATGAGATGCTTCAATTAAATATAATTGAACCATCTTCATCACCATATTCTTCTTCTATGGTAATCATTAGGAAGAAGGACAACAATATACGTCTTTGCGTAGATTACAGGAAATTAAACAAAGTTACAAAATTCGATGCGGAACCGTTACCTCTTTTAGACGACTTATTGGAGAGATTATCTCATGCCACATTCTTTTCGAAATTTGACCTTTCAAAGGGCTATTGGCAAGTGCCACTCACTCCTAAAGCAAAGCCATTCACCGCTTTCTCGACGCCAACGGGTCTTTTTCAATGGAATTTTATGCCATTCGGATTAATGAATGCGCCAGCTACCTTTGTACGCATGATGCGCCGCATATTGTCTCATCGTCCCGATGTCATTACTTATATAGATGACATCTGTCTTTTCAGTGACTCTTGGGATGAACATATTCATGGATTAAAAGCTTTACTTTCTACCTTACGGGATTATAACTTAACAGCGAAACCTTCAAAGGCTTTTGTCGGTTTTCATGACATCTCATTTCTGGGTCACCGCATAGGTCATGGTTTCATGTATACAGAAGACAGTAACGTCTCTAAAATTTTAAACATCTCAGCACCTAAGACAAAAAAACAAGTTAGATCTCTTTTAGGACTAATACAGTTCTATTCAAAATTCATCCCTCATTTGTCTACTATAACTGCACCTTTTTCGTCTCTACTGAAGAAAGGCACATCTAATGTAATAAAGTGGTCGCAGGATCACCAAACGGCGTTAGACTATATAAAACGATTTTTTTTCAAAAGAACCGTTTTTGAGGTTGCCTAACAAAAATCTCACTTTCATTCTTCGCAGTGATGCATCTTCTTACGCTATTGCTGCAGTTTTGATGCAGGAATATAACGGCACCTTATTTCCGGTGATGTACGTGTCCAGAAAACTTACGGAGAGCGAACTCAAATACTCCGTTCTGGATAAAGAGCTCCTCGCATTAGTGTGGGCAATCACAAAACTGGAACGTTATCTCCTCGGCTCACACTTTGTGGTGGAATCTGACCAAAAAGCTCTTACCGCACTGAACACGAAGAACGTTAAATCATCGAAGTCAGCGCGTTACGCTATAGCGCTTCAACCATTCAATTTTGAAATACGAGCTATTCCTGGAGTGAAGAATGTGTTCGCAGACTGTTTGTCGAGATGCCCAAGCGAACTTGTCGAAACTAAACCACTTCCAGATGTTGAAACATCCTCACCGATAACATGAATAACTTTGTACATTATCATTGATTGTACATCTATAAAGACTGTTTATATAACTGAAGTATTCGTATAAGTATAACCCAGGATATACTTACTTATAGATTATAACATTACTTCTTGTGTAGTAACATTTTATTAGTACGAGAACATTGATACTATAGTAACGTTTTATTAGAACGGGAACAGTGGTATTAGAGTAACATTTTATTAGTACGGGAACATTGGTACTACAGTAACTTTTTATTAGTATGGAAACATTGTTAAGAGCGACAAATATACATTTGTTATTCCTATGGAACATATTACACTACATATCGTGTTCGAGAATATATTTTATCGTGTATGGAACATTGAGAACATCGTCTCGTCGATTACTAACTAGTTGTAACTGAACATTGACAATGAGTGATATTAATTACTTAGAATATATTAGTAACTGGTTATTTGTTGGTAATTAAGAAATATATTAATTAGAATAATTCAATTTAATCTATTTAATTAATTATGGATCACACACATACTAACTTTTTAGTTGTCACGTAATACCTGCATTCACAGGTCTTAGTTATGATATCTCACTGTTAGATCACTAGTCAACCGTACTAGTGTTAGAAAACATTAAGGGTGTTGATTCTTAAAGTGTTTAATTTTGCATTTCTTCATTTTTGCACATTGTATTTTCAATTTTTCTGTTTCATTGATTCTCTTGTCATTGATTATCATCAGTGTTGCTGTTCATTTTCATTTTTGAAATCATATGTTTCAAATTTTTTTTGAAAACTTAGTTGAATTTTATTATCATCTTTTTTTAATGGTTTTTTCATTTTTCATTTTCAACTTGTTTTTACTTCGAATATTACCACATCGTTCCAAAGTAGGTCGATTGTGTATGTGTGCTTTAATGCATACTATCATTTAGTTATATTGATTTCGTTTAATATTCTTTTCTTAATATGATATAACTTTATGCATTTTCATATCTTGTTGTAGTTTTGACTCACCTCTCTCGGGTATTAAGTTCAAAAAAATTAATAGAATTAATTTTTTAAAGGGGAGGTAATAAGGGAGCTGTTACGTACATTTATTACCTAAGGGGGTAGTCTACGGTCCTGCCAAATGTACGCACCAGTCTTAATATAGTTATATTATTTGTGCGTTCGATTGATTCACGCACTGACGTGCACAATGCAGTGTGAGTTGCTTTGGACGCAGGGGTAACCTAGTTAGGGAATTGTGACGTCATGTTTTGTATGGGGCAGTACGGACCATGTTGATGTCCGTGGAATATTTCTTGTATTCGTGGCAAGTTTGTGGAAGCCACTATTTCTATTGATATATATATTGGTCTTCATGTCGAAGCCAATAGTGGAAGTATCATGTAAGTGTCGCCCCATTTCACATTGAATGTTTATTGAGTTTTAATTGAAGTATCAGGCCGCTCCTAGTTATGGTCTAGCGGGAATCCATCGTAGTATGTCATTCCTAGAATGGACAAACGGAGTCGATTGCCTTGTTTGAATTACCGTAGAGGGAGGATACCTACGAGGAAACGAAGTTAATTGATTTTTGTATGCTTCATATGTTTTAATATGCCGTTTCGCCAATGCCAAAGTCATGGCATGGATTTTGGGAGAGGTTAGTCAACAGAAGACTCTAACCTGATTGTATTGTCGTGTATAACTTTGTCTGGATTATATCTATGCTACATAAGTATTGTATGAAGAAAGTCTGGGAATTTTACGGGTATGATATCAAAGATTGATCCTTGAACATGAATCCGTTTACCACGATAGACGTCCTTGGAAGAAGGTCAACGGACTTCATTGTAAATGTATATTAGAGGGTAACAGAAGTGATCCTCAGCTCACGTGGATAGAAGAGGACTTGATTGTTGAAGCATCTCCAAGAATGTAAGAGTATGATCAGCAACTTTAAAGTATGACATTTTGCATCTGTAATCTGTAACTATGACCGTCTTGTGTATTCCCGTCTGTATCGTGTCAATAAATAATATGTACTTTCACCAACGACTTGCGTGCAGTCCTGAATTGGAAAATTGACTACTACTTGTTGGAGTTCAACTTAAGAACACTTCTGAGATATTTTCATTGAGAAAACCATTCGCGTATTTTAAGCTAGCATAGACCAGTGACACCATACACTAGCTTACAACTACCTCTTGACCAATAGAATGAACATCCAACAACAACTTAAGGTAGATTAGTAAACAAGTAAGAAAAGCACTAGAGGACACAGAGGTGTACAGAAGAATGTTAAAAATATGAAAAAAAAATCTATTAAGGAGGAGGATGTATGAAAGAGGCCAATGCGCAATAGAAACATATTCTTCGTGTTAGAAAGAAGCAATACACTTTCTTTGGGCATGTTATGAGAAGAAGATAGATGGAGTATATCGTGACAACAGGAAAGATCGAAAGAAAACAGACATAGAGGACGACAAAGACAGAAGATACTGGACAGTTTGACATCATGGACTAGAAGGAAGTCAACAACAGAATATATAAATAGTTCTGGGATAAGAAGTTGTGGTGAGACATGATCGCCTCTGCCACAACGCATGGTACTTGAAAAAGAAGAAGAAGAAGAAGTCATTATTCATGAATGTCACTCAAGTCATTGTTCATGAATGTCACTCAAGTCATTATTCATCAATGTCACTAAAGTCATTATGAAGCTCCCCTTATGTTCATTAATGTAATGAAAAAAGCATATAAAGATATAATATGTTGAATTCTTCATAAAGGACAGCTTACTGAGCGCTTGAGATACGAAATGGAATGCTGCATGTAAGCTTCTTGTCACTGTTTCTATTCTTACTGGCTATTGACTGGATTATGAAAACAACATCAATAAACAGAAAAAGAATTCAGCTGAGTCTGACTAAACAGCTTGAAGATCTATATTTTGTCGGCTACCTGGCTCTTCTGTCCCATAAGCGTAAACATATGCTAGACCAAATGAGAATGCGTGTTTGAGATGTCAGAACAATTTGGTTTGGGAAGACACACGGACAAGAACAAATTATGCCAGTAGCAATAGTCTGATTGCACTGGGAGTTATATCCCTACAAGATGTGGAATCTTACTTATATCTTGGCAATAATAAAGAGAAAGTTGTAGGAATAGTCAACGATATCAAAATACGAATAGACAAGGCTAGATAAGTTGGCATTGTATTTGGAAGTTGGAATCAGAAGAAATCAAATAAATACAGAAATAAGAGTCGTCAACTCAAATGTCAAGAAATCTCTATGGTATGACTCTCATACGTGAAGAATAAGAAAAATGGCAACGAGACCGATACAAACCTTTATAAACAGGTGCTGTTACAGAATAGATTGATTGAAATAGAATGACAAAGATCTTACTTACTTACTTAGTCGTTCCCCTTCTACCGTGAGGTGTAGAGGTTTGGAAGAGAGAGCGCCAAACTATCCTATCGGCTGTCTTCCTCCTGGCCTGGTTCCATTCTAGTCCTCGGTCCTTCAAAGACTGTCTAATGTTGTCCTCCCAGCGGACTCTGGGTCGTCCTCGGGGTCTGGATCCTTGGCTCTTTGTTTCCCATGCTTGTCGTGGTATCCGATCTTCTCCCATTCTGCAGACATGGCCAAACCGTCTTAATTGGGACTGTTCTACTTGGGTCTGCAGGGGGTAGGATTTAAGGCCTTGACGTATCGTCTGGTTGCGTACCATGTCTCTTCTTGTTACTTCAACCACCTTCCTCAGATACCTCATTTCTGAGGTTTGGATCTGGCTTTTATGGGTTGTAGTCATTGCCCAAGACTCGCATCCATATGTCAAGACTGGGACATAGGTGGAGCGGTATACAGCCATCTTCGTTTTCTTACCAACCTCTCTCTTGCTGAGGAATCCTCGATTTATGGCCTGAAAAAGTCTCCCAGCTGCTGCTTTTCGAGTGGCCAACTTTTTTTTGATGCCTCCCTTTCGGTCTATAATAGCTCCGAGGTATTTAAAGTGGTTGACCTGCTCCAGGACCTGTTCTCCCAGCTTAATCTGATGTCTTCTTTCTTCTCGTGATATCACGATGGATTTTGTTTTAGAGCTGCTTATGACCATCCCTCTCTTCTCCAGCTCTTCCTTCCAGACTTGCAGGTTGGATTGGAGATGTGCCTCTGTGTGACGTACGTCTAGTTTGACAAGTGAATTTTCCCTGATATGATGGATGATTTAAAGGGACCTTTAGCTTTTCATAACATTAGAACCCCTGAACATTTGTTGTAACTTTTCGTTTGCCAGAACTCATTCCACCGGGACTCATGTAGGATACAGCGACGAGATCAAAGAGACAGACCGAGGGATTTTAGGGGAGACTATCGGCGTTATCAAAGACAGTAGTTTTCCCTGATACGAGACGCAGTTGCTTGCCGCTAATTTCGCGTCTCGGTGTCAATCGAGGAACCGAGCGAACGGGGGAAAGCGAAACGGGCAGCAGCGAGCGGATACGAAGACCAGGGGGGCGGCTTCTTCTCTTGATTTGGCGGTCAGATCCCCAAAAGTTCGTGAGATCAAATAAGTTGTCAAGTTTATCATGTCCCACTCAACTTACATTTCATTTTAGCTAAATAGACCATGAAGAACTAGACACGTTATCACTCGCTGGCCAGACCTTTACAGAAGCACTAGCTTTATTGAAATCTTGTTATAGATTTTCCCCTGGATTTTATATATATTTGCAGTGATTTCTAATTCTGTGCAAAGCGGTAAAATATATATTGTGTAAAGTGATCAGTGGTCTAGTCATTCTATTTCAAGGGATTTTGTGTTAATTTAAATCTATTTAATTAAACCATCTCAAGAGTTCCAGTTTTAAATATAATGATCTATCTATTATATTATTTCAAAAGATAATAGATGCTTAAATTAACTTTTAAAGTCGCGAAGGAATTTATAATTAATAAATTCAGTTAAGTCCTAGTTTATAGATGTGGGTTTTTAACCACTAAAATTCGCGCAGTGTTTATTAAATACATAATTAAATACTCGAGTGTATTATAGGCTTAACGGGAAATTCATCGCGCTTTAGAAGGTTATTTGTTTTCGGTATATTACATGTTTTTTTTTTCTTTCATACAGAGTGATCGTAACCTGTGCGATCCCAGCATTAAGAAAGCAATAAAGAAATCAATCTAAGCAAAGCAAAGCATAAACAGTGTGTGTAGAGTTCCCCTGACGCAGAACTTGTTGAGACTGTGTAAATTTTTAATCTTTGAGGCGATTCTATGTTTGGAATTCCGCTATCTAACTTATAGCAAAGAAAGCACACCCAAAGACAAATTTAACGCACCATCAAACAACTTAAGTCGTAACGGGAAGAAGAACACTGGCCCGAGCTTTGTTAGTTTACTGACACAGAGAGATAATTCATAATTTCCTGAACAGTGATGTGACTAGTTTTCTCACTGGACTTAAACCATACCTCACGGATAAAGTGTACCAGCACGCGTAAGAATTTTATTATCAGCGGCATAGTCAAATAGACCACACCATCCTCACCCCGGTATCAGAGACCGTGCCCTCCCATAGAAACTGTTATTAACAACAGAGACACAACTACAGATTCATTTTCCAGCGATTACGGGATCCTTTTATGTGCTGACCGCCTACCCGATAATCTGGGGCTAGAACTTGAACAAACACTCATACATTTAGTTGAGGTGTAACTGCTGTTGTGTTATTCTATGGAGTGCAAGATTTTTTTCACAATCGGTAAGTGAGAGCAAGATGAGTGAAGGCCTTTGCTAGCGCGTGTATGAATGACAGGAAATTAATTCTTTTGTGTGACCATTTTGTTAACTTGCTTACCTGGTAACATATATCTTTTCTGTATACCCTACATTGTTCCTTTAAGTGGGATAGTTGATAATTTGTTAACTCTGTTTAAAAACCACCTCCTTTCCATTTGCTTAGTAAAGGGAAGAACAGCTGGGAAGAACAGGTTTTTTTTTCTATCACTTATACCTAACTTGGTAACACCTCTTTCAGAGTAATTAACTTTACTGTTAGGTTAACGTACCCGTGTTCCTGATATTATCTATCTCTGGACTGGGTTTGTCTTTGTCTAATGAGCGGGAAGGGCTTAGTCGATACCAATCTTCTTCACCCCCTCCCAAACTTGTTATTTGCATTTGTGTACTTATGATAATTTATGTAATATCTGATATTTTTAGTGATTGATGTTTTTAAAGTGAATAAAATCACCTAAACTCATTTAGTTCTGTGTGTTGGATATACCCAAAGCCCAACATTTCCCCTATTCGTTTTAATATAGTTTGTATCAACGTCGTGTGTGTGTTTGAAAACACCGAATCGGTGTGCGCGCAGATGCGAGTCTGGAAAACTGGCAAATAATTGTTTGACCAGGAGAGTGAAAGAGAAGATTGAGAGACACGATTTGTCGTAAATAAGTCTGTCTTTACTCTCCTCCAGCACGCTGTGAAGTAACTATTAAATCTCTACATTTTCTATCACTGAGCTTTCCATCATCATTTTCCACTCTAAACCGGACCACTATTTCTACGACTCTTTTCTCTCAAAATAAATTTACGACAATATTTGGCCGGCTCGTCTGGGATAATTTTGAGATACATTTGATGCACACATATTTGTGGGCTGGTTCTGGGATCTTGAGCTACATTTGAGGCAATCGCATAGCCGGGTTAAAGATATTTTGAGTCTGATTTAGTTTGGGTCTAACTAGGTAGAGTGTGAATGATTTGTCTTTGTGAATTAGGGAAATAAATAAATAATTACACCCCTAGACAAACGTTCTTTAAGTATTTGGGTTGTCCACACAGCATATTTACAGGTTGTTTTCTCTCCACAGCAGTAGAAAGTACAGATAAACAAATATATTTGCTATTTTATTATCCTCTGGCGGAGATAATTATATTTCTTTCTTTATAAAAGTTGCTGGGATTGCGTGATTGTTTTACAGTCACTAAGGTTTTTGAAGTCAAAAAGAGTTGAGCTTAGCTAAAGACGGATTGTTCTGATTTTTAAAAATTAAGTTAACAACGTCTCATCTCAATAATTGACTTTAGGGACGGAGTTTGTTGTCAGAGATTAAAAATTTAGGGAAATTTTTTTTTTCTTTTAAATTGTTTTTAATATAAATTTTTCTCGACTGTTAGTAAAAGTAGATTCTTTTCCAGTGTAACTTACCATTTAGTGGCATAGTCGCTTGCGTTTAGAGCCTTAATTGCCAGATAATAGCAGCGATAAGTTTGCACAGTACAGGTAGGAGGTAACACAGGTAAATTTGTACTTGTGTTTTTTTCTCGTAGCGGTTCAGAGTTCCTCCCTTTCGCGTTTCTTCTTACTAGTTCTCTAAGCATACTTCATCTTATTCTTTAACAATGGCAGAGAGGATAAAGATGAGGTCCATCTTGAGGCTGGAAGCGAAAGAGGCAGGATTAGATGCAGAAGCTGCAAACGCGTTTATTAACCAGGAATTGGAAATATATGACGCGGAGCAACAGAGAGCCGAAGCTGAGAGGAAGGCGAAGCAACAGAGAGCCGAAGCTGAGAGGAAGGAAGAGAAAGAAAGAACAGAGAGGAGAGAAGCCCAGGAGAGGGCAGATAAGAAAGAAGCGGAAGAACGTCTTTTGGAACAGAAGAAAATTGAAGCAGAGATGGAAACTCGCAGAGAGAGAGAGAGAGAGACAAGGAAAGACAGCATCAACTGGCGCTTAAGGCTCTAGAGAGTCGGGGCGCCTCTACTTCGACTAACGGAGAGCCGTCTTCGCCCCAGTCTCAATCAATGGACCTCTCCAGTACTCAATCTGCCCAATTAACTGCTATGTCGTTTTCTTTAGAATCTTTTCCTAGCCCTAACGAAAAAATTGACAGCTACCTAGAAAAATTCGAGAGACTCGCGAATCTTTATGGGTTAGAGAGTACCCGCTGGGCGCTCAAACTTTCAACGTCACTGAAAGGCAATGCTTATGACGTGTACACAAAGCTGGGACCGAATCAACATGATTACGACATGTTGAAAAAGGCCTTACTACAGCAGTTTGAGATGACTGCCCGAAAGTTTCTGCAGTTGTTCAGAAACAGCCGAAAAGAGAGCACGGAAACATTTCCCCAGTTCTCTTCACGTCTCACGGGTTATCTGACAAAGTGCATTGAATTATCTGACCTACCTCTTTCATATGAGGGACTCCTCGAACTTGTTCTTGTGGAGCAGATAAAATCCACTTTGTCGAATGAAACACGTAGATTTTTGGCTGAACAGGGGGCAGTCAGGCTTGAAGACATACTCAATAAAGCCGAACGCTATAGCAATGCAATGGCCGAACTTCCCAGCACTAAACGTAAACCCACCGATGAGCCATCTCGAAAACAGAATCTAGAACAGGCATCCTATTCTTCCACTTCCTCTCAACATTTATAACCAACGAGATAACAATACCCAGAAACCTCCCCAGGAAAAATCGAAATTCTACAAAACCCGATACCCCCCCAACAACAATTCTGATCAACCCAACAAGCCTACGTGGCAGCGCGGCCACCAAGGTCAAGGAAAAGGGAAGACCCCTACACCAGGAACGTCTGATCAGGGCAAACAAACCGGTGCAAACCGCATTGGATGTTTGCATACAGCCTCGAAAGGTAGAGTCAATGTCAGTGATTCTCAACCTGAGGGGGACCGACCCTCAACTCGAGGAACTGTAATTTTGAACGGTACCTCCACTACTTGTCTTTTTGACACTGGATTAAGTTTTGATTGTATTGTCGCTAGGCACCTAGTCAAACCCGGTCAGGAGACAGAGGAAACCGTCAAACTTAGTGGAGTTTTCAGGAGTGATGCACCCAGGACGCTTCCTATCGCACTGGTAGAAATACACTCTGACTTTGTCAGAGGAGTTATTAAAGCGGCCATAATGGATGATCCGATCTACCCAGTTATCCTGGGATGTAGATATGTGTTCATTGGGAGACCTAAGGAGCCGATTGTGGCAGCGGTAACCACAAGAGGGCAAGCCAAGAAGGAGAGGGAGCCTGCGCCAAACTTGTTGCCGAATGAACTGAAGGAGGCGCAACAAAAGGACCCTACTCTGGCGCCCTGCTTTAAAAAACTGCCCATGGCTAAGGACCCCAGACACAACGGAGACATTTTTTCTAAGGATGGTGTATTGTATCGTAGAACGGGCAACCCGGACACGGGGAATAACCAGCTCCTAGTACCGACGCAGTACAGAAACCAGATCTTAGAAATGGGGCACTCTCTTCCCTTTAGCGGACACATGGGACAAAACGCCACTATTCAGCGAATAAAAAAACCACTATTGGTGGCCAGGAATGAACTCTGACATTGTCAGGTACGTGAAATCCTGCGCCCAGTGCCAACGGGTAGCACCCAAGCACTTGACACCCCCAGTACCTATGGGGCAAATGCCAATAGTAGGGACTCCATTTGAACGGGTTGCTGTCGACATTATTGGTCCTCTGGAAAAGACCAAAAGAAGGAACAGGTTCATCCTGACCTTAGTTGACACTTGCACTATGTGGGCCGAAGCCGTACCGCTACCATGCACTAATTCCAAGCATGTCGCAGAAGCCCTTGTGCAAATTTTTACACGGTTGGGATTCCCTCAACAAGTTTTGACGGACAATGGATCCCAATTCCGTAGCCTGTTAATGGAGGAGATCTTTAAGATCTTGAGGGCCAAACATATCCACACAAGTCCCTACCATCCGGCCGGAAATGGGCTCGTGGAACGTTTTTAACGGTACCCTCACCATGATGTTACGTAAGCTGGGTCAGGAGAAACCGGAAGACTGGGACCAATATATATCGGCTGCCTTATTCGCCTACCGAGAGGTACCCCAAGCGTCTACGGGTTTTGCGCCAGCTACACTTTTATTTGGCAGACCTATTAAGGGGCCACTAGAAGCCTTACTTCGGTCCCTGACAGACCAGAAGGCTGACGAGACAGTCGTCTCTGCAAGCAAGTATGTATCTGAGCTTAAGGAAAGGCTAAAGCTAGGATGGGATCTAGCTACTACCAACCTTAAGAAAGCCCGCGCTAAAATTACTAAAAGATACAACAAAGCTGCAAAAGAGAGAGAACTACAACCAGGGGAGAAAGTCCTATTGCTACTTCCAACCGGAAGCAATAAACTTCGCATCGGATGGCAAGGACCGTTTACCGTCCTTAAAAAGATCTCACGTACCAACTACAAGATCTCCATCAAAGGAAAGGAGAAGGTCTTCCACATAAATCTGCTAAAGAAATATTTGGAAAGACCGGTGCCATCCTCCGAGCATCTCCTGGCTGTCGCCATAGCAACGGAAGACGAGGAAGATGATGATGGTTGCATGGAGTATCCACTGCAACCCACAGAATCCTTTAAAGATGTCAAGTTCGGCGACAATCTCTCACCAGAACAACAAACAGAAACTAGGGCTCTACTAAAACAGTACAGTGCAGTTTTAACGGATGTACCTGGTCGAACAAATCTCATTGAATTTGATATGAAATTAACAAACGAGACCCCTGTTCAAACCAGAGTTTACCCCATCCCGTACGCTAAAGCTGATGCACTTCGCGGAGAAATAGACAAGCTGCGTCAGGCAGGAATTATCAGTGAGTCTACATCTCCTTACAGCTCGAGCGTAGTGCTGTTGCAGAAGCCCAATAAGGAAGTTCGGCTGTGCATTGATTACAGGTTGCTAAACGCTGTAACGGAATTCCAGCCCGAACCTCTCCAAACTGTTTCTGAGTTGTTCACCAAGCTCAGCAAAGCTAAGATCTTCTCCAAGATTGACCTCAGTAAAGGTTATTATCAAATACCAGTCAAGGAGGAAATTAAACCTTTGTTAGCTTTCAGCACTAGTGAAGGACATTACACATTTAACGTGATGCCGTTCGGTTTGCATAACGCACCAGGAGTGTTCACCAGGATGATGAGGAAGCTTCTAGAACCTTTGCAAAGTCCCCATATCCATAATTTCATGGATGACATCTTAATTGCATCGGAAACCTATGAAGAACATATTGCTACGGTTGCTATGCTCCTCAGGAGACTACAGGAAACGGGTCTCACAGCCAGACCTAGCAAATGTCTCATCGGGTTTGAACAGTTAGACTTCCTGGGGCACACTATTTCTCACGGATGCAGTTGGCCTATTAAGAAGAACGTGGAGAAAATAGTGGCAGCAAAAAGACCCCGAACGAAGAAAGACGTACGTTCCTTCATATCGCTATGTGCATACTATCAGAAGTACATCCAGAACTTCAACGGACTGACGGCACCTCTGACTGACCTCACAAAGAAAGGTTGTCCTGATAAGGTCATATGGGATCAAAAGTGCGAACACGCGTATAGCACTTTGAAAGGACAGTTGTCTGCATACCCCATTTTGAGGTTGCCTGACCTCAAGAAACCTTTTGTACTGAGAGTCGACGCGTCAGGTCAGGGCATCGGGTCAACACTGCTTCAAGCCGATGACAGTGACCTGAACATGCTATTTCCAGTTGCCTATGGCAGTCGGAAATTAAATAAAGCGGAACGGAACTACAGCGTAGTTGAAAGGGAATGTCTTGCTCTGATTGACGGTATCAGACGCCATCATGAGTTTCTTTATGGTACATCGTTCACGGTGCAAACAGACCACGCTCCGTTAGCATTTCTTGGTGCCAATAAAGAATTTAACGCTAGGATCATGCGTTGGGCCCTCCTTCTAAGCGTCTATTCTTTCAAAGTGGAATATATTCCGGGAAGACAGAATGTCGGGGCTGATTTTCTGAGTAGAAACTGGTCTACAGAGGAAGAAGAGCAAACTGAAGATACCACTCATCCTAAAATCACCAATCAGGTCACCTCCATTGTCAAAAATGAAAACATGAAAAATGGTTTCATGTCTAAAAGTGGGGACGATTGTGACGTACGTCTAGTTTGACAAGTGAATTTTCCCTGATATGATGGATGATTTAAAGGGACCCTTAGCTTTTCATAACATTAGAACCCCTGAACATTTGTTGTAACTTTTCGTTTGCCAGAACTCATTCCACCGGGACTCATGTAGGATACAGCGACGAGATCAAAGAGACAGACCGAGGGATTTTAGGGGAGACTATCGGCGCTATCAAAGACAGTAGTTTTCCCTGATACGAGACGCAGTTGCTTGCCGCTAATTTCGCGTCTCGGTGTCAATCGAGGAACCGAGCGAACGGGGGAAAGCGAAACGGGCAGCAGCGAGCGGATACGAAGACCAGGGGGCGGCTTTTTCTCTTGATTTGGCGGTCAGATCCCCAAAAGTTCGTGAGATCAAATAAGTTGTCAAGTTTATCATGTCCCACTCAACTTACATTTCATTTTAGCTAAATAGACCATGAAGAACTAGACACGTTATCACTCGCTGGCCAGACCTTTACAGAAGCACTAGCTTTATTGAAATCTTGTTATAGATTTTCCCCTGGATTTTATATATATTTGCAGTGATTTCTAATTCTGTGCAAAGCGGTAAAAATATATATTGTGTAAAGTGATCAGTGGTCTAGTCATTCTATTTCAAGGGATTTTTGTGTTAATTTAAATCTATTTAATTAAACCATCTCAAGAGTTCCAGTTTTAAATATAATGATCTATCTATTATATTATTTCAAAAGATAATAGATGCTTAAATTAACTTTTAAAGTCGCGAAGGAATTTATAATTAATAAATTCAGTTAAGTCCTAGTTTTATAGATGTGGGTTTTTTAACCACTAGAATTCGCGCAGTGTTTATTAAATACATAATTAAATACTCGAGTGTATTATAGGCTTAACGGGAAATTCATCGCGCTTTAGAAGGTTATTTGTTTTCGGTATATTACATGTTTTTTTTTTCTTTCATACAGAGTGATCGTAACCTGTGCGATCCCAGCATTAAGAAAGCAATAAAGAAATCAATCTAAGCAAAGCAAAGCATAAACAGTGTGTAGAGTTCCCCTGACGCAGAACTTGTTGAGACTGTGTAAATTTTTAATCTTTGAGGCGATTCTATGTTTGGAATTCCGCTATCTAACTTATAGCAAAGAAAGCACACCCAAAGACAAATTTAACGCACCATCAAACAACTTAAGTCGTAACGGGAAGAAGAACACTGGCCCGAGCTTTGTTAGTTTACTGACACAGAGAGATAATTCATAATTTCCTGAACAGTGATGTGACTAGTTTTCTCACTGGACTTAAACCATACCTCACGGATAAAGTGTACCAGCACGCGTAAGAATTTTATTATCAGCGGCATAGCCAAATAGACCACACCATCCTCACCCCGGTATCAGAGACCGTGCCCTCCCATAGAAACTGTTATTAAGAAAAGAGACACAACTACAGATTCATTTTCCAGCGATTACGGGATCCTTTTATGTGCTGACCGCCTACCCGATAATCTGGGGCTAGAACTTGAACAAACACTCATACATTTAGTTGAGGTGTAACTGCTGTTGTGTTATTCTATGGAGTGCAAGATTTTTTCACAATCGGTAAGTGAGAGCAAGATGAGTGAAGGCCTTTGCTAGCGCGTGTATGAATGACAGGAAATTAATTCTTTTGTGTGACCATTTTGTTAACTTGCTTACCTGGTAACATATATCTTTTCTGTATACCCTACATTGTTCCTTTAAGTGGGATAGTTGATAATTTGTTAACTCTGTTTAAAACCACCTCCTTTCCATTTGCTTAGTAAAGGGAAGAACAGCTGGGAAGAACAGGTTTTTTTTTCTATCACTTATACCTAACTTGGTAACACCTCTTTCAGAGTAATTAACTTTACTGTTAGGTTAACGTACCCGTGTTCCTGATATTATCTATCTCTGGACTGGGTTTGTCTTTGTCTAATGAGCGGGAAGGGCTTAGTCGATACCAATCTTCTTCACCCCCTCCCAAACTTGTTATTTGCATTTGTGTACTTATGATAATTTATGTAATATCTGATATTTTTAGTGATTGATGTTTTTAAAGTGAATAAAATCACCTAAACTCATTTAGTTCTGTGTGTTGGATATACCCAAAGCCCAACATTTCCCCTATTCGTTTAATATAGTTTGTATCAACGTCGTGTGTGTGTTTGAAAACACCGAATCGGTGTGCGCGCAGATGCGAGTCTGGAAAACTGGCAAATAATTGTTTGACCAGGAGAGTGAAAGAGAAGATTGAGAGACACGATTTGTCGTAAATAAGTCTGTCTTTACTCTCCTCCAGCACGCTGTGAAGTAACTATTAAATCTCTACATTTTCTATCACTGAGCTTTCCATCATCATTTTCCACTCTAAACCGGACCACTATTTCTACGACTCTTTTCTCTCAAAATAAATTTACGACACTCTGATTTATGACAAAGATCACCAGTGATGAATTGATTGATATAATATGACAAAGATCACAGTGATGAACTGACTGAAATAGTAAGACAAAGATCTCCAGTGAAGAACTGATTCAACGAACCAGAAGAATACCAACGGAACAAGATGTGAAAAGACAATCTTGTAGAACAGGATACACATTGAGACAACTTGCACGTAACGTGCACGAAACTTGCACGTAGCTTTAACGACAGGTCCTGTCTTGCGATTTCCAATGTATTATAAATATAGAAAGACCAAAAAGCAAAAGGATAAGAGAACTAGAGACGGGAAGATCTTGGATGGATGACACAGAACATGAAGGCTTGGGGTGTGTTTGTTGAAGGTCTATGTGGATGTCACAGAACAGGAAGGCTTGGGTGTGTTTGTTGAAGGTCTATGTGGATGACACAGAACAGGAAGGCTTGGGGTGTGTTTGTTGAAGGTCTATGTGGATGACACAGAACAGGAAGGCTTGGGGTGTGTTTGTTGAAGGTCTATGTGGAGGACACAGAACAGGAAGGCTTGGGGTGTGTTTGTTGAAGGTCTATGTGGATGACACAGAACAGAAAGGCTTGGGGTGAGTTTGTTGAAAGTCTTTGTGGATGACACAGAACAGAAAGGCTTGAGGTGAGATTGTTGAAGGTCTATGTGGATGACACAGAACATGAAGGCTTGGGGTGTGTTTGTTGAAGGTCTCTGTGGATGACACAGAACAGGAAGGCTTGGGGTGTGTTTGTTAAAGGTCTTTGGGGATGACACAGAACAGGAAGGCTTGGGGTGTGTTTGTTGAAGGTTCATGTAGATGACACAGAACAGGAAGGCTTGGGGTGTGTTTGTTGAAGGTCTATGTGGATGACACAGAACAGGAAGGCTTGGGGTGTGTTTGTTGAAGGTCTATGTGGATGACACAGAACAGGAAGGCTTGGGGTGTGTTTGTTGAAGGTCTATGTGGAGGACACAGAACAGGAAGGCTTGGGGTGTGTTTGTTGAAGGTCTATGTGGATGACACAGAACAGAAAGGCTTGGGGTGAGTTTGTTGAAAGTCTTTGTGGATGACACAGAACAGAAAGGCTTGAGGTGAGTTTGTTGAAAGTCTATGTGGATGACACAGAACATGAAAGCTTGGGGTGTGTTTGTTGAAGGTCTTTGTGGATGACACAGAACAGGAAGGCTTGGGGTGTGTTTGTTATAGGTCTTTGAGGATGACACAGAACAGGAAGGCTTGGGGTGTGTTTGTGGAAGGTTTATGTGGATGACACAGAACAGGAAGGCTTGGGGTGTGTTTGTTGAAGGTCTATGTGGATGACACAGAACAGGAAGGCTTGGGGTGTGTTTGTTGAATGTCTATGTGGAGGACACAGAACAGGAAGGCTTGGGGTGTGTTTGTTGAAGGTCTATGTGGATGACACAGAACAGAAAGGCTTGGGGTGAGTTTGTTGAAAGTCTTTGTGGATGACACAGAACAGAAAGGCTTGAGGTGAGTTTGTTGAAGGTCTATGTGGATGGCACAGAACATGAAGGCTTGGGGTGTGTTTGTTGAAGGTCTCTGTGGATGACACAGAAAAGGAAGGCTTTGGGTGCGTTTGTTAAAGGTCTTTGGGGATGACACAGAACAGGAAGGCTTGGGGTGTGTTTGTTAAAGGTTTATGTGGATGACACAGAACAGGAAGGCTTGGGGTGTGTTTGTTGAAGGTCTATGTGGATGACACAGAACAGGAAGGCTTGGGGTGTGTTTGTTGAAGGTTTATGTGGATATCACAGAACAGGAAGGCTTGGGGTGTGTTTGTTGAAGGTTTATGTGGATGTCACAGAACAGGAAGGATTGGGGTGTGTTTGCTGAAAGTCTATGTGGATGACACAGAACAGGAAGGCTTGGGGTGTGTTTGTTGAAGGTCTATGTGGATGACACAAAACAGGAAGGCTTAGTGTGTGTTTGTTGAAGATTTATGTGGATGTCATTGAACAGGAAGGCTTGGGGTGTGTTTGTTGAAGGTCTATGTGGATGACACAGAACAGGAAGGCTTGGGGTGTGTTTGTTGAAGGTCTATGTGGATGACACAGAACAGGAAGGCTTGGAGAGTGTTTGTTGAAGGTTTATGTGGATGACACAGAACAGGAAGGCTTGGGGTGTGTTTGTTGAAGGTTTATGTGGATGACACAGAACATGAAGGCTTGGGGTGTGTTTGTTGAAGGTCTTTGTGGATGACACAGAACAGGAAGGCTTGGGGTGTGTTTGTTGAAGGTCTATGTGGATGTCACAGAATAGGAAGGCTTGGGGTGTGTTTGTTGAAGGTCTTTGTGGATGACACAGAACGCGAAGGCTTGGGGTGTGTTTGTTGAAGGTCTATGTGGAGGACACAGAACAGGAAGGCTTGGGGTGTGTTTGTTGAAGGTCTATGTGGATGACACAGAACAGGAAGGCTTGGGGTGAGTTTGTTGAAAGTCTTTGTGGATGACACAGAACAGAAAGGCTTGAGGTGAGTTTGTTGAAGGTCTTTGTGGATGACACAGAACAGAAAGGCTTAGGGTGAGTTTGTTGAAGGTCTATGTGGATGACACAGAACGTAAAGGCTTGGGGTGTGTTTGTTGAAGGTCTCTGTGGATGACACAGAACAGGAAGGCTTGGGGTGTGTTTGTTAAAGGTCTTTGTGGATGACACAGAACAGGAAGGCTTGAGGTGTGTTTGTTGAAGGTTTATGTATATGACACAGAACAGGAAGGCTTGGGGTGTGTTTGTTGAAGGTCTATGTGGATGATACAGAACAGGAAGGCTTGGGGTGTGTTTGTTGAAGGTTTATGTGGATGACACAGAACAGGAAGGCTTGGGGTGTGTTTGTTGAAGGTCTATGTGGATGACACAGAACAGGAAGGCTTGGGGTGTGTTTGTTGAAGGTCTATGTGGATGACACAGAACAGGAAGGCTTGGGGTGTGTTTGTTGAAGGTTTATGTGGATGACACAGAACAGAAAGGCTTGGGGTGTGTTTGTTGAAGGTCTATGTGGATGTCACAGAACAGGAAGGCTTGGGGTGTGTTTGTTGAATGTTTATGTGGATGACACAGAACATGAAGGCTTGGGGTGTGTTTGTTGAAGGTTTATGGGGATGACACAGAACAGGAAGGCTTGGGGTGTGTTTGTTTAAGGTCTATGGGGATGACATAGAACAGGAAGACTTGGGGTGTGTTTGTTGAAGGTCTATGTGGATGACACAGAACAGGAAGGCTTGGGGTGTGTTTGTTGAAGGTCTATGTGGATGACACAGAACAGGAAGACTTGGGGTGTGTTTGTTGAAGGTCTATGTGGATGACACAGAACAGGAATGCTTGGGGTGTGTTTGTTGAAGGTCTATGTGGATGACACAGAACAGGAAGGCTTGGGGTGTGTTTGTTGAAGGTCTATGTGGATGACACAGAACAGGAATGCATGGGGTGTGTTTATTGAAAGTCTATGTGGATGACACAGAACAGGAAGGCTTGGGGTGTGTTTGTTGAAGGTCTATGTGGATGACACAGAACAGGAGAGCTTGGGGTGTGTTTGTTGAAGGTCTTTGTGGATGACACAGAACAGAAAGGCTTGGGGTGAGTTTGTTGAAGGCCTATGTGGATGACACAGAACAGGAAGGCTTGGGGTGCGTTTGTTGAATGTTTATGTGGATGACACAGAACAGGAAGGCTTGGGGTGTGTTTATTGAAGGTCTGTACGGATGACGCAGAACAGAAAGGCTTGGGGTGTGTTTGTTGAAGGTCTATGTGGATGACACAGAACAGGAAGGCTTGGGGTGAGTTTGTTGAAGGTCTTTGTGGATGACACAGAACAGAAAGGCTTGGGGTGAGTTTTTTGAAGGTCTTTATGGATGACACAGAACAGAAAGGCTTGGGGTGAGTTTTTTGAAGGTCTTTGTGGACGACACTGAACAGAAAGCCTTGGGGTGAGTTTGTTGAAGGTCTTTGTGGATGACACAGAACAGAAAAGCTTGGGGTGAGTTTGTTGAAGGTCGTTGTGGATGACACAGAACAGGAAGGCTTGGGGTGTGTTTGTTGAAGGTCTGTGTGGATGACGCAGAACAGAAAGACTTGGGGTGTGTTTGTTGAAGGTCTATGTGGATGACACAGAACAGGAAGGCATGGGGTGTGTTTGTTGAAGGTCTATGTGGATGACACAGAACAGGAAGGCTTGGGGTGTGTTTGTTGAAGGTCTTTGTGGATGACACAGAACAGAAAGGTTTGGGGTGAGTTTGTTGAAGGTCGTTGTGGATGACACAGAACAGGAAGGCTTGGGGTGTGTTTGTTGAAGGTCTGTGTGGATGACGCAGAACAGAAAGACTTGGGGTGTGTTTGTTGAAGGTCTATGTGGATGACACAGAACAGGAAGGCTTGGGGTGTGTTTATTGAAGGTCTATGTGGATGACACAGAACAGGAGGGCTTGGGGTGTGTTTGTTGAAGGTCTTTGTGGATGACACAGAACAGAAAGGCTTGGGGTGAGTTTGTTGAAGGCCTATGTGGATGACACAGAACAGGAAGGCTTGGGGTGTGTTTGTTGAATGTTTATGTGGATGACACAGAACAGGAAGGCTTGGGGTGTGTTTGTTGAAGGTCTGTGTGGATGACGCAGAACAGAAAGGCTTGGGGTGTGTTTGTTGAAGGTCTATGTGGATGACACAGAACAGGAAGACATGGGGTGTGTTTGTTGAAGGTCTATGTGGATGACACAGAAAAGGAAGGCTTGGGGTGTGTTTGTTGAAGGTCTATGTGGATGACACAGAACAGGAAGGCTTGGGGTGTGTTTGTTGAAGGTCTATGTGGATGACACAGAACAGGAAGACTTGGGGTGTGTTTGTTGAAGGTCTATGTAGATGACACAGAACAGGAGGGCTTGGGGTGTGTTTGTTGAAGGTCTTTGTGGATGACACAGAACAGAAAGGCTTGGGGTGAGTTTGTTGAAGGCCTATGTGGATGACACAGAACAGGAAGGCTTGGGGTGTGTTTGTTAAAGGTTTATGTGGATGACACAGAACAGGAAGGCTTGGGGTGTGTTTGTTGAAGGTCTATGTGGATGACACAGAACAGGAAGGCTTGGGGTGATCTTGCGTCCTTTTTGGGTCCTTAACAGTAATAAAGTAGTCACAGGTCCTACTTCTGATAAGAGAGTACGCATCAACTAAAATGGTAATAATATATTTGTAATTTAATTCATCGTGCACGGTAGCGCACATTTTGGTATTGGGAATTTTGCGCGGTTGGTTACTAAACGGTAGATGACGTCGTGACCTGAAGAAAGAGGCTGGTATGAAAGTCAGACATGGTGTCTGTTTATTTTAGCCTCATGTTGTGGGTAGACTTCAAGTGATTACTATGTACCACGGCCTTCTGAGTAGAAGCCATAGCCGTATGGTTCTCACCGTAAGTCTTTTCGTTGAAGTAAATTGAAGAAATATATATTTATGCCGTTTTATATCACGTTGGAATCTAGTCAGCACCTTCAATTTGATTGTACTGAAATGGATCAACGATGAAGTAAAGTCATTGAAAGCCAGCCTATATTTTGAAGAAATTGTTGTTACAGAAACGTAACTACCAAGGTAAATTATTTATTCACCGTTTTACGGATTACGGCCTATACGGAGAGGTTAATCGAAGGCCAGAACTTAAATATTTATATGCGCAAGGATGCCTCAACCATAAATGTTTAGAGGTTCCAGATTTATTATTGATGAGGCCATGTAAGAAGATGAAATATTGATAATGTATATTAAATTATGGATTATAACAATTGTCTCTGCCCTTGAGAGGTCAACGGTTAAAGGATTAACCTTGTTGCATTAGCTCGGATACTCAGCTATAAGTTACTTAATAGGACTTTCATGGGACTATCTGATTTGATCATTGAGAAGATATATTACCTCTCATCTTGTTGATTGAAATGTCAAACGTCAATGTTGGACGTCTTGTCTCGTCCCAACGTATTCGTGAATAAACTGTATTTTTTCTTAACTCAAGAGTTCATGAATGCTTTACTTGGCACAGGCCAAGTTCTTTTGACGTGCCACTGTTCACATTGCATTTTTTGCCTGATCGTCATTCATTTGATTAACATTCGCGTACCCAGCATATCTAGATAGGAGTCATTCTCATACCACGATTGCAAACCTCTACAACGAGAATGAAATCTACAAATGTTGGCCAAGAGTGACTTCTACAGGTGAGTTTGTTGAAGGTCTTTGGGGATGACACAGAACAGGAAGGCTTGGGGTGAGTTTGTTGAAGGTCTTTGTGGATGACACAGAACAGAAAGGCTTGGGGTGAGTTTTTTTGAAGGTCTTTGTGGATGACACAGAACAGAAAGGCTTGGGGTGAGTTTTTTGAAGGTCTTTGTGGATGACACTGAACAGAAAGCCTTGGGGTGAGTTTGTTGAAGGTCTTTGTGGATGACACAGAACAGAAAAGCTTGGGGTGAGTTTGTTGAAGGTCTTTGTGGATGACACAGAACAGAAAGGCTTGGGGTGAGTTTTTTGAAGGTCTTTGTGGATGACACAGAACAGAAAGGCTTGGGGTGAGTTTTTTGAAGGTCTTTGTGGATGACACAGAACAGGAAGGCTTGGGGTGTGTTATTTGAAGGTCTTTGTAGATGACACAGAACGTGAAGGCTTGGGGTGTGTTTGTTAAAGGTCTATGTGGAGGACACAGAACAGGAAGGGTTGGGGTGTGTTTGTTGAAGGTCTATGTGGATGACACAGAACAGGAAGGCTTGGGGTGAGTTTGTTGAAGGTCTTTGTGGATGACACAGAACAGAAAGGCTTGGGGTGAGTTTGTTGAAGGTCTTTGTGGATGACACAGAACAGAAAGGCTTGGGGTAAGTTTGTTGAAGGTCTTTGTGGATGACACAGAACAGAAAGGCTTGGGGTGTGTTTGTTGAAGGTCTTTGTGGATGACACAGAACAGGAAGGCTTGGGGTGTGTTTGTTGAAGGTCTTTGTGGATGACACAGAACAGGAAGGCTTGGGGTGTGTTTGTTGAAGGTCTGTGTGGATGACGCAGAACAGAAAGGCTTGGGGTGTGTTTGTTGAAGGTCTATGTGGATGACAAAGAACAGGAAGGCTTGGGGTGTGTTTGTTGAAGGTCTTTGTGGATGACACAGAACGCGAAGGCTTGGGGTGTGTTTGTTGAAAGTCTATGTGGAGGACACAGAACAGGAAGGCTTGGGGTGTGTTTGTTGAAGGTCTTTGTGGATGACACAGAACAGGAGGGCTTAAGGGTGTGTTTGTTGAAGGTCTTTGTTTATTACACAGAACAGGAAGGCTTTGGGTGTGTTTGTTGAAGGTCTATGTGGATGACACAGAACAAGAAGACTTGGGGTGAGTTTGTTGAAATTCTTTGTGGATGACACAGAACAGAAAGGCTTGGGGTGAGTTTGTTGAAGGTCTTTGTGGATGACACAGAACAGGAAGGCTTGGGGTGAGTTTGTTGAAGGTCTTTGTGGATGACACAGAACAGGAAGGCTTGGGGTGTGTTTGTTGAAGGTCTTTGTGGGTGACACAGAACAGGAAGGCTTGGGGTGTGTTTGTTGAAAGTCTTTGTGGATGACACAGAACAGAAAGGCTTGGGGTGAGTTTGTTCAAGGTCTTTGTGGATGACACAGAACAGGAAGGCTTGGGGTGTGTGTCGTAGATTTTTGATAGGGGAATTAAGACTTGGGTTGGTCCCTTCTGAATAGATTAGAATAAGTGATAGTCACAGTGAGAGATCATAATAGAAATAGATTTCCACGAGTGAGATCTTAGGAATAATAGATTCTGTCCCTGAAATCGAGAAATCTTCTCTCTTTCAGCCTATCTTCTACAACTGGTTTAGAGGAGTCGGACAGTCTATCCTAATATATATTATATATATATATATATATATATATATATATATATATATATATATATATATATATATATATATATATATATATATATATATATATATATAATATATATATATATATATATATATATATATATATACTGCTAAAAAAAAGTTAAAGGCCACTTTCAATTTTTAGGTCATTTCAACTATGCTGTTCTTTTAAAAACCTGAACACTCAGTCAAAAAAGTTTTGCTGCATTTTGTTGCATGCTTAAACAATGTTTGTTAATCTGACAATAAATCAAATCTGTGTTACGTGTGTGTACCTTCAAGGTCAATCAAATGTTCGTGTTGGAATAGGAAATAATGCATGTTTGAAAATGCTTCCTATGGCAAAGCCTGTTGATAACATTGCTGAAATTTGCTTGTCACGTGCAAGTCGTGATTATGGTGAACACATTTCACCAACCTTTCGGAAGGAACGGGCAATGGGTATGTTTGTAACATTTACCATTTTAGCCATGGCTCAACTAAGACGTTTGACCAATGTTGACAGATGGAGAGCGATGGCATGGCTGCAGGATGATGTAGGGCTGCGAGAAGTTGCTAGGAGATTAGGAGTTGCCCACTCTGTCATACAAACTCTGCGTGATCGTTATAATGCAACCGGCAGTGTCGCAGAACAACGCAGGTCAGGACGTCCAAGGTCTACCACAAGACGGCAAGACACGCTGAGCCATGGCTAAAATGGTAAATGTTACAAACATACCCATTGCCCGTTCCTTCCGAAAAGTGGGTGAAATGTGTTCACCATAGTCACGACTTGCACGTGAAAAGCAAATTTCAACAATGTTATCAACAGGCTTTGCCATAGGAAGCATTTTCAAACATGCATTATTTCCCTTTCCACCACGTGCATTTGAATAAGTGACGACAGTTAGACGCACACACGTGGGAACACTATAACAATAATTATATAGATATTTTGGAACGAGCTGACCGACCCGATGATTTAGTTTATAATGAATTTTAATTATCATACTAAAATTCCATCACAACACATAAAAATTACATCAATCATATACAAATAGTCATAAAGTCAATGAATTGCTACAAGAAATGATAGACCCACAGTTATGATCTTTTCCCTCGATGTATAGCACACAGTCCTGTTAGAAGAAAAAAGTGATAGCCCCAAAGAGTCTCGGATACATCTGCGGTAGTCTAATAATTTTCCCTTTTAAAGTTATGAACAGACTTAGGTATTAGTATGATCTATCCTAAGGAAAAATTTGTTAGCAAAAAAAACTTGCATAAAGAAATTTAAGACAGCAAAAATTGGTGCCAAAGTTACAACAATAAAAGAATCACTCAGTCCTGCCTTCACTCTATTCATTCAGCCGTGATCACGTGCTTTCATTCGTACTTACAGCTTTGGTAGCAACTTCTGGAAACACAATTTCTAGGACATGCGCATACAGACTCTCCAATACTAGTCTTGGCCAAGAGAACCCCGGTTCCAAAAAGACGGGTTGAATTCACTGCTTCAGGGAAACGTTTTCTTGGTTATTCTTATTTTTGGATGTCTGTTTAAGTCACATTATAATTGTCCAGGCACGAACGTTAACAGCGAGCACAGTGTCAATAGCTTAGGTTTCTAGAAATGAGGGATGTCAGGTCGGTGTCTTATCTCAGTATAGGACTTTATTTGGTCACACCACCACTGGTCAAAACTACGTCGGAATGTTACTGATAGTGATATTTACTTGCCACAAGGGCTGAAAATGTACTTGAGAGTTTGTGAAGAAATATGATCTGGCTCAAAGGCACAGTATAAGCATTTAGTCCTTTAAAAAAACCCGTTAGTGAGAGTTGTACTCTGTCTATTTATGGAGACACACGCACTGTCAGACAGGTGTAACTTGTAAACCCACGAGGTTAAAGGTAAAATGTTTCTTCTCTCAATTGTACTCAAACGCTGGCAAAGTTTGGGTCACCCCAGTTTTCACTGAATAAAGAAAAACAACATATAAAATACTTATACATACTATGTACTCGGTTATAACTTACATTATAAACTGCAAGCGGAGAGCTTGACTTATCGTTTAAAACTTCCCGTGAAATAAGTTATATCTATAAAATCAATCATCATGAATTAGAAATACATGTGTATTTCGTCAATACTCAATGATGAACCAGTGCAGTTATCAGTTTGTTTAAATATTCCGACTGGTTATTAGCAGTTAAATTAAATTTATTATCGCTGCATGAGTTAAGCTAGAAATTATAATTTATTCTGCTTTCCACTGAAACACGTCAACTAGAGAATATAACAGACTTATAATTTAATCACTCTGCACAAAAGAAACTAGTGAAATATAATAAGCGATTTAACACTTAATCACTCGCAAAATAATAGATTATATTTACCTCAACACAGAACTACTAAGAACTAAATGCACTTCGACCAACTAAATGCCATCTTCTATCAACAGAGCCACATTATTTCGAACCCCCCCCCCCCCCCCCCCCCCCCCCCGTCCCCCCGTCTTCCCCTCTCCTCTTAACACTTATGTAAACCAAGAGATTGCCATAAACTGCCTCTTCGCGTCTTTGACACCTCCGTCTAAGAAACTGGCCGTAGAGTGCCGTGTCAGATGGAAATGCTAGACGAATGTCTCATTTCTGGTCGAGGCAGATGGCAGTTTCCACACCTCGCCGAGAACTTTAGCCGTAGCAGCTACGTGTCCGATGGAAATGCTAGACGATATGTCTGCTCTCTTGTCTGACTAGACGGATATTCACAGTTTGTCGTTTACCTACAGCGACTGACATCTGATGTAATAAAATGCGTTACCAGTGTATGAGAAAAACGATAAAGTCAGAATGGGAAAGAAATATATTTTTCGCAAACGAACAAATGCGAAAAATACAGGAAAAGGATAAAAGAGCGATAATAAAGTAGACGACACGGGTAGAAAAGAAAAGAATATAGAAAACTTATTGATCATAGGTCTCTATGCGACAGTGTGTTTGTTGAAGGTCTTTGTGAATGACACAGAACAGGAAGGCTTGGGGTGTGTTTGTTGAAGGTCTTTGTGGATGACACAGAACAGGAAGGCTTGGGGTGTGTTTGTTGAAGGTCTTTGTGGATGACACAGAACAGGAAGGCTTGGGTGTGTTTGTTGAAGGTCTATGTGAATGACACAGAACAGGAAGGCTTGGGGTGTATTTGTTGAGGGTCTATGTGGATGACACAAAACAGGAAGGCTTGGAGTGAGTTTGTTGAAGGTCTTTGTGGAGGACACAGAACAGAAAGGCTTGGGGTGTGTTTGTTGAAGGTCTTTGTAGATGACACAGAACAGGAAGGCTTGGTGTGTGTTTGTTGAAGGTCTTTGTGGATGACACAGCACAGGAAGGCTTGGGGTGAGTTTGTTGAAGGTCTTTGTGGATGACACAGAATAGGAGAAGGCTTGCGGTGTGTTTGTCGAAGGTCTATGTGGATGACACAGAACAGGTGAAGGCTTGTGGTGAATTTGTTGAGGTCTATGTAGATGACACAGAACAGGAAGGCTTGGGGTGAGTTTGTTGAAGGTCTTTGTGGATGACATAGAACAGGAAGGCTTGGGGTGAGTTTGTTGAAGGTCTATGTGGATGACACAGAACAGGGAAGGCTTAGGGTGAGTTTGTTGAAGGTCATTGTGGATGACACAGAACATGAGAAGGCTTGGGTGAGTATGTTGAAGGTCTATGTGGATGACACAGAACAGGAGAAGGCTTGGGGTGTGTTTGTTGAAGGTCTATGTGGATGGCACAGAACAGGAGAAGGCTTGGGGTGTGTTTGTTGAAGGTCTATGTGGATGACACAGAACAGGAAGGCTTGGGGTGGGGTTGTTGAAGGTCTATGTAAATGACACAGAACAGGAAGGCTTGAGGTGTGTTTGTTGAAGTGTGATGAATTTACCATGATACAACGTTAAAATATCTCCAAATTTAACGATAAAAGGTAGGGATAAAAATAATGCGTAAGATACTAGGAGACATGCTCGGCCAAGCCAGCCTTTCCAACCGCCATTTAAAACTAACGAGTTAGGCGTGCAGACGAAACGTTTACCCTTTGTAGACGGGAGAGAACGGAGGACACCAAAAGGAAAAATATGACTGAACACGTGTTTGAAGATCGCAAGGCTAAAAGACGCAATTGGTAATAAAAAGAAAAAAATTCACGTTACTAGTTGACAGAGGGTAAGGAAATGGACAAAAAACGACTTTAGCTCGTGTCAGAAACAGTCATTTCTTGGACTTTTACGATACTTGATTGTTATTTGAATTCAGCGGCAAAAGCCGTGGAGAAGGTTCTCGAACATATTTCAAAAAAAAAAAAACAAAACAACTAACCTTGAAAAAGTAACTTTTTCTTAATAATAATGTTAGGAATATAAAACCTAGCTAGTTTGATAGCCCGTCTTGAGCAGAGAAATAATATACTTTAAATTATACAGACGGATAGATAATAATGAAGATATTGACAAAAGACTGTGTTGTTCATATCAGACGAGCGACTGCACTGTTAAAAAATGTCACTAAATTTTCAAAATTTGCGGCCTTGAGACTCAAGTGCTAAAATTGAGCTGTAATTAAAGAGAGGGGAAATGGTGGAGAATTGTGGCTAAAAATAACTTCGGAGGCAGAAGTGTGTAGGGTACTGCATGGAGGGGTCCAAGAACCAAGCGTGTTTTTTGTATGAAAAACAAGTAGAGACAGACGGTCCAACAGACAGTAATACATACTTGACTGAGAGCTGACTGAAATTTGACTTTTGGTTGTAGATTTGAAAGTAGGGGGGAGTCGGTGATTGGATGAATGAAATCATATTGGCAGGACAGAGATGCACATTTTTGCCATTCGTTACAAAACTGACCAGAGACACAGTGGTGTAGTACCTGTGGTGTTGTTTCCAGAAGATAATACATAATTTTTAGTGGGACGCCATCAGATACACAGCAGCTCAGCTGAGTTTTGCTAGCATTTAACTGTGTTCTCAATTCTGAATTCTGGTAAGAATGAAAGCAATTCTTTTGTACATTTTAATATTTCGAGTGATTGATACTGCCATATCAAATAAAATGATTACGACAAGTAAGTGCTCGCTCTAGATCCCCAGCCCAAGTTCAGGGTCTAGAGACAAACAAAATATATGGACGCCTACTAAAACTATGGAGGCGGATCTATTGTTGAGATCAGTGGAACATATCACCTATCTTATTGAATAGAAGGAAACTATTGAACATATCTCAGATGCAAGGTAGTCTTGGGGAACTAGTACTATATGAAAACAACTAGGTAAGATGTACTGTGTGGTCAGAGAGATCTGACCCAGTCTGTGTGGTGTTGTTGTGTAGTGTTGTGTGCAGAAGTGGCTCAGTAGGTAGAGTTCTGACACATGCCACAAAACTTTTATTTCAGAATTGTGAGTTTCTGTTTGGCACCGAAGAGGTGCCGAATGCTGTTGTAATTCACAAGCGTGGACCAGTGCAGTCTAACATTGTGTCAGAGCAGCCGTATATTATCCCCCAGCACGGAGAGGAGGGGCCACCAGACTCTTGTACAAGATCGACGCAGTCGAGATAAGTGAGATCTGGCCTGCTGGAAGTTCACCAACTGATTTATCAACTGATTTATCAACTAATTTATCAACTAATTCACCATCAAATAAAGACATACCATTGTGGGAAAATAAACCATGTATTCATCCCATAAGTCAATGGACAATGTTTTGGTAGTCATAGACTGGGGGTGATGATACCACCCCAACAGTACATTCAGTAATAGTCTCCTGGGACAATCTAATATAATTAATATTAACTAGAATTATAACATACCTTTGTAATCACATTCCATTTTATTATGTCATATAATTATGCATTCCATATATAACTCCATAATATTTCATAGGTTCTGACCAACAAACGTTTGGATCAGAACAAATAAATTTACCAAAAGATTTAATATTTAAAACTAAAACAGCCTGAGTTAGTTCAGTGTGTTATACATTATATTATTATTATTATTAGACTTATTAAATATCTGTGTGTGTGTGGGTAATCTACTACAACACATTACATTTCAGTACCCTAGACTTTTTAACGTAGCTACATTCATTAGTAAAAAAGATATGTTTGAGGTCGTAAGTGGTAGTAAGAAGGGCCTTCTGTAATTCGCATCAACATTTATCTCAGGAGCCTTCACAGCTGACCTCATTCATTACACTAGGTAACATCACCACCATACAATACCATCAAATCCACTACATGAAGGTCTATGTGAATGACAATGAACAGGAAGGCTTTTGATGATTTTGTTGAAGGTCTATGTGGATGACAATGAACAGGAAGACTTGGGGTGAGTTTGTTGAAGGTCTATGTGGATGACAATGAACAGGAAGGCTTGGGGTGAGTTTGTTGAAGGTCTATGTGGATGACACAGAACAGAAAGGCTTGGGGGGAGTTTGTTGAAGGTCTATGTGGATGACACAGAACAGGAAGGCGTGGGGTGTGTTTGTTGAAGGTCTATGTGGATGATACAGAACAGGAAGGCTTGCTGTGTGTTTGTTGAAGGTCTTTGTGGATGACAAGGAACAGGAAGGCTTGGGGTGTGTTTGTTGAAGGTCTATGTTGATGACACAGAACAGGAAGGTTTGGGGTGAGTTTGTTGAAGGTCTATGTGGATGACAATGAACAGGAAGTCTTGGGGTGATTTTGTCGAAGGTCTATGTGGATGACCCAGAACAGGAAGGCTTGGGGTGTGTATGGTGAAGGCCTATGTTCCACAGTGAACGAAAAGACAATGGAGATGAGCGCGTATTAATCTTCTCTTTATCATCATCAGGTGCCATCTCCACATTGGAGATCGGCTGGGGTGGATCTCCCGCTTCTTCTGTCTCTTGTCTTGATGATGCACTCTGAAAGACTCTTTCCTGGTCATCTCTTGATGTTACATTCGCACATAGTGCTGCCGCACTCTTGAGCGTTTGCATTCAATTCTTCTTTCAGTTATGGTCTTCAGTAAGGTCCTATGTATTTTTATATGGACATAATTTAGCTGTCTAATTTTGATCTGTTTCATTAATTCTCTTTTACTTTCAAAATTATCTAGGACCTCTTTTTTGTTTTATTATCTTCAAATGTTATCTTATTTTATAATATTTATTATCCTCCTCCAGCCATATTAAATTACGGTGAGAATGCGTGCTGGAGGTTATTGCCGTCAGATTTTTTTAACTTATTGCTTGGTCTTCCATTTAGCATGTTCTTTTCTCTTCTGCTTGTTGGAAGAGCTTCGTTTTGCCTAATCTACGGTGGCGCCGTAGTTAGCAGCCCAACTTGGTCCTCTCCGGTGCGCAAACTTGGGCGCAGTAATACAACGATAAATCTCTTACCCATGCAGCATGTCCCGCCCTCTCCACGTAGCCAGTAGGTCCAAAGTAACGGCAGTAGCCGTTATATCTTCTGTTGTGTATAGAAATAATTACTGTTGAGTTAGAAATAATCATTTCAGAAAGTTCATAACAAATCGATTTTGATCAAATATCCTTGATGTCTCTAACACTTCAGTCCCCCTACGATAGTAACTGCTACTATCCTTTATCCCTTACGTCCCAATAGAACAAGAGATGTGATGAAAACGCTGGCGATAGATGGTATACAAGCTGGGGAATCCTGTTGAAAGCATTAGCAGTCCATCCTTGTTTTAGAATGCATAGGTACAAATAAGCGGAGGTAGACCCGCCAAAATCAACACACGTAGAAGAGAAATGGAGAGGGAAATGACAGTAATGAGGAAAAAATTGACAGACCAGAACTTGACGGTGAGTGACAGGACAATTTGGCATGTGTTTGTTATAACAAACTTATAACTTAGCTTTGGCAACTAAAGGGTAATGACTATGCTGAACTACGTTTCCAAGAGGACACAAGTCACCGAATAAACGCCCATGTAATATCTTATCTAAATACTTACCTTTGTCCCATGTTGTTCTCGGGGGGGGCTGTGAAAATAGACAGATAGACTAGGACTACTGCACTTTCAGGTGTGTCGTACAGAGTGACTAATATGAGGTTGGGCATGGCGATGGCAACTTCATCATTTGAAACAAATATCCACAGAAAAAACTGCTGCCAGATTATATGACTGCTAGCTGCAGACGTGGACCAGCTAGCAGGCGTGGCTCCATACAATGTAAATAGAGCGAAGGAAAATAATGATAAAGCGGTGATTATGAAATAATTACCTTTGCACGTTCTGAAATTTATGTTTGGAGCTCGTTATCGCACAGGTAGTGGTTACTGCTATTTACAGGTAAAATGGGACTAACAGGTGGATATAACACATCAATAATTTGAAATAGGTAATGAAGCGTTCTCGCAAAGTTAAAAAAAACCAAAAAACAAACAACAAGCACACGTTTTTCAAAAATGTGTACCTGTAACAATTAAACAGTTTTTTTACCATTACCTTTCAACTGGGGTTAAATATATATATGTTGCTAGAAAGATGATTCAGTGTACGACAGCTGAGTAAAGAGTTATACATTGTTCATTACCAGCGTAAACTGAGTTTCGTAACCAAAAAAAAAGTGATTCATTTGTAATGAAGTACATAATATTTGAGCCATCAAAGGCTTCGGACTTAACGACCATTATGTCTGTTAAAGCCACCAGCATGGTAACGACTCATTGAATATTAAATGTTATGTGTATTATACTTGCCTTTATCATCTAACACCAAAGATCCAGAATGCGGTTGAATTTGTGTTATGCATAAAATGACGCCGTTTACAAAACGAGGCAAAATGTCATTAACAAAATAAAAAAAAACAAAAAAAAAAAAAGATTAAGCGAACTTGCTGTTTCACCTCGGGTTGAACAAGAACGTCAGAAGGAAAGAAAAAGAGAAACAACTGAGACCAGAGACGAATAAAGCAGGAAATTGTTGAACGACTTAGAAGAGATGTACTTATTTGAGAAATACTTAAGTAATAGGCCTACACTTTTTTTAAGACATTGGGGTCGTCCACATATGACGTTACGCAGTGAGATGGGAAGGGCAGAGGTCAACATTTTGTGATGTTGTGTGAGGAATGGCGGAGGGGAGGTTTGGAAAAATGTGACGTCATATTCTCTTCTTTCATAAATAATGTTCCTATTTTTATCCGCAATAGTTAACTTTTATCCGCATGAGTTAACTTTTATCCTCAATAGTTAACTTTTATCCTCAATAGTTAACTTTTATCCTCAATAGTTAGCAACTCCATCGTGGACGACTTACATTAATTTATGACTTCATCTCAGCTGAAATATCGGATAAGTGTTATAACCTTTAAGTGGTTTAAAATATTTGTAATTATATATTTCTTTTTAAAATAATGTAACACACACCTTAGAAAACAAAAAGCGGATTAAATAAACTGTACTGTGTAAAATTAGATTTAAAAAAAAACTGTAACAAGTTGTCACCATCGCGACAACAGTCTGATGAGATGAAGACACAAACGTTTAGCTAGTTGAATCAACCGTGCGTGTGTGTGGGTGGGGAAGAGGAATAAAATGCTTTTATGTGAATACTGCAAAGGTTGGTTTTTCTCTCTCTCGTGCTGGGACGCAGCACTTGACAGGGAAGATCTTTATTAAAGCCAGATCAATAAAACACTATTTTACTTAAAAGATTAATGTCTGCACTAGTTAATGCACGGTTAACAATTTTGCAGACGAACTGGTTATTCTGTACATAACTGTAATTAGATACAAGACAAAATTCAAATATTTGATGAAAGGTCACAAACTGTGGGTCTGAAAATACACAGGGAGAAAACAAAGATGATGAGAGTAAATGCCAGAAACGATAACAAAACTGCACTTAAAGAAACATGACAACAAGATGTAGAATGATACACATACCTTGGCAGCAATATAGAAAGTTGAAGGAACAGACAATGAAAACAGAGGGCTAGCGGAGCTTTCAGTGGATTGGGAAATATATGGAGATCATAAGAAGTCAAGTCCAACACAAAAATCAGAATCTTCAACTCAAATGTCAAGTCAGTCCTATTGTATGGCTCCGAAACATGGAGAACAAGAAAAACAACAATCAGAAAACATCAAACTTTCATACATGTGTTAAAAATGTAGTCTTATAGCAGATACTGCCGTATTGGAGTGACGTGTTAGAGACTTCACAATACTAAGTTGAGCTTCAAGAGGTGGTGTAACCAGTTTCCTCCTGGCTGCCATTACCTTTCCTAACCCAAGAGCAGAGTCTTTATATCTGGGTAGACTGTAGCCTGACGCCACCGTGTTTCCAACCCGCTACCTTTGCCGCGAGAAGCTTGCGCTCTAACAACGGACGCCCTCTTAAATGAGTGCTGGTCTAAAATAGAACGATTGTAGTGGTATGACAAAATCACTCATGTGGAACTAATGACACAAACCAGGCAAGTGCCAGAAGAACAAGACTTGAGAAGGATGCGCTGGAGAAAGATAGGACACGCATAGCTTTACCAGGCTGGCCTTGCTCTGGAATACCCAGGGTATAAGAGGCAGAGGAAGACCAAGGAATACACGGAGAAGAGAACTGGACACAGGCTTGAAGGGGATTAAGAAGATATAGAACGACCTTGAGCTGATGGCACGTGACAGGGAGACTTGGTCTGTTGTGAAGGTGTATGCTCCTTGTGAGCTGAATAGTGATGATGATGTTGATGATTTTCTTACTGGTAACTATAGCAACTAAAAATGCTATTCTTAAATTGAAATCTTGCTGTGCTTATTTCAGTAGCCTCAATTAGAGTTTCAAATTTAATGGATTTGTTGCCACTTTGATATCGCTGAGACAAACATAACATTGTACTGTATTTAGGCTCTTGATTGTTTGAAAGCGACATTATTATCTTCACGGCTAGGATCATTCGGAGTTTCACAAAAATCGTTTTGCCATTGACATACTGACCTGACTGAAAGAAAAAAAAACTACTAAAATTTAAAATTAGGGTTATAAAATTATTTTCTTTGTTCAAATCCACAAATCTGTGTGAATCTTCTTCTTCTTCTTCTTCCGTCCTTAGCCACCGACCGTCAAAGCAGTCAGTGGCCATTACGCCTAGTGGCGTCTTAGGGCAACAGCAGATAGGTTTTCTTTGCCATTGTTTCCCATCACGCCTAGTGGCGTCTTTAGGGCAAAGGCAAATCAACCCATTTGCTGTTGTTTCCGTAATCGAAGTGACTGGCAAACGGGTGATCAGCCCGTTGTGCTGTGTGAATCGTTTCTTCCCATATTGAGAACTAGCGGTCATACCCGACCCAGCCTGGGTCCATGTCGGAATGGCTGCAAGTCGGGTTTGGTGCGAATCGTTTTATGAAGGTTTAAAGTGCTATCGAATAATGTTAAAGGCATTAGGATCATTTCCAGTTAGAAAATTTTTTTTAAAAATTAATGTACCCATCACACACACATAAAGACAAACGTGTCCCATCTGTACCGTCCGTTCCGTCTACCTACCTACCTACCTACCTACCTACCTACCTACCTACCTACCTACCTACCTACCTACCTACCTACCTACCTACCTACCTACCTACCTACCTACCTACCTACCTACCTCCTACCTACCTACCTACCTACCTACCTACCTACCTACCTACCTACCTACCTACCCATCTATCTATCTATCTATCTATCTATCTATCTATCTATCTATCTATCTATCTATCTATCTATCTATCTATCTATCTATCTATCTATCTATCTATCTATCTATCTATCTATCTATCTATCTATCTATCTATCTATCTATCTATCTATCTATCTATCTATCTATCTATCTATCTATCTATCTATCTATCTGTCTATCTATCTGTCTATCTATTTAAATTGCTATCGAATAATGTTAAAAACATTAAGATCATTTCCAGTTGGAATAAAAATAATTTACAAAAAAATAACGTTACCCATCGCACAGAAGATTTCTGTATGTTCTGACATTATAATTGCTTAGCGATTCATTTGGATATGGAGAAAAGGAAAGTAGCTTTAGTCTTTTTTTCAGTTAATATTGTGATAGGTAATATTAAGTACATACCTTCATAATAATGTTCAGAGTTCATTATTAAGTTTACTTACTACTTAATAACTTTACTACTTAATTATTTTCACTTTTCCTTTCATTACTTCGTTACCAGGAGCCGCGCTAGCGTAGTGGTTACAACACCGCTCTGGCGACCGGGTGATTCAGGATCAAACCCGGGCGACGGCATTTGAGGATTTTTCGTCGACCGGGATTCGGACTGGATTAACTCGAGACCTGGCGAGGACATTTGAAGGAGTGTCGTCGACCAGGGACTGGCGGCTCTGAGCCGACCCAGCTCTAATGGGTACCTCCGAAAACGGCGCGTATCTGCCTGAATGGCGAGGGACACTTTTCTTTGTACAAGAAAATAGGATACTCACGTAAAAATCAATGTCAGGTTAGACATTAAAAATAACCTGAGATTTCGCCTCGAGTATTAGCGGGCGTACGAAAAAAAAAAAAAAACTTCGTTACCTTTTTCTGTTTAATTGTATCGTAGACAGGGTTTGTGTGCCTCTTCTAAAAACACTTAGGTATCCTTTTTCGTTAAATTTAGAAGAAGTGGGTTGCTTTCTGTTGTGTAAGTTTTTTTAACCAGGGTTTTTGACAAGGAAACTTTAAATAATACTCAGCTATGTAAAGCTGTTACTTAAATTTACAGTGCAATGCTTTCTGTTATGCAAATGTTGTAAATCGGGATCCCTGACAAGAAAAGTATGATTAATTCTCAGCTATGTTTGTGCTACAAGATTTATGTATGTTCTAGAAGATTCCTGAACTCCATTCATTCTTAAGGGACGTAATAACAACGGTTAACGCCATTAGCTTAGAAACTAAATAAGTCATACATTTTGTCCTTTTTCGTTAAATTTAGAAAAAGTGCGTTGATTTCTGTTATGTAAGTTTTCTAAATCACGATTCCTGACAAGGACAGTTTGAATAATACTCAGCTGTGTAGAGCTTTTACTTAAATTTACAGTGCGTTGCTCCGCCAGTGGAATAAGAAAAAGGAAATAAATTTTTACACATTTGTTTAACTTCAGCTGAGCTATGTATATTGGTCACGTTTCTTTGACGCTCAAAATTTCTATTTTCCAATCACTGTCGGTATCTGAAACTCTGCATACAGCACGCTTTCTTGGTATCTCTTTTTTTTTTTCTTTAGTTTTGATCCGAAGTGACTTGACTGATTTTATATAAGAGCTAAAATAATATAAAATAAGTTTTAAATAACTCTATAAAATAAGAGTTTAACAATAAGAATAATAGTGAATTGCGAATAAAGATTGCGTTTTGTATTTGACGGCATCGGATGGTGAATGATGATGTTCTAAAAATCATTGTCTTTCTTCAAACAGCTAGGTCAATGAGACTTGTGTTTTTAAACTCAGTTCTAGTAATTGCTAATTTTCTAGTGAGATTCATATTATGTGTTTCAAGTTAACAAAGTATATTTCATTCAAAGATGCATTTCACTGGACGGTTCCAAAAAACGAATATTCCATTGTGATTTAAAAATCGTAAACAAATAAAAGAAAAACACAAATTTCAGGAATCCACTTTTGTTAGCGTTACAAAATGCACTAACAACCAAACATAAATATTCAATACATTATATTGTAAATAATAACAGTGATTGGCCCATTACAATTAATCAATAATTCGTCATATTATTCACAAATGTACATTTCTGTGAAAGATGAATGAATTAATAATTAATAACCGATCATCCACTTTCGAATTATTGGTTTGGTTTGGTTTTAAGGACTATCTTTATTGCACACGGACTACTCCATCAGTGCTCCGATTTTCTCCCTTAGATCACACAAGGAAGATCTCAGCACAGTGCAAGAGCTCCGTAGCACCGGCGGAGAATCCCAATCTGTCTAAATAGAAATCACACATTCAATAAATATTTTTGTTGTGGGTAGGTTTCTAATTTTTAAATTTTGCCAGGGCAGCGGCCTGATAGTCCTACTCTTTACGTTTTCCAACTGCCTTGGGATTTTTAACGTGCGCAACAAGGACACGGGAACTCGAATTTTTCGCCCTTATCCGAGAAGGCTAGGCATCCGATCTCACTACCCAGGAGACCAGGGGGGAGTATGACATCATTAAGACCAGTGGTTCTGAAACAATTGTTTTCCATAAATGATATTCACTCAACTGGGAATCGAACCCGGTATCTCTAGAAATCAAGGCGGACGCCATACCTCTTAGCCACTCCGACCCCTAAATCGAATTATTTTATTCTGTACAATAGAGTGTATGGGCAATTTATTTTCTGGACAAAATTAATGACCCTCAGTTTTGGATTTTGCGATTTTGAGTTCACAGAAAGAAAGTACAAGCACTGGCAAAACAATACATCAGGCTGATATCATATCTACAGGTTAACAAAATACAAATGGTCTGTATTAACTGTTTATATAGATAATTTATTGTTTATCAACACAATGTACAATTAATATATCTTTAGACGAGTGATTCTCGCATAGCTAACTTTTCATCAATAATTTATTGCTTATTTGCTTTCGTTGAAGATGATAGTTGTTGTGGCGTTGAGACGCCTCCTCGTTGGTACAGAACTGTTATTTGCGAGTCAAGTGCAAATCTGATGATCAACTGAAGAACAGTGCTCGTTGAAAAACATCGTTGAGCGGCATAGGAGTGCGTCCATCAAAATTCAGTAGAAAATACCTGTTACAGATTGTAAAAGTAATGTGTGAAATGATACTGAAAAACAGTAGTTACAATAATTAAGGTATTCACAAAACAGCGCATCTTAGGGTAGACAACTATGCATTTTAATTTTTGTTTCGCCAAATAATTCTTCAGCTAACCTTAAAATGGAGCTCATATTATTTTTGTTTTTTGCGGATTTATTGCTGTGATATTTTGACGTCTGTGATATTTTAAATGGCTTAAAAAGGTGGAGAAAAAAAATTACAAACGAAACACAAGAAGTTTCAGTCTTTCATAAATGAGTGTTTGTGCAGAATAGAAAGATTAAAATGGTATGGCAAAATCACCAACGTGGAACTGATGAGAAGAACCAGACAAGTGCAAACGGAACAAGATATGGATAGGACACACACCGAGGCATTAAAAGGTAGTCCTTATTGTGGAAGCAACCGTGTACGAGAAGTAGAGGAAGAGGAAAAACACAGAACCTGGGACAGAAATGACAGGGATAAAAAAGGCATGGAAGAGCCTTGAGCAGACGACACAGTTCATGAAATATTTGCAGGTATTCTTTGAAGGTCAAGGCTGCTCTCGGAGCCGTGCCCAAACTCTGGTTCATGCTTTGCATCTCAGCCTCCACTGTTCTCTGCCAGGTTGTTTGTGGTCTGTCTCTTTTTCGCCGTCTTTCTGGGGTCCATAGAAGAGCAGTTCTGGTGATAGTGTCAGGGTCCCTTCTGAAGACATGGCCAACCCAGTTCCAGCGTCTGTCTGCAATGATGGTGTACATGCCCTTTTGACTGGACCGTGTAAGCAGTTCCTGGTTGGAGATGGTATTCGGCCAAAAAATTCGAAGAATTTTCCTTATGCAGGTTGTATGGAATGAGGATAATTTGGACATTTCCTTTCCTGTTACTCTCCAGCACTCCACGCCATACAAACTATCCAGCACTCCGCATCATACATTAGTACAGAAAGTACCTCTCCAGCACTCCGCATCATACATTAGTACAGAAAGTACGCAGCTCTCGTATAATATTAATTTGGTGATTGGGCTGTACTGAGAAGATTTCCAAATGTATTTTACAGTATTTTAATACGTTGTCATTTGTTAATAAGCTAGTAAGTTTTATTTTTCCAACACAGCAGTCACACACACATTCACACACACACACATAATACATTGAATAATGTTCTTACGTGCGAAGCAGCCAGTCATGATGTTAACCAGGTTTCCAGCTATGAACGCAGCAGGAGCCAATTGCGTAAACCAGCTCTTCCTGTTTGGCACATATGCAGCCATCATTCCTAAATGAATGGCCACGGAGAGAAAACTTGAAAATCCACACAGAAAGTAGGTGGTTATCGCCTCTGATCGTGTGACAGTGCCAGTTCTTCTTTTATTTATAAATAACTTTGTACTAGGTGACTGTGGCAGGCCTAGTATTTCATTCAAGTGGTCAAATTTCCTTCCTTGACCTATCTTCCAAGTTAGAGCTATCTCTTTGACTGGCCCTTTTCGCCAGAGATGGGAATTCCTGGATGAGATAAGGTTCGTCTTTTTCAACCCAGACCACGTTCTTCTCTCCTTGTTGTTATATAGCGACTGGCTCGTATAGTAGGGTTTTAAGGCTATATATGCTATATAGGTTTAACTCTTTCTCACATACCCACTCCACATCCTTTTATTGATTAAACCAACTTGAGTGTTGAATTTCCAAACATAATGGCTTTTATTTACACAACATGTGTTCCACAATTCTTTCTCATAAGGGTATGTTTCTTACTTACTTAGTCGTTCCCCTTCTACCGTGAGGTGTAGAGGTTTGGAAGAGAGAGTGCCAGACCATTCTATCAGCTGTCTTCTTCCTGGCCTTGTTCCATTCTAGTCCTCGGTCCTTCAAAGATTGTCTAATGTTGCCCTCCCAGCGGACTCTGGGTCGTCCTGGAGGTCTGGATCCCTGGCTCTTTGTTTCCCATGCTTGTCGTGGTAGCCGATCTTCTCCCATTCTGCAGACATGGCCAAACCATCTTAGTTGGGACTGTTCTATTTGGGTCTGCAGCGGATGGGATTTTAGGCCTTGACGGATCGTCTGGTTGCGGACCATGTCTCTTCTTGTGACTTCAACCACTTTCCTCTTTTCTTCTTATTCGATCCTTAACCACCGACCGCCAAAGCAGTCAGTGGCCATCACGCCTAGTGGCGTCTTGTAGGGCAACAACAAATTGATTCCACTTTGCACGGTCGGTGGCCATCCTTCGTACAGTGCCCCAACTCTGGTTCATTCTTTGCATCTCAGCCTCCACAGTCCTCCGCCAAGTTGTTTTTGGTCGGCCTCTCTTTCGCTTTCCTTCAGGGGTCCAAAGCATAGCTGTTCTTGTGATGGCATCGGGGTCTCTTCTGAGGACATGACCAACCCAGCTCCAGCGTCTGCCAGCTATGATGGTATGCATGTCCTCTTGCTTGCTACGAGTAAGCAGATCTTGGTTGGTGATGGTATTCGGCCAAAAGATTCGGTGAATTTTTCTTAGGCATGTTGTGTGAAAAGAGGACAATTTTGACATTTCCTTCTCTGTGACTCTCCAGCATTCCGCACCATAAAGAAGCACAGAAAGCACGCAACTCTGGTATAATCTTAATTTTGTGCTTGTGCTGTATTGGGAGGACTTCCAGATGTTATTTAGGCTAAAGAAGGCTGTTCTTGCCTTATTCATTCTGATGTTGATGTCTTTGCCTGCCCCACCGTCTGGTGTTACTATGCTTCCTAGGTATGTGAAGGTATCTGTCTGTACCAGTTGCTGATTCCTTACTGATATGGGCTCAGGGTTGCTCACATTGAGCGTCATGACCTCAGACTTCTTTAAATTGATGTTCAAGCCCACCTGCTGGCTAAATTTATTAAGTCTATCCGTTTTTTCCTGGATGTGTTGATGTGAATGTGCCAGCAAACCACTTTCCTCAGATACCTGATTTCTGAGGTTTGGATCTGGCTTTTGTGGGTTTAGTCATTGCCCACGACTCGCATCCATATGTCAAGACTGGGAAATAGGTGGAGCGGTATACAGCCATCTTCGTTTTCTTACCAACCTCTTTCTTGCTGAGGAATCCACGATTTATGGCCTGAAAAAGTCTCCCAGCCGCTGCTTTTCGAGTGGCCAACTCTTCTTTGATGCCTCCCTTTCGGTCTATATTAGCTCCGAGATATTTAAAGTGGTCGACCTGCTCCAGGACCTGTTCTCCCAACTTAATCTGATGTTTTCTTTCTTCTCGTGATATCACCATGGATTTTGTTTTAGAGCTGCTTATGACCATCCCTCTCTTCTCCAGCTCTTCCTTCCAGACTTGCAGGTTGGATTGGAGATGTGCCTCTGATTTAGCAATCAGGGCAACATCATCAGCAAATGCCAGCTCTGAAATATAGACCTGTCTCATCTTCCAGTACCCCACTGAATACTTTCTTGTTCTCTCCTTACATGCCTTGATGACATCGTCCATAAGGAGTATGAAGAGGTAAGGTGATAGGATATCACTTTGTCTTACACCAGTGGTGGTCCTGAACTCTTCTGACTTATGGTTTGCTGTCCTCACATAATTTCTGCAAGACTTGTAGAAGCTCTGTATAGCATGAATCAGAGGTGCTGGAATATTCTTCCTTGCCAAACAGTCCCAAAGTTTGCTCCAGGGGACCCTGTCAAACGCCTTTTCCAGATCTATGAAACAAAGATGGATCTCACTCTTATACTCAAGGGGCCTTTTCACTCAGCTGTCTGAGTGTGAAGATTAGGTCTTGAGTACTTCGGTTTGCTCGGAATCCGCACTGGACCTCATCCAATTGTGGCTCAGCTAGGCGTCGGAGTCTCTGCTCTAGGATTCTAGAGTAGATTTTACCAGGGACACTGAGAAGGGATATGCCTCTATGGTTTCCACATTGTCGATTGTCACCCTTTTTGAAAATTGGTGTTATGATGGCAATCTCCCAATCCTTTGGTATGGTCTTGTTGCACCATGCTGCCTGTAGGACCTTTAAGAGTAATAGGTCGCCTGATGCTCCCATGTACTTAACCATTTCTGGTGTTATACCATCATGCCCTGCTGCTTTGCCCATCTTGATTTTCTCTAGTGCTGCCCTCAGTTCTTCCATCTTTACGTCATCTTCACCATCATTGGTTTTCTCTTCTGTGCTAGTGGTTATCATTTCTGATGCTTCACCATGCTCACCATCCAGGAGTTCTGAGAAATATTCTTTCCATCTTTCCATTACTTCCTTCGGGGCAGTAAGCAATTTGCCTTGCTTGTCCTTTATAAATTTGAGAGGGCATTGTTTTTCCTTCCTCATGTTCTTTAGGGTCTTATAGAACAATTTCTGGTTTTCTTGTGCATCTTTTTCTAGCTTTTCTCCAAATTCTTTCCAGGACTTCTGTTTTGCTGCTAGCACTTTGTTCTTTGCTTCTGTTCTGAGTGTCACATATTCTCTATATTTTTCCATTTGTCCTGTTGTGTTTTTTAGCTCCTAAGTATTGTTTCCATGCCATTTTCTTCTCTCTTATTTTCTCTTTGACTTCCTCTGTCCACCAAGGTGTCCTCTTTCTCTGGTTCCCAAGTCGGACTTCACCGCATGCTTCTGCAGCAGCTGTCTTTATGATATCCTTGAATTTATTCCAGAGGGTTTCCAAGTCATCAGGTCGTTCTTCTGTGTTGCTCACTGCTGTAGCAATAAGCCCCTGATATCTGGTCTTAATTTCTGGCTCTCTCAGCTTGTAGGTCCTAATGCTCATTTCTCCTGCTCGTTTACTTGGTTTCTTGCGTGATGTTGGGCAGTTCCTAGGCTGAGCAACTCTTTCAGTTGTTCGTTTGATTGTTAGCAGGTAGTGATCACTTCCAATCTCTGGCCTTCTCCAGACTCTTGCATCTCGAACATATCTGAATGAGCTTCTCCGAACAATGGCATAGTCGATCACTGACTTCTCATTCTTGGTTGGTTCACATCTAGTGTATGCATGTATGTGCTTATGGGGGATCTTTGTGTTTGTAATGATCAGATTCTGCTCACTGCAGAATCTAAGGAGTCGCTTTCCATTGTCATTGAGAGTATCTTCTCCATATCTTCCGATAACTCCACCCCAACTAGCATGGTCATTTCCAACTCTGGCATTAAAATCTCCGAGCATGATAACTTCATCTAGGCAGTCATCCACTGTCCTTTGAAGCAGCTCGAAGAATTCCTCCTTGACCTCTGCTCTCTCATCCTCATTTGGCCCATACACTATGACCAGGTTGACTATGGTTTCTCCTTCTTTTAGTTTTACAACCATAATGCGCTCCGAGACAAAGTTCCATCCCTTGATACTGTCTTTTGGTTTTGGGCCACAATGCAACCCACGCCCCCTTTAGCTCTTTCAGATATGGGTACACCACTGTAGAGCAACGTGTTGCCATCGAGATCCATGACTCCTTGGATTTTTTTCTTCGTTTCCGTTATAGCCAGGATTTCTAGTTTTGCTTTCCTCATCTCTTCCACCAGCTCCTCTTCCTTCCCATTTATACTTCTTGTGTTCCAAGTTCCATAAGTCGTAGTCCGTAGTCCGTTCCAGTTCGTCGCCTTTAGAATCAGTCCGGTTTTCTCTCTTGTATTGCTCGTAATCATAGTTTAAGACAAACAGGTGATTGGCCTGTTGTGCCTTTGCATGGTGGAGGGGCTGCCTCCTTACGGCCTCCATGCAGGCCGCCCTCCTCCTTTTTCATCCGGGCTTGGGTCCGGCATAGGCGGAGTTGGGTATGTTTCAATCTCTATTTTATCCAGACATCCAGACTTAGGCTCAATTTATTTTCCCAAGGTATTATTATTATATTCTCTAGCGTAGACTCTTGCCTATACCTGTCAGGCCTAGCTCAAATACATGTATCAATATCAATTCATAGTTCACATATAAAGTTATATAATATCAGGTACAGCTGTGGTGGTCTCTTCATACTTACTCTTTAATGAGAGAGCGCATGAGTTGTTTCATAAATGTCAGTGCTGTAAACCCTTTGCTCACAATTCTTGTTTAATGACAATGTCTCATCTTCTTTGTATAACAGCCCATCCTGGCTATCTGATAACAAAAGTTATCCACTTTCTAAGCTTTAATTGTGCCTTTGCTTCAATATTCTCTTCTGTTGCTCGCTCCCTTAAATGTGAGCGTCATTACCCTCTGATAATATGTGGACTGTATTTCTGAAAACATGTCTCTCTTCCTATAGCTTATGCGTAAATAGGGTCAAAAAAAGTTCTCTTACCGTAATTACACAGAATCCCGTTACTTATCACAGTCCTACTAGCACACCTATGAGCTAGCCCTATGTTTAAAGCACAGTTAAATCTAGTATCCAGAATCTCTACCACTATTCAATCTAGAGCTATCTAATTTCTCTGTATTGAAGTTCTGTCACCCACAGATTCAACTTCTTGAGCCCAGCAATTCACTTCTTGCTCGGTTGGGTTCGCCGTCTGGATTGAGTAAACTCGACCGCTCACTTGCGCGTCGAAATGTATACTGATCTCTTTTTGTCCTTCAAATCATCAACCCGTCATCCGTTCCTTTGTTTTGCAATCAATGCGATTGGTCCATTGTTTTTTCAACTCACCTATCACCACTTACACGCTTAACTTCTACGCTGTCAACCCCGTAAACTGTGCTTCATAACTGTTTATTTTCTAGTCACAATTTTTTCGTGCGTTTGTTATTTACCCTACTCCCAAAGTCCGCAAGGGGCGTTAATTATTTGTTATTTATTTAGTGGTTTATGCTCAAATGCTATGTTCTCTTACTTCAATCCTATTAAAAACGATCGGTATGCTAATTTTATAAACCAGGACTATGTACACCTAGGAAATATTAAAGTCTAAAATAGTTCTCTCCCTTACCATCTAAGCACATGTGTGCTGGCTTTTATCTCCCATCTAGAGAACAAATAGTCCAATTTAATAAATTATTTATATTTTACAAACCATTTTCTCATACCCTGTTATTTTAACCACCCTAAATTACTAATCATCTGAACTAAACCCAGCACTAATAATGCTGTGAAGACTCCACGGTGACATATACGTCCCGGGGCCACACAAATGTATCCCGCAGGGAGACATTTGCGTCCTATCAATAAATACCGAACCTCTATCTATCCCACTATCATAACTACTCTATACCACCCTCAGCTAGCTCAAAAACATCAAAGACATTTATCAAAGGCAATGAAGAAATTAAATGCAAATGAGACTATACTATAGCCTATATAGTAATGTTTTAACTAAAGTATCTCATCAATCATTACATCAAAGTACATAAATATGTGAACATACATTATTCATTATTGTATTTACTTAATATACATGGGTCGACATGGAACTGCCTCTGGAAGCAGAGGTTTGTCAGTCCTTAATATGTCTATAATACCTGCCGTCAATGTCAGTGTTACATTGTAACGGTCAGATAGGCAGAGTGTAAAAGAAATCTATACTATAATGTCACCAAGCATGCATTAAATAAATATCCCTAAATTGATAGCAAGAAATATGTGTTGCTACGTCAGAATGTGATGTGCTCGGCTGATGCTAGCCTTGGATGCATCAGTCTAACTATCAGTCATGTATGCAACTATCTACGCGAATCCAACCATCTGTCTTGGGGCAATAGTGAAAGACCTATGTCACTAAGTCAGAACATGATGTGCTCGGCTGATGCTAGCCTTGGATGCACCCGTCGACTCATCAATGCTGTCTGAACTATATACTCTGTACCCCAATGTGTCATAGTCAAGCAAGTATTCAACACCAAAATCTGAAGTTCATGTGTACCTATTCATATAAAGATCAGTATTATCATCATTTTTCAAATAAGCAGTGGCTATAATCTCAACATTGTGATCACATCATAGCTCTGTGTCGCCATGTACCTAATGCTATAGTGAGTAGTAGCATCCATCATGAATGGAATGTGTGCACCTCCATCTGAGAGAGTAAACTTCCTGGCTCAATATCCTCCGATGTGGTCCATGACATCTTTTCTTCTGACTCTGTTTATTATTATTATATATTTTTTCTCTTTTCTAGCCTTGAACCATCATATCTGAAATACATACACAGGATTAGTCAACATGCAAATTGCTATATATTAACTACTTAATATGAATAAGTCTTTTCTTGTAAGGAATCTTGTATGGGCCTTGTGCCATGCTGTGTCTTTTATCTTAGTCTGAAACAGTTCTAGTTTGTCAGTACAATGGTGTCTATCTTTAAACTATTCTATTAACACTTTGAATATGTCCCGTGATTAATTAAACTTATCACTCATGTGTCTATGTGATCAAAATAGTTTATCACTCGTTATAATGTTTCATGCTTATGTGATTACTGTAGTTTATCACTAGCCATACTGTTGCTCACCATTAAGTTTCTTCGCGGAGTTCTACCTTATATATTCACAAAGTTAGTGTATAATGTAAATGTCTAAGTGTGCTGTGAAATGTCAACAACTACTTAAATTTTACCACTGAGACCTAATGAACTAACTAACCGTTGGATACCGTTGATTGGGGTACCTTATTAAGCACTATAGCTGGGTGAGTGCTGTGAATCAGTACTATTTGCTGGGGAAGTACTTTACGACGATTACACTGTTTGTACGAGTTTGGAGATCTCTTTTGCAAGCTCCATCAGTGTAATTTCTTTACTGGAGAGACGACTGTCGTACTGATGAAATTGGTATCAGTTGTGATGTTATTTATAGTCGCTCTGCAGGAGGATGAGGACGAACGAATTTATATGTTGTTGTTGTCAGTATGACAATAGCTTGTATACTTGATGATGTTTACATTCTGAATCTGGTGTTGGTAAAGTCGTCCATTCATTCGATGTCATTTTCTTTGCTTTATGGTGGTAAGTTCTGATTGTATCGGTACTACCATCTCGTCAGCGATATTCTTGCTAAAGTTTGTAAACTGTGCTGTAAGTCTTCGATGATAAGTTTTATTGTTCCTCAATGCTCGTAAAGGTAGCTCATCTTCAATTATCCTAAGTGTAGTGTAGACTGTCGGCGTCTGTGGCCTAATGGATATGAACGCAGTTTCATAATCCAGATATACCAGGTTCGAAACCTGCTGCAGGCGGTTTGGTAGCAGATCGCTTTGTGTGGATTTTTAACAATGGTATAAGCGCCGTACCGTTCAGAAAGCAATGGCAAACTACTGAATGAAAACAATTGCCTAGAAAAATCACAAAACAGCCAATAAAAGCTGGGGTTGATTGCCACGTCCTGTAAAGGATAAGCAACTAACTTTTAGTGTAGACTAGTAATTGTAGTTGTTGCTGGTAGTTGTAGTTGTTAATTCAAGTTTTCTTCTGTCATACTCCGCTTCTGCTGAATTATGTTGCCTCTCGTTAATCATAAGAGTGTCTCTTCTTCATCGTCCCCACTGTAGTGTGTAGGCTGGGAGTTGTAGTTGTACTTTCAAGTCTTCTGTAATGCTCCGATTCTGCTGAGTCGTTGCTTCGTGTGTGGCTGTGAGAGATTATCTTCCGTCATCACATGTTCGCTTCACATGATCACTGAGGTTGCGACAGGTGTCGCAGGGAGTATGTTGGGGTTGACGAAGGGATAGGGAACGATGGTTGTGACCATGTGACTAACATTGCAAACACTGGTGTGTTGTCTTTGTAGTGCAGGTAGACTCTCATGTGATTCTTGCTTCTTTGTTTCTTCTGTAAGGCTTCAACCATGTTGTAGTATGTCATTTCTCTTTGACTGCATAGGTCTGTCATCTTCAACGTCCCGACTTGATTAATGGGCTGGGGTTAACTTGTGGCTGATAATTGTAGTTGACTCCTGTTTACTTTTGTAAGGTTTCAGTTTGGCTGATTCTCCTGAAGCTGTGAGTGATCGTCTTTTGTCATCACATGTTCGCTTCACATGATCACTGGGATTGCGACAGGTGTCACAGGGAGTATGTTAGGGCTGACGAGGGAATAGGGAATGATGGTTGTGACCATGTGACTAACATTGCGAACACTGATGTGTTGTCTTCGTGTAGTGCGGCTAGACTTCTCATGTGATTCGTGCTTCTTTATTTCGTCTGTAAGGCTTGGACTCCGCTGTACTGTTTCTTCTTGCTGATTGTAAACGTCTATTATCTTCAATGTCCCATCTTGATCATATAACCTAGGATTAACTTGTGACCGATAGTTGTAGTTGTCACTTTATTTCATCCCATAGTTGCTGTTTTCTTCTGCTGCTTCATCAAAAATCTAGTCTCCACTATTTCTGCCGTCGTCACCACGACTTTTCACAAAAAATTTTCTGCCGTACTACCGCGGCCTCAAATGTACGTCTTACATCTCCTTTACTCTTCTCCTCTACTGCTGTATCCTATTCATCAGGTATACTCAGTTCTGTCTTGTGTGCGGTACAGACCAATTATACTAAATCTTCTCAAGACTAAGCTGCCGCCACCATATTGTTTATGTATTGTGCTATGATTCTGCTCTCATAGCCTCCTACTACTATCTCCCATTCTCCTTACTTATTCACCATCTCTAAAAACTTCCTCATCATTCTCTCTTTGCTTCTGAGCGCCTCTAACGCTATCAATTTATCTATATCTTGTGTCTCTTCTACTATTCTGACTTCATTAACACTTTGTTTCCCCTCTACCTCTGTATCTCGTATATCTCCCGAGTTTCTCTCAACGTCCTTACTTCTTACTTCGTCAACCGTTTGTCTCGGTTTCTCTCTTATTGTTGCACCTTTCATTTTCCCTGAGTTCCTCGCAGGTTCTATGTCGCTACCGCGACCTCTAATTATACTCCTATTTCTCTCCTCTCTACTACTAGATCGGTATCTCCCTCGATCCTTAGTAGTTTCTCTACTTCTACTACTGTTTCTATAAGCTTCTCGGCTCTTAGATCGGAAATACCCTCGATCTGTACTTCTACTCGCTTCATGTGTGACCGTGGACTGGGTCTTCTTTTCTAACCTATTGCTGGCCTCTTCAAATTTTCTATCAATAGTTTCGTACAGTGCAGCTATATCTTTCACAAGTTGTATTACCTCTTGTTTTCTTTTAGATAAGTCTATATCAAACTTCATCTCTAATAATTGGTGCACCTGCTTTATTGTCACGGTGTTAAGGTGGCATTCTCTGAAGATACATTTTATTTCTTTCTTCAACTCCTGTGTACTTGGATTAGCTACCTTGATAATTTTCTTCTTCTCCTCCGGACCGCTGTTAACGCTCTGTACTGTTCCTGTACGCCTGTCTGATGTGTCCGTGTTAAGATCAGCATCTGTTTGTGTTGCCAAAACTGCAGCTTTATTCTCTGTTTGTGTTCCTGAGTCTATCTGTGCTGATGCTGTAACTTGCTTCAGCTGTTCTTGATTCTTTTGTGGATTAGGGCTGTTATTTCTTAAATATCCACTATGTAAGGGAACGTCACTCAATTCTGGAACAGCTATATGACTTTGCAAATTCAGGTCAGTTCTTTCTAAATTTTTGCATGTGACATCTTCTTGTTTCTCATCTTGCACTTGATCTTGAATGTTACTTTGACTTGACTGTCCTTTCTGAAGAAGTAATGTCTTTATATCTTCTAGAACACCTATTCCTTGTGACACTAGACTGTTCAGCATCTCATCAGCAGTCTCTATCTCTGAAATATTAGCAATTGTTTGGACTTTTCTGCACCGTTTATCTTTCTTCATCTGTGCTTGACTCCATAGCATCGACAAGAATGTATCTGGTTTCATGACCGCACTGTCATTCCTCATATAACTTTCTTCGGATGTCAGCTTTTCTATCTTATCAACCATTTCAATACTGTACGAATCAGGTAAGTCATCTGTTTGTACTGCGACATTTGTAACTTGTCTTGACTTTATCCTGACTGGGATTAGACTCTTCTTAAACCTGTCATCCGTTTGCACTGCGACATTCTCTGTCTGAGGCTCTATTCTAGTTTCATCAGGAGGTGGTGTAGCCATGTTGTCGCTGTAGGAGAGGTGGTCACGGCGCCAAACAGCCAATACCCACTCCACATCCTTTTATTGATTAAACCAACTTGAGTGTTGAATTTCCAAACATAATGGCTTTTATTTACACAACATGTGTTCCACAATTCTTTCTCATAAGGGTATGTTTCAATCTCCCTTTTATCCAGGCATCCAGACTTAGGCTCAATTTATTTTCCCAAGGTATTATTATTATATTCTCTACCGTAGACTCTTGCCTATACCTGTCAGGCCTAGCTCAAATACATGTATCAATATCAATTCATAGTTCACATATAAAGTTATATAATGTCAGGTACAGCTGTGGTGGTCTCTTCATACTTACTCTTTAATGAGAGAGCGCATGAGTTGTTTCATAAATGTCAGTGCTGTAAACCCTTTGCTCACAATTCTTGTTTAATGACAATGTCTCATCTTCTTTGTATAACAGCCCATCCTGGCTATCTGATAACAAAAGTTATCCACTTTCTAAGCTTTAATTGTGCCTTTGCTTCAATATTCTCTTCTGTTGCTCGCTCCCTTAAATGTGAGCGTCATTACCCTCTGATAATATGTGGACTGTATTTCTGAAAACATGTCTCTCTTCCTATAGCTTATGCGTAAATAGAGTCAAAAAAAAGTTCTCTTACCGTAATTACACAGAATCCCGTTACTTATCACAGTCCTACTAGCACACCTATGAGCTAGCCCTATGTTTAAAGCACAGTTAAATCTAGTATCCAGAATCTCTACCACTATTCAATCTAGAGCTATCTAATTTCTCTGTATTGAAGTTCTGTCACCCACAGATTCAACTTCTTGAGCCCAGCAATTCACTTCCTGTTCGGTTGGTTTTTTTTTTTTTTTTAAAAACCTTTATTCAGGTCAATACATCAATGTTATTTACAAAATTGTTTACATTTATCACATGGTATAAAAAATAAAAGACAATGGAAACCCCCCCCTCCCCCCCCACCCTTCCCTCCTCCCAACCTAGCATTGCAACAAGTCAATAACAATAGCGAACCAATATACCAAATTATAAACAATATCACATACTAAAGATAACCCCCCCCCTTTTTCTTCCTCCCCCCTCCCCAAATAACTTTATTACAAGTCAACATTCGCAAAGGTAAAAACACATGTTATACTACATGGATGATGAATGGAGATGAAATGATTGATGGTACATTGACTAAATGATGATGACACCCTACCATGAGATGAGGACATATGTTATGAAGTATTTACAAACAAAGCTACCTGCTTTGTATGACGACCGAAGGGTCGATAAAGGTTATTAATTATTTATTTGAACAATCAACAACAAAAAGTTTCAAATTTGTTCTGTTATGTCTTGCGTCATGCGTTCATATATTTGTGTAAATATTGTACTGTCATAATGTCTACCGTCATACACGGCCCTATTCCTACACGTCCAAACAAGATATCTAAAGTCAGCTAGTAAAGTCAGTAGTTTAAGTTCTGTCAGTCTCGACATTTGTGGTAATGTATTCAACATGACCGCTCGGTACATGTTGAGTGGATGTTGTGTCTTGGTTACTATTAGCATTCTTAATTTGTTTAATGTATGTACCACTGTTTTACATGTGTAAAACAAGTGGTCTTCTGTCTCTATGATGTTGTCACTACACAGTTTACATTTTGGTGCTAATCTGTTTGCCTTTATTGATGATTTGTTAGCAATTGGTGTTAAACTGTGTAGTAGTCTGAAAGTGACTTCTTTTGCTTGTGGTTTGATGTCTATTGCATGAATGTTTGTAAAACTCTGTGTGTAATCAGTTATGAAAAGGTTGTACCCCCTTCGTGTGCTCAGTGGTGCTTCTTGTGTTGCGACTAGAAGTTTATATATAAGTTTGGTGTCTTGTTTTATTAAATGTTTGTTCCCTTCTAAATTCTTCAGACATATTGTATAAAAGGGAGGTGGTGTCCCAAAAAAATGGGGTTGATTATTATTTAATTTACAAAAACTTGATAGTCTTAACCCAATATAATAGTGTGCCAGTGGGTATAGACCCGGGCTCTTTATAACTTCCCCTATGTATTTAATTCTTAACGCTTTAATTTTGGTGTCAATATCCTTTACGGCTATCCCCCCTTTATTTTTTGGTTGCATTAGAGTGGTTTGTTTAATACTGTGCCAAGTATTCCTAAAAATAAAGGCCCTAATTAGTTTATTTATTTCTGTTATAATCTTTTTAGGTATCATCTGTATGTTAGCTGTGTAAATTATTTTTGGCATAATAAAACAATTTACTATTACACTTCTTCCGAAAATGGTGGCCGTTTTGTATTTATAAAGTCCTAGCATCTTTTGAATTTTCTCTAACAATTGTGTCCATGTTTCTTCGTTGGGGTCTTGAGGATTAAAAGAATAGTTAATGCCATACATTTTGATTTTATTTACTTGCGTTAATTGGAATGGGAAATCTGATCTATTGCCCCATCTACCTATTCCCATTATACTAGATTTTTGAATGTTTAGTTTGGATTCGCTAGCGTATCCAAACTCTTTGAAAACCTCTAATATATTTTTTAATAGAATCCTTTGTTGTTGGAAAGAATATAGTATCATCGGCGTAGGCCAACAGTTTCATTTCCCCTATACCGGGGACGAAAGTTCCCGTGATATTTGTATCTTGTCTTATTCTTTCCAAAACAGGTTCTAATGTTATTATATATAACACGGGCGAAAATGGGCACCATTGTCTCACTGATCTCGTTAATTTGAATGATTTGGTTAAACTGTGGTTAACCAATATTCTACTTTCAGGTTTGTTATATAGAATTTTGATCCATGTTCTAAAGTATTCCCCTATATTATTAGCTTTAAGACTTTTATGTAGGAAGGCATGTGATACTCTATCAAATGCCTTTTCCTGGTCTAGGGATAATATGGCGCTCTGGCCCTGCCTATCATGTGTGTATGTAATCAAGTCTCTAATGAAATGTGTGTGTCTACAAATGTTCCTACCTTGAACACTACACTGCTGATCCTTAATTGACTTTTTATCATTACTATCCTTGGGGATAAGGGTAATATATGACTGATTTAAACTTTCCGGGAGTTCCCCTTTTTGAAATGCCTCTTCCAGCATTTTAATTAGAATGGGCCCTAAACAGGGGAAGAAAGCCCTGTAGAATTCTGCAGTTAACCCATCAGGTCCGGGTGCTTTATCTTTTTGAAAAGTACTAAGAGCCCCTTGCAAATTGTCTAAAGTTAAAGGTTGGTCTAGCCTTTCACTTTCCTCATCACTTAAACACTTTGTGTATTGTAGAAATTTATCTTGTATGCTTGCATCAGTTCCTTCTTTAGTATATAGTTGTTTATAATATTCAAAGAAGGCGTGACTAATGTTGGTGTTGTCTGTTTGATGCTGCCCGTTCATATCTGTTATTTCATGAATCTGTCTACTGCGTTGTACATTCTGTTCAATTGCTAAATATTGCCTACTAGGGATTTCTTGCGTTATAGTGTGTAATTTTGTCCTAAGTAATGCTCCCTGGTAGGTATACTGCCTATATTGATCTAACTGTTCTTCTAAGGTGTGGATGTGAGGGTTCGTGTTATCTAAACTCTTAGTTAAACTAATTGCTTCTTCTAAAATCCCCTCTTATTTTTTAAATTTCCTATGTATAAGTGTAGCTAAAATCTGTGTCCTATCTCTTATTGTATTTTTTAACATGTCCTAATATTGTGCGATGTTATTATTGGGAATGTCTTGTGCGTAACCTTGTATTAGTTGTGTTATTTGTTCTGTGTAATAAGTATTTTTAAGTAGATTGTTGTTAAATTTCCAATGTGGGGATCTCTTTGCATGTTTGTGCGTGTGTCCCGTACCTAAGGATGTGTAGACTGCCTTGTGGTCTGTAAATTGAAGAGTACTTTCTATATGGTATGTTTTGTGTATATTGTAGGTACTAGATGCATATATTCTGCCCAGTCTTGATGCCTGTCTCAAATATGGGTTCATTTTGTCGTAAAATGTAAAGGTTTGTTTGTGAGGCTCTATTTTTCTGTATACGTCCGAGAGGTCATGTTCGTCTAGCATAGCGTGTATTTGTCTTAAGAGCGAAGACTTTTCTCGTGCCTGCGCTCCCTTTACGGAGCTCCTAGACAAATCTAGGTCAGACAGGACACAATTAAAGTCTCCGCCCACAATTTTCCTAGTCCCTTTGTAATGTTTTGTTAGAGTGTCTTGTAATTTGTCATAGAAACTAGGTCGTCCGTCTCTTGCCGCTGGTGCGTATATGTTGATGAGCGTGTGTGTGTCTTGTCGGTTGTGTTTGAATTATGACGGTTCTGCTATCATTGTCAGTTCTATGATGCACTGCATCCCAATCTTCATTAATTTGAAGGATGGCAACACCAGTATGGCAGGTGCTCCGGGCGAACTAACCATGTTTAAGACCTAACTTAGTTACTATTAGACCGACATAATAGTCTGTAGTAACACCGGTTTGCTGTAAAAACACAAAATCCGGTTTGTCTTAATTACATGGTCTAGCTTATTTCTCAAACCATTGATATTGAGAGATATTATCACTAGACTGCATGACGGAGTGGTAAGCAGAGGTTGGCCACCCGTTATAAACTGTCTACCTGGCAAAGTGGCAGAGTCGTCACTTGTCATATCTAAACTATTTGACGTAGTGGGGACTGAGTGCAGACCACTACTGTTACTTAAAAATATCTGACGAAGTGGGGACTGTGAGCGGACCACCCGTCATAAGTGAACTTAAAGTGCAAGCTGGTAACTTCCTGTGTGCTATACTGGTTACACATGGCGAAGTGGTAGGCTGGCCACTTGTACATGACCTACCCGGCAGAGTAGTGACTGTGAGCTGACTGCCTGTCCTAACTAAACCACCTGACAAGTTCGTGTTTACATTGTTAGGCCAGACGGTGCTTAAGGGCTGACCAATTGACCTAATTCCTTGACTGCTAGACAGAATAGTGACTGAGGACTGGCTATTCGTCGTTCCGCCCTGATAATTCGGGCCAGGCGCAGGCGAAGCAGCGCCGTAAAACCCTCCCGCCCTGACGGGGGGGGGGGGGGGGGGGGGGTTGGCTGCCTAAATAAAACTGTGCGCATTTAAAAGTGTAACACATGATGAAACACATGATGACCTGTCAACTTACTGATATAAATCCTAAGGGAAGAGTCTTCCCCCAGTCATTAAGAATGATATTATCGTTTATGTAGGTCACATTTCCAGTTCCGTTAGTTTGGAGCATGTAGTCCTCAAATAGGATTCTGTTCTCTCTCATTTCAGTCAGCTGGAAGCCAAAGAAAGAAGTCAAGCGGTAAGAAAGCCGATCATGCCAATCCCTCAACAACAACAAAACTAATAAATAAATACGGAAACAACAATGGTTCCCAAGATTTTGCGAATTCACTTCTCCTCACTCTTGAAATTTTCGAAAGACTCGCACATGACATAACTCATCGTCTTTTATTTAAAAAAAGAATACATTACTACATTAAAATCATTCTCATATGCATAAAAGCTCGCTTTCAAAAAATTCTTATAACACACAGAGCGTTCGATTGGCAGAGTGGGTAAAGCACTTGGCTGTCACAGCAAAGGCACCGGGTCAGAAAGACTGTGGCTTCACGCTCCATGCTACCCAGCTGTAAATGGGTACTTGACTCTGCTCTTGAGTTAGTGAAGGCAGCGAGGGAGGGAACTTGTCACCCTACCGCTCGATGCTGGATTTATTATAGGGATGTATTTAACCCTTGACCCCCCTACACCAGTATCAGTTTGTTATAAGTCTAGCTGTACCTGTTTACTATTACAATAAAATTATTATTTTGATCTTAGATGTTTTGGGGGTCTCTACAAATTAAATTACCCCCGTGTAGTCCCCGGGGGGGGTCTCTGAAGAGACGAAGAACGAATAGAACTACTGCACCCTCGGGCATGTCGTACGTGGCGACTAACATGAGGTTGGGCATGAGGCTGACAACATCATCATTTAAAACAAATTACCTCAGAAACTTCTGCTGCAAGAGTATATGAATGTTTAGTACAGGCTTCTAGAAAGATAACTAACTGGCTTCCAGAAAGATAACTAACTGGCTTCCAGAAAGATAACTAACTGGCTTCCAGAAAGATAACTAACTGCCTTCCAGAAAGATAACTAACTGCCTTCCAGAAAGATAACTAACTGGCTTCCAGAAAGATAACTAACAGGCTTCCAGAAAGATAACTAACTGGCTTCCAGAAAGATAACTAACTGGCTTCCAGAAAGATAACTAACAGGCTTCCAGAAAGATAACTAACTGGCTTCCAGAAAGATAACTAACTGGCTTCCAGAAAGATAACTAACTGGCTTCCAGAAAGATAACTAACTGCATGAGTGGCTTCTCTTGTTACAAAGATGATTTGTACAGAATGGTTGATATAGATACTTGACTTGTAGAAGATCTTATTTTTAGTAGATCATGCTGATAACGACTTGAAGAATGTAGTGGGGTTATGCATAGAACGATAAGATGATCAAATCACTTGATAAGGCATCGGTGGATGGGTCCACGATTATACGACATTTTATTTAAACGATAAATAGTTCATGCATGGCAAAATGAAGATACATACAGTGTAGAACTCTCTCCTACAGTCTCTGTCACATCAAATCATATCTGGCCTATATACTAGGGGTGTCCACGAAGGATGTCACCCAAGTAGCGAGAACCAGATGAATGACGATAATCAAAATACTCCCCGTAGAAACTTCTTCTTTACAAAGTACGGAACTTGAAGCATAAGTCCGGCATCTTCTTGAATATAATGGTGGCGACCTTCGTATGTATGTATATCCACGACAGATTATACTAAATCTGCAAATATCACGGGAGTGAACAATCAACGTCCTTCTCTGGCGGATTCTTAAGACGAAAGGCCTAGATTTAACCGTTTGCATAAATTAGGTGCAAAACGGATTACGTCATAATCACCAAGTGACGTATCAACTATATCGCATTCAATTACAATGAAAAAAGAGTGGTCAATATGCAAAAATACAATATAATACTCTTTAACACCATGCTCCTTCACAAGCGCAAAAGGAGGAAGCAGAAGACACAAGTTTGTAGAGAGTTACTAAGTGAATGCATACTTGTTAAACTAGGAATCTGCATAATCTATATACCTTCACTTTTACCACTCTTACACACAGCATCTGATGAGTCAATTTACCTTGAAAAACGCAACAATGTTGGAGCTTACAACACGATATCCGTTCAACATTGCAACTCTACGACAATCGTTCAACTCTATACCCATACCCACAGATATAGGGTGCAGGATGTACGACGCTATAAACTGTGGATACAAATTAATACAAGCTTTAAAGAAAACTGAGGTGAACTATTGAGAAATATAGTATAGATATAGACTGTGTTGAAAAAAATATGTTAACTTTTTAGAAAACTATTATAGCATTTAGAAACAGTTCACACAACAGCGTTTAGAAAAAGTCAATTAAAACATTTAAAAAACGTTCATATATAACGATTAGAAACAGTTCTTATACAACATTTAGAAACACTTGACATACAGCGTTTAGGAACAGTTCATATACAACGGTTAGAAATGGTTTATATACAACGTTTCGAAACGGTTTAAATACAGCATAGCTTGGAAACAGTTTATATCCAACATTTAGAAAGAGCTCATACACAACGTATAGAAACATTTCATATACACTATTTAGAAGCAGTTTATATACAACATTTAGAAACAGTTCATATCTAACGTTTAGAAACAGTTTAAAAACACCGTTTGAAAACAGTTCATATACCTGTTGATAGTATTTAGGGTTAGAGAGGTAAAGTGGGAACAATAGCGCGCGGAGAAGGAAACTGCAGACATATATGAACGTGACAAAGAAGGCGTAGAAAGACCTTGAAGGGATGAAACAGGCTAGGAAGGTTTGGCATGCATTTGTTAAGGCCTATGCTCCTCTGGGAGCTAAAGGGCAATGAATAAACCAAAATAAATCACCAGACAAACAAAGTGGGACATCACGCACTGCTGTGGGACATCACGCGCTGCTGTGTCGAATATCTTCTCCAATCAAAATCAAATGCAATACTAAATATATGCCTGAGACAGAACAATACTGGGCGATTTAAAAGCCACTATTTTAAGTTGTTTACATCCTCATTGTCGTAGATTTTTGATAGGGGATTAACATAGATTCTAGTCCCGTCAAAATAGAACTGGAAAAGGTGGTAACTCAGTGAGAGATAAGGTAAAGAAATAGATTTCACGAGTGAAATGGTGAAAAGGTAGAGTCTGTCTCTGGATTGAGAAGATACTCTAGTCCAGCCTATCGCTACGACTGAAATTTGTTTATCAAACAGTTTACCTTTCAGTATATATACTACTCGTCAAAAGTCAAGGGCCACTTAGAAAAACCTTCGTAGAAACCATAAAACAAATCTGATATAAACGTAATTGGTATCAGTCAAAACGGCATTTATTGAATACCAAATTGACATGTCACGTAAAGAAATGGAAACACACATTCAAACGCAATGAAGCTGTGAAGTGTGTCACCCTACTTTTCAAAAGTCAAACAATAGATATTGGACAAATAGACATTTCAAAATCGGGTATGACCACCGTTTGCAGAAAGGCATTCAAGACAGCGTAGACGCATCGAGTCCACAAGGGTCCGAAGAGTATCCCGAGGAACAGCTTGCCATTCCTGAAGCAGAAATGCAGTCAGCTGTGCAACATCCATTATCAGGGGGTGATTTGTTGACAATCTTCGACCAAGGACATCCCAGAGGTGCTCAATCGGAGAAAGGTCAGGTGAATGAGCTGGCCACGCCATCCTGATGATCCCATGTTGCTGAATAAACTCATTCACCACACGAACTCGATTGGGTCGAACGTTATCATCTTGGAGGATGGCATTACCATCTATGGCCTCCAGAGCAGGCTGAACAATTGGTCTCAAGATTTCGTTCTGGTATCTTGGGCCGGTCAAGTTGCCTTGGATGATGTAGAGTGGGGTCCTGCCGTGTCTGTAGAAGCCACCCCAGGCCATGACAGAACCCCTACCATAACGATCCACCTCTCGAATTGTGTCATCAGTAAATTGCTACCTGGTCGTCTCCAAACTCGAATCCTGCCATCATTGAATGACACAGTGAAACGAGATTCATCAGTGAAGAAAACTTGACTCCATTGTTGCCTTGTCCATCGGATGTGCTCGCGACACCAAGCAACACGAGCTCTGCGATGAGCAGGAGTAAGAGGGATTCTGACTGCAGGACGTCGAGCAGCCAGTCCAAATTCATGTAAACGTCTGCGAATGGTGCTTTGACTGACATTAACGTTTACAGTTTGTCTCAGCTGACATCTTAGAGTGGAACAAGTCACTGTTCGATGGCGCAGGGCTGACAATAAGAGGTACCGGTCATCATGTCTATTGGTGCATCTAGGGCGACCTGGCCGGTGGCGATCCTCCACACTTCCTGTGGCCTGAAATCTCTCCAAAATTCCCCAAGAAATTTCCCAAGAGATTGAGGATGCGTTCCAAGATAAGAAACTGGTACTAGCAGCATGGATAGATCTAAGGAAAGCATTTGACAAGGTTTGGAAAGAAGGGCTTCTGAAGAAACTGAGAAATTGTTGAGTGAATGGTAAGATGTACAAATGAGTGAAAGCATACCTGTATAACAGAAGAGCCCGAGTACAACTAGATGGCCTCAAGAGTAAGAAAATTCTACTGCGTCATGGCGTCCCTCAGGGAGGGGTTCTGTCCCCCACACTTTTCCTAGTCTACATCAACGACCTGGTTGCTGAACTACCACATGGAATGAAAGTGGCAATGTACGCTGATGACCTGGTAATATGGTGCACAGATGAGCATGCAACAGTGGCCACCAAACTGCTACAAAGAGCTATAGATGCCTTAACCTCATGGGCAAATAGATGGTGTGTCAGCATCAATACAGACAAGTGCAGCACTACGCTCTTCACCTCCTCTCCCAAACAAAAAGCTGGTGTCATCAAGATAAACGAAGAGCTCCTGAGAGAAGATAAACAACCCACCTATCTCGGAGTTACATTCGATGATAGGCTGACATGGAAGCAGCACATCAACAAAGCAGCAACAAAGGCCAGGAGGAAGTTAGCCATCCTGAGAGAACTAAGTGGAACCACATGGGGAGCCAGCGGGAAAATACTTAGTAAAGTTTACCAGCAGGGCATACGACCACACCTAGAATATGGGTCAGCTGCGTGGTGTCCAGCATCAAACACCACATTACAAGAGCTAGATAAGGTGCAAAACCAGGCGCTTAGGGTCATCACGGGGGCAATGAAATCAACGCCTATAGTGAAGATGGAGAAAGTCGGGAGGATACAAGCACTGAGAGAACGCAGAGACACGAAAGTGCTAACACAGGCAGAAAAGTTCTTCTGTATGCCGAGCCATCCAATGAAGGACAGATTCCAAAACCTAGCAATGGGGTGACTGAAAAGAAGCAGCTTTATCCACCAGGCCAAACGATTACGTAGACAAACCTCAGACCTGCCTGAAGTTAACAGCCCCCTAAAGTCTGTGCCAGAACAAACCCCCTGGAGAGAGGAGCATGGGCTACCAGTACACATCCACACAAAAGTGAAAGGAATATTCGACAGGGATGAACAGAACAGCGTGCAACGTAGGACAGTCACTCTCAATTTCCTGGATGATGAATACCCACAGGACCTCTGGGTCCAAGTATACACAGATGGGTCAGCACAGAATGCAGTAAAGAATGGAAGAGCAGGAGTGTACATAGAATACCCAAACAACACTAGGGATACGGTCAGAATACCAACGGGGAAATTCTGTAACAACTATGATGCAGAAATCCAGGCAATCAAGGTGGCAACTGAGAAACTGTTGAACACCAATCTCGGTCCACAGCCTGTAGTATTCCTGACAGATGCAAGATCGGCACTCCAAGCACTTCAGTCCAGAAAATTGCCAGGCATACAAGCACTACTTTCTGAACTGTGCAACCAGCGCAGGGTCACCATGCAGTGGATACCGTCTCATTGTGGAATACCAGGAAACGAGAGAGCAGATGGACTGGCTAAAGAAGGTGCTGCAGACGAGCAACCGGATGTACCAGTTACATACCATCAGAAGAAAAAGATGATCACATCTATCAGAAAGCCACCAACACCAACGCAGGATGACTACCAAGCTATGAACAGATCAGAACAAATAGTCATTCTGCGCCTCAGAACAGGACACAACCGCCTCCGCAGCCACATGTATACAAAATTCAAGATTGGCAACTCAGCCATGTGTACATGTGGACAGGCACCCCAGACTGCGGAGCACGTACTTCAAGATTGCCCCGAATATGATATATTGAGGCAAACCCACTGGCCCAGAGAAACAACACTGGAAGCAAAACTATATGGACCTCTGTATGAACTACAAAAGACAGTGAAGTTTATACAAGAAACAACATTGCAGATATAGACAATATAGTTCAAGCGAACGAAAGAAGAAGAAGAAGATAAACTACTTTCAACCCACGCTATAGCCCTCATTCTTTGTAAGTTGTCAAGACTTCTTCTCGGTGGCATGGTTTTTGCAAGTGATGAAACTACCCTAAGTCTGCTGATTGTAAAACAAATTAAGAGTGAACTCTGTTCATGAAAAGTCGCCATTGCACGTGGAATGTCAATCAGCACGATTACTTCACCTGTTTGGTTGTACGGAAGTTTGAAAAAACAGATTAAAAATGTGAATTTATGGTCAGAAAACCAAATTGCACGTGATCACCATGGTTGTTGGTGAGTTGTTTTTATGCTTAACGTGCATAGAGGACTGTCAGAGGAAGATTTTGAATCCATTTTTACTAAAAGCTTCCTTTATTTAATCATTCTATGCGCTTATATAAAAGTGTATTGAAAATAATAACGTGGCCCTTGACTTTTGACAAGTAGTATATTAACATATACACTATTAACCACTCACATACACACACACAGATAAGTGACGACAATTAGACGCACAAACGTGAAACTATAGTAAATGGAGTAGGGATATTGGGCCGAGCTGACCAACACCAGTAATTAAGTTTTATGTTAAGTTTATTTATCATAAAGAAAAACCTCACAACATTCAGTATCAATTATCAAAAAGAAAAAATCATAGGTTCAGAAATCATAAAGAAATAAACCCCATGTGCAATCCCCTCTGTTGAGACAAGATCCCACAAGAAGAAGTTAAATAACCCCCAAAAGGTCAAAAGATTTGCGCTGATATAGAATTTGACTATACTGTAAAGAACAGAGTTCCTAATTAATCTATTCAGAAAAATAACAGTATTAGCAAACAAAAGAAAGGCACAACAAAGTGAGTACAATGATTATACAATAGAAGAATTATTCCCTCCTTCTTCCTCTCGCTACAGACAAACAGTGGCCACTTTCAGTGGCGCTTACCTAATTGTTGATTAACAACATCTGGAACATGTCTCCATGGTACAAACAGCAAATCCAGTGTTGGGTTGTATTTTGGCAAAATAAGCCCCAGCTCCTCAATGTTTGATTAATCCTGTTATTTGGGGAACGCTTACTTCGTTACTGTTAATTGGATCTGGTTATGTTACATCAATTAGTCCAGGTAGGAAAATTATTACGAGATCTAGTGTTCCCAGTGTCAGTATCTTGTAATTCAAATACTTAAAGAGAATGTCAGTTTTGTAACTTGATTTTTGGGCTTTTGCTGTTGTAGTTTGGTTTGTTGGAAGAAATATATATATATTGTTAGTGTTCTTTGGCCATCGGCTGATACGCTGTTTACTTCTGCATGTATTTTTGACCTTCAGTCGATGCGGCAGTTACTTCTAATTGATGGTCGTATCTTATAATAATAGTCAATCAGGGTACTGACTCATATGCTGTCAGTTTGGTCGGGCTTACGGGTGGCCGACTAATATGGTGACCCTAATGACGACATGTCTATGGGCCAATATAATAATGAATCAATGTCAAACAAGCAAACTAACATTCAGGCGTAATTGATGGACGCTGGAATCCGGGCTTGAAGGACAGTTTCTATAACGAATTTATTTGTCAAACGTGGACGACATTTCGAACGAAGACATACAGAATCATCAGGCATGACAATTTGACGCGTAAGCGTTCTCTGTGGCAACCAACGAATATATCGCACCAAATTTGTGCTCTTTGGTGCATAATAAATTTAAGCAATTATCACATACATAGATGCGTACCTAAGTACTTCTAACATAGTTAGATTTTGGCATCTGGGAATCTGTTAAGTCTCGCATCATAAATGGTTGTGCGAAAATGGACGTAACAGTATACCTCGACCCCCGGATAAAAAAAAATAATTATATTATTTTTTTTTTAAATTATCGCAACCAGGTCATTCAAATTATCCGGTACATTATATTAATAAATATTATTAAAATATGATTATGAAACTAAGAATAGTGATGAAAGAGATGTGATACTAAATTCAACTCAAAGAAATGAGATGGAATGTACGAAATAGTACAATAACTATCAATTAAAATTTTGAAAATGTTAACACTAGTGAAAATAGGTGATGAATGGTGATAGTAATCAATCAAAATGCTAACGAAAAAAATTCCAAGTAAATGAAAACATGGAAATGGAAACTAAAGTATGCATTTAAAGTACAGATGTAGGAATGAGGAAAAGTTGAAATAAAAAAGTACAAACAAACAACACTCCTAGTAGGGTGTAGGATTACTTAACGACGCCAATGAAGGACGAATGATGAAATGCTAATTAAGATATGTCATGTGAAAATTAACAGCGCTATGCAAGCGTGATCATCTAATTATGAAATTGATTTATAACACATATATATATAATAAATACTAAACCTAATTAAGTTACCTCATTGTTATAAAAGTTCCTGAATTATTCACGGCAATATAAATGAAGCAACCAACAGAGTTACTAAGTCATAATGTTATATGGCAAGACTGTCAACAACGCGTCATTGAGGTCAATCAAGTTTGTCATTGCCAAATTGTCTACATGCTGAATTCCTATTGTCATGCCTGATGATTCTGTATGTCTTCGTTCGAAATGTCGTCCACTTTTGACAAATAAATTCGTTATAGAAACTGTCCTTCAAGTCCGGATTCCAGCGTCCATCAATTACGCCTGAATGTTAGTTTGCTTGTTTGACATTGATTCATTATTATATTGGCCCATAGACATGTCGTCATTAGGGTCACCATATTAGTTGGCCACCCGTAAGCCCGACCAAACTGACAGCATATGAGTCAGTACCCTGATTGACTATTATTATAAGATACGACCATCAATTAGAAGTAACTGTCGCATCGACTGAAGGTCAAAAATACATGCAGAAGTAAACAGCGTATCAGCCGATGGCCAAAGAACACTAACATTATATATATTTCTTCCAACAAACCAAACTACAACAGCAAAAGCCCAAAAATCAAGTTACAAAACTGACATTCTCTTTAAGTATTTGAATTACGAGATACTGACACTGGGAACACTAGATCTCGTAATAATTTTCCTACCTGGACTAATTGATGTAACATAACCAGATCCAATTAACAGTAACGAAGTAAGCGTTCCCCAAATAACAGGATTAATCAAACATTGAGGAGCTGGGGCTTATTTTGCCAAAATACAACCCAACACTGGATTTGCTGTTTGTACCATGGAGACATGTTCCAGATGTTGTTAATCAACAATTAGGTAAGCGCCACTGAAAGTGGCCACTGTTTGTCTGTAGCGAGAGGAAGAAGGAGGGAATAATTCTTCTATTGTATAATCATTGTACTCACTTTGTTGTGCCTTTCTTTTGTTTGCTAATACTGTTATTTTTCTGAATAGATTAATTAGGAACTCTGTTCTTTACAGTATAGTCAAATTCTATATCAGCGCAAATCTTTTGACCTTTTGGGGGTTATTTAACTTCTTCTTGTGGGATCTTGTCTCAACAGAGGGGATTGCACATGGGGTTTATTTCTTTATGATTTCTGTAACCTATGATTTTTTCTTTTTGATAAATGATACTGAATGTTGTGAAGTTTTTCTTTATGATAAATAAACTTAACATAAAACTTTATTACTGGTGTTGGTCAGCTCGGCCCAATATCCCTACTCCATTTACTATAGTTTCACGTTTGTGCGTCTAATTGTCGTCACTTATCTGTGTGTGTGTATGTGAGTGGTTAATAGTGTTTATGTTAATATACAACTCGTCAAAAGTCAAGGGCCACGTTATTATTTTCAATACATTTTTATATAAGCGCATAGAATGATTAAATAAAGGAAGTTTTTAGTAAAAATGGATTCAAAATCTTCCTCTGACAGTCCTCTATGCACATTAAGCATAAAAACAACTCACCGACAACCATGGTGATCACGTGCTATTTGGTTTTCTGACCATAAATTCACATTTTTAATCTGTTTTTTCAAACTTCCGTACAACCAAACAGGTGAAGTAATCGTGCTGATTGACATTCCACGTGCAATGGCGTCTTTTCGTGAACAGAGTTCACTCTTCATTTGTTTTATAATCAGCAGACTTATGGTAGTTTCATCACTTGCAAAAACCATGCCACCGAGAAGAAGTCTTGACAACTTACAAAGAATGAGGGCTATAGCGTGGGTTGAAAGAGGTTTATCTGTCCGTGAGGTTGCTAGACGGCTTGCAGTGTCACACTCTACTATCCAAAGAATTTTGGAGAGATTTTAGGCCACAGGACGTGTGGAGGATCGCCACCGGCCAGGTCGCCCTAGATGCACCAATAGACATGATGACCGGTACCTCTTATTGTCAGCCCTGCGCCATCGAACAGTGACTTGTTCCCCTCTAAGATGTCAGCTGAGACAAACTGTAAACGTTAATGTCAGTCAAAGCACCATTCGCAGACGTTTACATGAATTTGGACTGGCTGCTCGACGTCCTGCAGTCAGAATCCCTCTTACTCCTGCTCATCGCAGAGCCCGTGTTGCTTGGTGTCGCGAGCACATCCGATGGACAAGGCAACAATGGAGTCAAGTTTTCTTCACTGATGAATCTCGTTTCACTGTGTCATTCAATGATGGCAGGATTCGAGTTTGGAGACGACCAGGAGCGCGATTTACTGATGACACAATTCGAGAGGTGTATCGTTATGGTAGGGGTTCTGTCATGGCCTGGGGAGGCTTCTACAGACACGGCAGGATCCCACTCTACATCATCCAAGGCAACTTGACCGGCCCAAGATACCAGAACGAAATCTTGAGACCAATTGTTCAGCCTGCTCTGGAGGCCATAGATGGTAATGCCATCCTCCAAGATGATGACGTTCGACCCCATCGAGCTCGTGTGGTGAATGAACTTATTCAGCAACATGGGATCATTAGGATGGCGTGGCCAGCTCATTCACCTGACCTTTCTCCGATTGAGCACCTCTGGGATGTCCTTGGTCGAAGATTGTCAAAAAATCACCCCCTGATAATGGATGTTGCACAGCTGACTGCATTTCTGCTTCAGGAATGGCAAGCTGTTCCTCGGGATACTCTTCGGACCCTTGTGGACTCGATGCGTCTACGCTGTCTTGAATGCCTTGCTGCAAACGGTGGTCATACCCGATTTTGAAATGTCTATTTGTCCAATATCTATTGTGTGACTTTTGAAAAAGGTGGGTGACACACTTCACAGCTTCATTGCGTTTGAATGTGTGTTTCCATTTCTTTACGTGACATGTCAATTTGGTATTCAATAAATGCCGTTTTGACTGATACCAATTACGTTTATATCAGATTTGTTTTATGGTTTCTACCAAGGTTTTTCTAAGTGGCCCTTGACTTTTGACGAGTAGTATATATACTGAAAGGTAAACTGTCTGATAAACAAATTTCAGTCGTAGCGATAGGCTGGACTAGAGTATCTTCTCAATCCAGAGACAGACTCTACCTTTTCACCATTTCACTCGTGAAATCTATTTCTTAAAGTTGTCTTCTCTTTGGTTACTTTCACAATTGCCTCCACAGCTGGCGGAGTTGGGAATTTAAAGTTGCTACCAAGGTGAAATGGGTTCATTTTCGATACAAGACAACAGGAGGCTGAGACACTTGGGAGTCATGACCCAAGTGGGTCCGCCCCCCTTAGAGTGTAAAGGAGTATTGGGCCGAGACACTTGTTCGGTGGGGGGACTTCTTCTGATGATCAGATTGCCTCCTGTTGCATCGCTCTGTATAGAGTTTCCTATCATCATTGCTTGTGGAGTTTCTACTTGAACGTTGCAATGCAGTGTGTTTAAGCCTCCGAATTTACTTAGTTACATTTCACTTTTCGCTCCAAGCCTCCGCATGGCGTTTGGGACAAAACTTCCAATCAGAACGAATGTATATTTCCTGCTCTCATTTGATCATATCCATGAACAGGCAATGAAGTGGGTCGGGGCTTTAGTTATTACCTTCACCCTCGTTTTTCAAAATATCATTTTAAAAATTGAACACATGACCTCCTCCATATTTGGCATTTCTCCTTCCGTTACTCTTAGGTAACCTTTCAAATCAGACTTGCAAGATAGCGTCCTCGCTAATTTGTCTCCCCAGACAGATCTCTCTATAATAATTATTACAGAAACATCTGGACTGAAGTGCTTTTGCAATTATCACCCGTACTTGAATTCGTTCACCAGACGGATAATCGCTGACATTCGCTGACCCCTAACGATTTCACAGACAACAGTTTGGTCTTCCTTTGTAGTCTGGCTCAGTATTGTCGTGATGAGCGATCAACACCGCGTGTGTTTAATCTCTATGTCTGGGTTCTTTGGCTCGGCTATAAAATTAATCTGCCGGGCGGTGGTCAATTAACCACGAAATGACACAATCGCAGTATGGAAAAAAGGTACCCGAACCTAAGTAGTGGCTGGGCACAATTTTATGTGCGTAAAAATGCAGAAATAAATAGATCGTGCCAGAGAGAGAGAAAATGAGAAATAGAGAACGACAAATTATGTGACAATCATCATGTTTTTTAAAGACTCTCCGTTCAATCTAGACACAGGGTCCGTGTGTTATATTAGGGCGTAAGTCTAAATTCAAAAGACCTTATGGTTTGGTATGTTTCGATGTCGTCATCATCTTTCCCTTTTTGTTCCATATAGAACATGGAACCTCCAGTTCAGCTGAGCCCACGCTGACAGCCCACTTTAAATCATTCATTTGTTTTAGCATTGATGGCTCCTGTAACTGCCAGCAAAACGCCCCTCATAATGGTCGTCTCTTCCGAACATCAGTCTTATTCTTTCTTTGTCTCGGGGAGTCAGGGCCAGATTAAGGCAAAGTGACTATTTTAAAAGTTTAAGAACAGTGATTCAAGAACTGTTAGTTCCAGCCAAGGCAACAGTGAATTTCAGTATAAGTGACAGTATAAGTTAAAGTGACTTTTGATTTTAAAGTGACATTTCCCAAGAGGAAGGAGTCATTGACACTCTGTGTGTAAAACTTTAATTGTGTGTGTTACTCATTTCTTTTTGTAAATTTTGATCATCACTTTGAATTGCATTCCATCATTCTTATTCCAAAAGAGAAAAGAAGAAATTACCGTAAATATAATCTCATCTCATAATCGGAACCTCTTCTACCCCACAAAACGAGGTGTAGAGGTGACCCAAAGAGCACAAGGCTCCTGGGCAAAACATGTAATCAAAGTAACTGGCAAACAGGTGATTAGCCCATTGTGCCCGTAAATATAATAAATTAATTAATTGTAACCATGCCTTGAGTAACTCATTCCAGTTTTGTTTGAAGTTACTTTATGTTTATTATTTCCCCTAGACATAACATAACACATCATAGGATAGTTGTAGAGAGGAGACGACTAAGTGTCTGGTACTTCTTATTACCATCTGGGCCAGATAACTTTATAGTCTGACTTTACCTATAACAACCAAACACCAGTGCTCATTTCTTATAAGACCAGAACTCTTATCTGGCAAGTGTATCCTGGTATCATCTGATACACCGTTTTATCTACTCATCCTCTAACACAAATTAACCTCTCGTGACACTTCCCTTATCTCTTTTTCCTGAAATCGTTTCTGTGTTTACGATATTTTCCAGCTTTCCTCTTCTCATAACATGCACAAAGAAGTGGGTTGCTTCTTTCTACCTTGAAATAAGTTTCCTTTGCGCATTGGCCTCTTTCAGGACATCCTCATTACTATTTTTGGCTGTTCATGGCATTTTAAACATTCTTCTGTAAAATTACATCTCTGTTGCCTCTAGTGCCTTTCCTATTACATATTACTACGTACATGCACAATATGAATGGTTTTATATTAATTTTTAATTTTCAAAACTGAAAATTACTATATACCATTCATATTATGTTGCATCATACGCCTCCCCGCGAGAGGACCTTCCCCTGTCTTGGATGGCTGTGTTTTATTTTCTTTATTTGACTTGTCCATATTTGTTGAAGTTTTTTGTGGTTTAAATTTTTTTACAGGATGGTGTAACCGGCCCCATGCCCAACCCTCCTTAGTCGCTTTTTACGACATGCTTAGTAGGGGACAGTGTTACTATTCTTTGCTCCCCTTTCGGGCCCCGGTAACACACGGGTGTTGCATTGGGAGATATATGGAGATCGGGAGAGGTCGGATCCGGCACGAAAATGGGAGTCTTCGGCTCACGTGTGGAGTCAGTCCTGTTGTATGGCTCGGAGACATGGAGAGCAACAGGGACGGCGGCCAAAAGGCTACGGACTTTCATAAGTGGGTGCTTGCGTTGAGTAGAGGGATTGAAATGGTGTGACGGGGTTGCCGGCGTGGAACTGGTGACGGGGGCTAGACGGGTGCCGGTGGAGCAAGAGATGAGAGGAGGACGATGGCGATGGATAGGACACACACTGAGGAAACCTGTTGATAGCATTACAAGGCAGTCCTTGTTCTGGAACCCCCAGGGCAAGAGAGGCAGATGAAGACCGAGAGGTACATGGAGAGGAGAGTTGGAGACAGAGGTGAGGATGATGAGGAGAACATGGAGGGAACTTGAGATGATGGCACGGGACAGGAGGACTTGGCATGTGTTTGTTGAAGGCCTATGCTCCTTTGGGAGTGGAGGGTTATGAATGAATATGATTCATATTATGTACATGTACAGAAAACAACATTGACACATTATTCAACATTGACAGGGGCAGGACTAGGTCTATTACCTTCTTCATTTTCATCAACTTCTAATTCAACACGGGGTGGGGTGGTGAGTCATCTGAATGAGAAGCAGGCGATGCAGCGATGAATTGTTTCTTCAAGTAAGTGTCCAGATTTGAGTTTGTGACTTTCTCTGTGTGACGGTATTTCTTTGCTGTAGTGGTCCAACAGTGGCCAAACCTCAAGATATCTAGTATGGACTTCAAAGGTGTCTACCTTCGCAAAAGATTACTCTTGGCAGATTTGTAAATAGAAGGGTTATGACGCTTCTATCTCAATAGAGTGTTCACAAGATATTCAGATAAGCGAAAACAATGCTGCATTGGCTGAGCACGTTAATTCTACAATCTGTCGACAACTTTTGTAAAGGATTAAGCAATGATTAATCTTAGCTCGTTCAAGCCCCCACGTCTGATTTACTCAGTGGAATTCTTATTATTCTGGTATAGCTCTGTTTAGAGTGTGCGTAGTAAATTGACTGAGACAAACATGCGGTACATTTAAAATGATTAAATCGAAGTTAAATTTGTAAAATTACAAATAACAAAATTTAATAATCGCTTAAGTTTTAACAGTTTGAAAATAATTGAATAGTTTAACAGAAAAGGTTCATCATTGATGGATAGTAGGTTCTATGAATAAACAAGTTCACTTTGCCAGCTTATATATTGCACTTAGTTGCCAGTGGTTTTTTTCTGCTCCCGCTGGGTTGGTTCTTTTTACACTGGTCACGTTCGTCGCTGGTCAAGGATGTAGGGTGCAGCTCGTTCCCATGAGTGTCAGGGAAAGTCTATAAAGTTGGTCCCTCGTCTTAAAGCTCAGGCCACTTTTCCCTTCTTGTTCTAGAGATAGTTCCCTTCAACTGGTACCACGACCATTAACTGTGGTAAAACAATAGAAACGAAACACTCTTCTGAGTATTGCGTTTCCCTACACATACTTAAGTGTCCCCTTTCTCCTATTTTACCATCCCATTTACTCAGAATTTACCCTCGATGAGAATTAACTTTAATCCCTCGAGAAAAAAACTTTCTTTACATTTAAATTGAAAAGCTTAATAGTACAGATATAATATGTTTACATTTACATTTCCACTGATTGAAAAGTGTTCACAATATAAATTGAAAATGTTTTCCTTTATGTTTACACTGATTTCAAAAGTTTGAAACTTCCATTAGTTTTACAGTGAATATGATAACATCGACATTTACACTGGTTTGAAACTGTAAATATTATAATTAAAATGTACATCGCTTCTTTCATCATTCCCTTCCTGCTCCCTATGGAACTTGGGATTACTGATGCGTTTAGTTCTCCTTAAGAAACTAGCAATAAAGCAGTCCCCAGCCCTAGCAGTGGTGGTTCATGAAATCCTCATTCCATACGCTGAGGTTGCCAGCCTCAAATGACTGGACATCCACTAGCGATTTTTACTTATTAATGTTCACATGGTAATATATACGTATTAGTTCCCATGGTAGTAATGAAAATATACAATGTAAAATGATAGCTTACGCCAATCCTGGCTCACAGACGTTTTGCTCAGATGAAGGAAGCTAAGGCACTAGCCGATGCCATTTTACCCGTGTACTTGGGGTAGTTAATTTTAACTTTAATTCCCTCTCTGACTCCGTGTGTCCAGTTTCCTCAGATATTCCGGTTTTCCTTATTAAAAATGATAGAGATCTCATGGGCTATTTTGTAAGTCCTGATAAATACTCCAATAAAAAGGTCCGGTCTGACAAAATGACATTCTAAATTCTAGGCTTCACTCTGGCAAGGTCTGGTTGTGTCGTCTTGGCTGCCGATCTTCACAGGATATATTCACTGTCCTCCCCCGCTCTGTTTGTTACGAAGCTAAGAAAGCGCCAATCGTTTCAAACAAAAATGTTGGGGGAGGGCAATTTCTAAATATTCCTGATATGGAAAAATTTTGAACATAATGTAGAGGTCACGTCTTCCGTATATGGTATGAAAATATCCGATCCGTTGTGTACCAACTCACAAACACATCGGTTAACTCATACGACAAAGTATGTTTCAGATGTAACAAATTAAAACTGGTGCGCGTAAGTTCGAATTCGCGTAAATGAAACACGCGTAATCAGAGAACGACATGTATTATAAAACGCATAAAGGATAATTATAGAGACTCCATGCTTAGACTAAACAGAGCAATAGCTCAGTACAAGCATTATTACATTTAATGGTTTGAATAGCCAAAAAGATATTAGACACTAGATAGATAGATAGATAGATAGATAGATAGATAGATAGATAGATAGATAGATAGATAGATAGATAGATAGACAGACAGTGGTGGGTGGGTGGGTGGGTAGGTGGATGGATGGATGGAAGGATGGATGGATGGATGGATGGATAGATAGATAGATAGATAGATAGATAGATAGATAGATAGATAGATAGATAGATAGATAGATAGATAGATAGATAGATAGATAGATAGATAGATGGATGGATGGATGGATGGATGGATGGATGGATGGATGGAAGGATGGATGGATGGATGGAATGATAGATAGATAGATAGATAGATAGATAGATAGATAGATAGATAGATAGATAGATAGATAGATAGATAGATAGATAGATAGATAGATAGATAGATAGATAGATAGATAGATAGATAGACAAACAGACAGACAGTGGTAGTTGGGTAGGTGGATGGATGGATAGACGGATGGATGAAAAGATGGATAGATAGATAGATAGATAGATAGATAGATAGATAAATATATTGATATATAGATAGATGGATAGATAGATAGACAGACAGACAGACAAACAGATAGATAGATAGATAGATAGATAGATAGATAGATAGATAGATAGATAGATAGATAGATAGATAGATAGATAGATAGATAGATAGATAGATAGATAGATAGATAGATAGATAGATAGATAGATAGTGGTGGGTGGGTAGGTGGATGGATGAATGGATGGATAGATGGAACGAACGAACGAACTTTATTTTCAAAAGGTTAAGAAGTGGGCACGCAGGCCCGTCTGACATTCTGCCCTTCCTTTCTCTTCAGCAGATTTCCAAAATGTCACGAGTTCTTATTATATGCCACCATTATCTGATTACGTTTCAAATTATGTCTTATTTACTGTATGAATGGTTTAGATTGTGTTTGTTAGTTTTTGTTTTTTTTAATAATTTTTATAATTTTTTTTAAGGTATTAATTTTTGTTAATGTATTTTAATTAATAACACTGACAAACAACATTTTTCTTTCTTATATAAGAATAAGTGTTCTTAGGTCAGTTTCTTGCGCTGATTTCAAATTTGAAATCCGTTTATCTCTATCACGTCAAGTTCTTAAGATATTTGTGAATAAATATATTTTTGGGAAACCGTTATTTGCTCCATTTCATTTTTACTATATAACTTTTTAAAAATTAATAAAATGCAAAATAATTCTACTTTTTATACTGCTAAAAGATGCATGACATATGTTACGTTATATTTCAAATAGTTACTGTATTTTGAAATAATTCTGAGTGAAAAATGGCTTCTAGAAGTTGTAGAAATTCGGCTGATCTGTTCTGTTACGTGTGCGGATATTTTACCGATCGTGTTCACCAGAAAAACTTTACAACATTGCTAAATAAAGCATATGAACTTTATTTCGATTCGAAAGTTGATGATGCAAATAAATCTTGGATGCCAAATGCAGTTTGTTCGACTTGTACAAATACATTGGCAGGTTGGTTACGAAAATCCCCGAAGCATAAGTCGATGCCTCTTGGAGTGCCAGTAATATGGCGTGAACCGACAAATCACGCTACTGATTGTTACTTCTGCTTGAGAAATATCTATGGTTTCACTTTTAAAACTAGAAAGTCTGTGGTTTATCCAAATATTGAATCGGTTTCGAAACCAGTGCCTCATGATCCAATCACGTGTCCGATCCCAGTTCCACCAGAACAATATCCGTTGGACGTGAATGAACCATCAGAAAGTGATAGTTTACCTGCTTTAGAAACTAATTCTGACTCGGATTATATACCGGTGAATGATGGTGTTCACTTAATTAACCATTCAGAACTTTCAGATCTAATACGTGATCTCACTCTCACCAAAGGACAAGCGGAATTACTCGGTTCGCGACTCAAAGAATGGAATCTTTTAGCGCCCAATACTCCGATATCTAAATTTCGTCATAGACACAGAGAACTTGTTCAATACTTTGAGATGGATGATGACATTTGCTATTGCAAAGATGAAAAGGTCTAATGGTGCACCTCGGTCATGAGCACATAGTCAACGAATGGCGACTTTTCATCGACTCTTCCAAGACTAGTCTAAAAGCCGTGTTATTGCATAATGGAAATTTATTTTCATCAATTCCAGTCACCTACTCTGTTCATATGAAAGAAACTTATGACAATATGGCTATACTTTTGGCAAAAATAAAGTACAATGACTACCAATGGTGGATTTGTGGAGACCTAAAGGTCATTGCAATTCTCACGGGCATGCAGACTGGGTATACTAAATTTTGTTGCTTCCTATGTGAATGGGACAGCCGCAACAGACAGGAACATTATGCAAGAAAGGTGTGGCCTATCACGGATCGTATGCAGCTCGGGCATAAAAATGTAATACACGAGCCATTAGTTAACAAAGACAGCATCATTTTACCACCGTTACATATAAAGTTGGGGCTCATGAAGAATTTCGTAAAAGCGTTCACTTATCTTCGAGAAAAGTTTCCGCAAATTAGCGATGCAAAGATAAAGGAAGGTATCTTTGTAGGACCTCAGATTAGGAAAGTTATTGCAGACAAACAATTCGAGAACTTGTTACATGGTAGTGAACTTCGCGCATGGATGGTATTCAAATCGATCGTCGATAACTTTCTGGGAAATCACAAATCTGTCGACTATGTGCATATTGTTAAGCAGTGCATAGATGCATACAGAATTATGGGCTGTAACATGTCCCTCAAAATCCATTTGCTCGATTCACATCTTGACTTTTTCCTTGACAACCTTGGCGAAGTCAGCGATGAACATGGAGAACGATTCCATCAAGATATCGCCGTAATGGAGACACGTTATCAAGGACGGTGGAGTGTGACCATGCTTGTCGATTATTGTTGGATGCTTCATCGCGATGTACCACATGCCATTCACCGACGAAAGTCGACTGCAAAGAAATTCAAGCCTACATAACTGTTATACTTCTTGTACAAATGATGTTGCTAAAAAACTTCAATTGCGTATTTCTAGAGATCCCGACCTGATAGAGAAAAACGGTTTGCAGATTTAAAAACAGCACATTAAAATTGACCAGAAAAACATAGAAATGTTAGAGAAAGAAACAAAATTTTTTTTTTTTGTTAGCCAGTGTAATTCTTCCCCCCCCCCCCCCCCCCCCCCCCCCCCACACCCTTAAATTTGATTATGTCTGGATGTTACAAATGTATGTTATTATTTTACCTCGATAATGTTGTATGCTTAAAGCATCACTATGAGAACATTCTATTCCACAAACATCACACTTATAAGGTTTATCTCCTGTGTGTGTCCTTTTGTGACTCTTTAAACATCATTCTGAGAAAATTCTGCTCCACAAATATCACACTTCTAAGGTTTCTCTCCTGTGTGTGTAATTTTGTGACTCTTTAAATAGCCATTGTTAGAAAATTCTGCTCCACAAACATCACACTTATAAGGTTTCTCTTCTGTGTGTGTCCTTTTGTGACTCTTTAAATTATCACTAAGAGAAAATTCTGCTCCACAAACATCACACATAAGGTTTCTCTCCTGTGTGTGTCCTTTTGTGTATCTTCAAATGATTATTTAGAGAAAATTTTGCTATACAAACTGTCATAAAATTAACAGTGATACAACGTAAAAATATCTCCAAAGGATAAAATGTAGGGATAAAAAGAATGCGTAAGTTACTAGAAGGCATGATCGCCCACGCCGCGGGTCACTACCCTCCATAAAAATTGACTTGCTAGACGGGAAGTCAAAACGGTTACCATTTGAACGGGATGAGAACGGCGGATCAAAAGAAAAAAAATATGACTGAAAAATTGCGTGAGACTAGCAAGGCTAAGGAGACGCAATTGGGGGGGGGGGGGTGGGGGGGGGGGAAGGAAAAATTCACGTCCCCAAATTGACACGAGGTACGGAAAGGGACGCTTATGCGATACCAAGCCTTTTATTTGAATTCAGCGGCAAAAGCATTACAACGCAGATGCTTGAAATATTACAAAATTAAAAAAGTAACTTTTTCTTAATACTAATGTTAGGAATATAAAAATTAGCTGGCCGGATGGCCCATTTTGAGCAGTGAAATAATATGCTTTTATTTATACAGACGGATAGATAATAATGAAGACATTGACAAAAGACTGTGTTGTTCACATCAGCGAAAGACTGCATTGAATCAAACATGTCACTCATTTGCACAAAAACCGCGACCTTGAGACGCAAGTGTCCAAAACTAGTCAGAATGAAAGTGAAGGTACATTGGTGGGTGCTGTGGCTAAAAATAACTTTAAAGACAAAATTTGTAGAGGGAACGGATAGGATATTTTGGTTCAAAAACCAAGTACGTTTTTTGTGTAAAAAACGCAAGTAGTAGAGACTGACGGACTAACAGATAAAAATCCATACTTGACTGAAGCATGACTGAAATGACTTTAGTGTAGGAAATATGAATTTGAAAAAACACAAGGCATTGATTGGCCACAGACAATCATATTATCAGCGCTGAGACGAGCTTTTTTGCCATTCCTCAATAGTTTGTCCAGTGATAGACACAGTAAATTTTTAAGTGTGGTGATTTCCAATGAAGTAAATTGAAATAAGTTCAGGGACGCCATACTATAGCCAGCAGCTCAGCTGAGTTTTTGCTAGCATTCTTCTGTGTTCTTTATTCATAATCTGGTAAGATTGAAATTATTTCTTTGTATATTTTAATATTGTTTAAATGTTTTTCGAGTTATTTGAGACTGCCCATATCGAAATCTAGCCTTACAACAAGTAAGGATTTGCTCTAGAAGACAGAACCCCCCGCCCTAGTTTCAGGGTCCCTAGGGACAAACAATATATATAAACTCCCAGCAAGGATTAGGAAGGACAGATCAAGTGTTGAATCAGTGGAACATATCAACCTATCCTATCCTATGGCAAGAAGCTAATAAACATATTTCGGAATATCTGTAGTCTGGGAGAACTTATCCTATGTGAAAAACCAACTTGGTAAGATGTGTTGTATGGTCAGAGAGATCTGACCCTGTACCTAAGTGGTGTTATTGTAAATTGTTTTACGTGTAGAAGTGGGCTCCTTAGGTAAGGGTTCTGAACCTAAACCAATAGTATTTGTTTCAGAGCTGTGAGTATTTTTTATGTTGACGAACCAAAAGATGTGGTGTCAAATGCTGGGTAAATAATTGACAGTGAGGACCCGTGCAGTGTCGCATCTCGGCAGAACAGCCTTGTATTGCCCCCAAGCACGGAGAGGTGGGGCCACCAGATTCCAGCACCAGAACTACTCTTTCGAAGATTACGTAAGCAGCGCTGGTCTGCTGGATTTACACCAACTTCATAGACATAGCACCCAAAGTGAATTACTACTCAAAACATCCCATTTCCTTCCATCATTAATGGACACAATGTGTTGGTAGGCATAGGCAGGGAGGGATGAAGCCACCCCAACAGCACATCTATTCATCGTTCTCCCAGGGAAAATAAAATTATGAACTGTAGAAATATTAACTAATCGTGAAAAGTGTATACGTACACACCTTTTATGTATCATGCCATTTATTCATGCCTTTCCCTTATATCTCCCAGACTCTTTCATATGTTCTGGCCAAAATATAACCTTGGTTCAGAAAAAATAAATTTAAAAAAGTTTTACTTTCGAAACTTTCACCAGCTGAATTTAGTTCATTGTGTTCTAAATTTTATTGATAATATTATATTATTTAATATCTGTGTGTGTGTGTTTGTATATGTCAATACAACACATTACATTCAGTACCCTAGATTTTAACGGTAGCGCCCCATCTTCATCTAGAGAAAAAAAGATAGGTGTGAGGTCGTAGTGGTAGCAAGAAAGGCCTTCTGAAAATTCACAGCTACATTTTATCTCAGGAGCCTTCACAGCTGACCTCATACATCACACTTAGTAATATCACCATCATACAATACCATCAAAACCACTACATATATTGGGGTCTTGTCCAGGGATAGTTAGCATAAACAGTAATATAAGGATCTCCTGGTGGGAGAAATAAAATTAGGGGAACAAAATTGTAAAATTCCCTTAAAATTAAAAGTGTCCCTTTAAATTAAAAGGGCAATTAGAAGTTGGTGAATCTTCACAGCCAGTGTTAGTTAATTAATTAAATTAGAATTATTTTTAGTCTAGAGTAATTCTGCTCATAACATTTGAAAAAAAAAAAAAAATATAAAATAAAATAAAAAAAAAAAAAAAAAATAAGGGAAAAAAAAAATAAAAGTGACTTAGTGGTTGGAAATTTGTAACTTTGCTATTGCTAAGATTTGTTGTTTAAAAAGTATGGCGGTAGCTTTGGTCCACCGGATATAGGGAGCAC
>JAMPIV010001512.1:0-267706 GCA_024509875.1 Oreohelix idahoensis
CCCACCCCCCCCACCACAAACCTATTGAGACTGAAAATTTGCACCCGTATGACTATGTTTAAAAAAAAATAACCATATAGATCTATAAAATTAATATGTGGCTAAATCACCTTCAGCTGGGGGCGCAGAAAATTCGAGTCAATAATTTTTCTCTCAGAAAATAATAAGTTAATAACAGCTCAAATGATCTCAGTTGTTATGCTTGCCATTCTGTAAAATTTCTGTGAGACTCTTATTCTTCTATTACATCTCTGCCAAAAATAATCGTGAGCAAAGGTTGATACCTTTTAAAACCCTCATATTTGTAATCGCAGTGTGGCCATTAGTGGACCACTACTAGAGCCAATCCCACCACGTAAAGTTCAAATTTAGTGTTCACCTGTGGAAGCTCAGTGGAATAAGAGATGAGGAGAAGAGATGGCGACAAAGGAAACGTATTAAAGACGTCTGTTAATAACAGCATTAGAAGGCAGACCTTGTTCTGGCATCGCAAAGGTAAAAGAAGCAAATGTAAATAAAATTTTAAAAAAAAATTAAAAAAAACACATACAAGAGAGAACTAGAGACAGCGATCAAAATGACGAGGATGACATGGAAAGACCTTGACCGTATGCCACGTGACAGGAAGAAGTTTGTTGGAGGTCTAAGCTTCTTGTGGAGCTGAAGGTTGATGATATAGAAGCTCTTGATTCTTAAAGGGATATGTGCTTCCTTACACGTGTCGTAGAAGACAACTAATGTCATTGTCTGCATGCTGCTGGCTACCTCATCATGTAAAATAATAGCTACAGAAATCACGTCTGCAACAACTCATGAGAAGTACTTTGGAGCTGGCTTTAATTTTGGAAACAAAGTGCTTGAGAAAGAAGACTTGTGTGAGAGATGGTGGAAGCTGGTCTTTGTAGGTTATACGTGTGAGAGAATGTGGGAATTATTATGTGGGGATTATATGTGTAAGATAGAATTATTGAAGATGTTCATTATAGATTATACACGTCTAAGAAGTGGGCCTGTGTAGCTGGCATGTATGTGTGAGAGAACGTTTGTTATAACGTGGTAGGTGTGATGTATAGTGATGCTTGTGTGTTATAAAACGTTTGTTATAGCGTGGTAGGTGTGATGTGAAGTTATGCTTGTATGTGAGAAAACGTTTGTTATAGCGTGGTAGGTGTGTTGTGAAGTGATGCTTGTGTGTGAGAGCCGCTCTAGTGTATGAGCTTGTGGTAATTATTGTAAATGAAAAAGTTGTTGTTGGGCGTAAGATTGCATTCATTGTTGTGTTCGGACGTTTCGTACTGTAAAAAAAAAAAAAAAACTATTGACGCATATTAATAACTGGCATAACAATATTGGATGACTGGTTAAAGCTCTTGCAAAGTTACCGCGGATCGAAACTTGGTTGCATCAAGGTTTAGTCTACACTGCTTTTTTAATAGCAACCTGCCTCGACGCTTGAGTTAGGGAAGGCAAACGCAGCGAGGATTGGAACCGGTCACCCCGCCTCATAAACCTGAGACGTAGTATAGTGAGACTCTAACATACCCCACCCCCCCCCCCCCCCCCCCCGCCCCCCCCCCCCTCCTTCCCGCCCACCCCCCCACCCCCCCCCCCCCCCCCCTACGGCAGTATCTGATTTGGGACTTTCTTTAATTTAAAAAAATGTATTTAACTTAAATCAAAAACATAAGTTTTTCATAAAAACTAGCACTCCTATAGTTACAGCTAGCTTTATATTTGACTATTCCATATGTTCCCTCAATCTCGTACTGTATACCTGTCATAAAAGCACTCAGTATGGATAATTCTAGACAAACATAACAAACATAACAATAAATCACGTGAACTGAAGGACATGTTTACTGTAGCTTAGTAAACTTGAAACTAACACATAATTCTCATTACCTGGTTCAGCCAAGCGTGAACTGTACACCGCTACACCAGATGGTGGATTGTTCTGTTCTATCTATCTATCTATCTATCTATCTATCTATCTATCTATCTATCTATCTATCTATCTATCTATCTATCTATCTATCTATCTATCTATCTATCTATCTATCTATCTATCTATCTACCTATCTACCTACCTACCTACCTACCTACCTACCTACCTTCTATCTATCTATCTATCTATCTATCTATCTATCTATCTATCTATCTATCTATCTATCTATCTATCTATCTATCTATCTATCTATCTATCTATCTATCTATCTATCTATCTGCGTGCCTGACTTCCTGTCTGTTTGTTTATCTATCTATCTGTAATCAATACTTTTCTGCATGTATTAATATGTATCCATCGGTTGTGTTTGAATATATACTATCGAAATCATTTGGACTTAACCACTTGTATCAGTTAACAGAAGAGCTTGCATCTCAATCATAAAATCACTAATATTAAGACAAATGTTCAGAGTAAACCTTGGTCGGTAAAGAAATCTGGCTACATGTAAAACCAATGTTAATTCACCAAGTGTATTCGTAAATATTTAGTTCAGGTAATTAAGTGATTTAAAAAAACGTACTTATGCACATCGGCGTGTCCTGTGACAGCTCGTGCTAATATTAAGAACTCCTGCAAAGTAAGACAACCCGTTATAAAAGTATCAACTTTGGTGTTGTCGTGATAAGCGAGCTACCAGCTGTAACTTCGCTAACACGTGATTTTTCCCTTTACCTGACAGTGTAACCTAGAGCTTCCAGTCTAACTACATGAGAAAAATTAGCGAAATAAAGTTTGTTTTGTATGGAAGCTAACTTAACTTCACGTGAATGTTTTCGTGCATGTTTTCCGAGAGAAGAAAAATATGGTAGGAAAGGGTGTGCCAGAAACGATAATTTGTTTTCTTTCTTTATTTTCTTGTACTTATTTTTCCTGTATTTTTTTCTCCTGGGAAGTATTTTTCGTGTTCTTTTTTTCCCGCTTGATATGCAATATGTTAATATGTATTTATTGTTTTCTTCATGTGCTTGAATATTTTATTTTCATTTCCAATCACTTTCGACATCAAATCAATCAATCAGTCACTCATTCAATCAACCATTGCCTTTCAGCTCTCCGCAGAACACAGGTACTCATGTACAGATATACCAAGTACTCCTGTCCTGTACCGTCCATTTCATAACTTCTTCAACCGTCTCATATCTGGCTCAAGCTGTCTTCCCCATATGTTATTTGGTCTCCATTTCTCCATCGAAATTTCTTTTACGTATCTTTCTTTTAGCTTGATGTGACTAAGTCCACATTTATAGAGTCTCCAGACTCCCACAATTCAACTGAAAGAACGGGAAGGTGGAGAAAAATATATGTATATAAAGAAGAGACGTAGGCGATTGAAGGGCTTGTACAGATTTTAGGATTCGTTAGGCGAGAGGAGTTTTACAGAACTTCGTCTTTGAGATTATCAAGACAAGTTGTTTTTAACTTGACAAGTTTTGTTCAGGTTAGACAAGTATTTTTAAGTAGACAAGTTTGTATTTTACTCTATTGGATATATTATTCCTGTGGATTTACATTTTCATTTTTGGATACTCACTGCTTTGTGTAAGAAAGACATAAGTACTTCACTATTGTGCCAATACCATTGCTGTTCCAAATCACGTTAATAAATTATATTTTATTTTTCTACATTGCTGAGTTTTCGTTGGAATATTACAGTTGGATACTTTGACAAAACCATTATACGAGATTGCTTTTCACTAAACATAAAAAGGGTACGAACGAACACTGGGAAGGAAGAATAAAATAAGGTCAAGAATTTCCATCTCAGGTGGACAGGCCTGTAACGGCTTGAACCAAGAAACGTATAAGAGTTAGCGCACGTCAAAATATTTACCTGCGCTCAACCATTAACTGAACTGACCCGATCAGCTGACGGACACACACACATTCTTTCATTGATGTTGTAACCAGCCCGGTCACAATCTGTCTGTCGTGTGATGTTATATCGTCAAGATTTGTTTTAACATAGCATCATCAACACCTAGCTGCCTACTGCGGGACAGTGAGACGAGTCCCACTATACGACAAGTACCATCAACACTAACATCATCCGTTGTATGGCCACACGGGGACTGCGATAGACGTGGTAAACGGTAGAGTAGAGGAAGAAAACAAGGTAGTAAGTCTTACTAGGACAAAAGACAAGAAAAAAAAACCTAAGTTGCTGCCACAAGGTCTTCGTCATGCATAAAAGAACAAAAAAGCTGAAAGAAAAGAAAGTGAGCGCTAAGTAAAAACATTAAAAATAAAAGCAAGGACAATCTAATTAGAGTCACATGACTGGCTTGGAAAAAACCGAAAAGGTAAGTGAGGGAAAGTACAAAACGAGAAAGAAAAAGGAGAGGGACAAAATTAATACATTAAAAAGAAATAAAAAGAGAGAGAGAACAATAATTTTTTTTTAAAAAGGGGAGAGGGCGACAGAGATAAATGTATAAATAAAAAGATTAGAAAAAAAAAAGAAAGAACCAACTGCTGGAGAGAAGAGAGGACAGTGATGAGGAAAATAAAGGGTGACAGAACTAGAGTTATGACTGAGTAGAAAGAACCACCTCAGATAACATAATGCCTGGTGTTCAAACCGTTGGGTTTAAAACAACCCATAAGGTGGATGAGGCATTGTTCAAGGCGGAACTGACTGTTGGCATCCGATGAACAGGATCTGACTGCTTGACCTGGATGTCAGTAGCACAGTGGTGGTCAGAGTCATTGAAATGGATGGCTACAGGTGTAGGGGCTATTAGATAGAATCGTAGACGTTTCTGCAAAAAACTTTCCCCAAGTCGTGAAACCGTTGATCAAAGGTCACAGATTTAGCCCACGTTATTATCACAAGGACTCCTTCTTACACAAATAGAGCTACCAATTGTACTCATTTTCCCGGACATGTCCTCATTTTTGGCCATCACTGATATTCCAGGAGGAAATTCTAAAATTTTGAAACTTTCCGGAATTTAGGCACTCACAGTTTTTGTTCTTCAAAAATCTCTGTAAGATTTGATAACTGTTTTTTAAGACGAGTTTATTGACGTTTATCTTTCCCTTGTTTAAATATCAATCTCTAACTCACGTAAAAGCAAAATTGAAAGGAATGACAAATCTATAAAAGAGATTTTTTTAAGCTATTGCCTCAGCAATGGATGTTCTGTCAGAAAGAAGTCATCAATTCATTTACCACAGAGTTAATGAAATTTTACAGAAGAAGCTGAAAGAGTAATAATACAGGAAATTTGAAGTTTTCCAAAGAAATATTTACAACATGTTAAATGTATATGATCTTGTTATGAATATCTGGACATGGGTCATTAAAAAGACCATTAAAGTGAGATAGTGTGATGAGTTGTGTTAAATTTTGCGGCCAACTCAGCCTGTCAGTTACATGTTTACCTACATCTGTTTTTGCCCACGTCCTATTTTAATGTTATTTGATACTTAGACGCTTTGTCGCGCTTTTATCAACGTGTCATTTTTAGTTCTGACAGCGTTAGAGGACGCCACACACGTGCATCTTTTCTTCTTCTCCATGAGCCGACAAAATGTCTCTATCTCGTTGGTCGGCTAATGGTTCCCTAGTCGTTTAAAAGCGATGAAGGAACTAGGACAGCTGGTCACGCAACGGTTTTCTTGTCCGCCGGATCGAGCGAGGTAACCTTTGATACCTGGCCACATTGGCGAAATCTCTCTTTCAAAGATGAGACTGGGCGCCTTTTATCATGTCGCAACAGGAGACGAAGCGAACGAGCAGTATCTTTGCCAGGGGAAAAGTTCCGGCTCATCCTGTTCACCTGCACGACTTTTGAAACATAATTTAGGTTTTATTTTGAGTATATCTTCTTCTTCTTCCTCGTTCGCCCTGAAAAGGACGGTGGTTGCGTTGTGTCTGTTTACGCCGTAGCTGTGATATCTGCACCTTTTGGTCGACACATCCGACTTCAGCACGGCATTTTTTATGGACCGGGTTTGCCTTCCCATTTCGATCCGCACTCGCTCAGCCAGACTGCACTGCTGCAGACTGTTTCCAGGACCACCACGTGGAGGTGGAGTACGGTCTTGACCAGCTCTGGTTCACTGGTCCTGATGCAAGCAGTCAAGCTATGGGTCGCTGACTGCATTCACTATTGCCATATATTTTGAGTATATGAGGGAGTACTTTTAAATCGATCCTTACGTACAGCCGCGACAGCCCAATCACGCGAAGTGAATTCCTTACTTATAAGTTATACAGTTGCGTTAAATTCTCTGACACCTTCTAGGAAAGATAATTTCCAGCGGATTTCAAATTCTGTTTGGGTAAGCGATACTTGTTTATCATTAGTTGTGATTTGGGTTAATATGGAATTATTTTTGAGCCAAAGCTAGAGCGACTTTATCCATATATATATATATATTTCTGGATGAGAAAAAGACTGACGTAAAGCACGTATGTAGTTTCATTGTGTAAACCGCCCTACTACGCATATTGAAGACTGAGTTTATGTAAATTCTGCAGCCGAGAAGAACCTATCACGGTCTACCTGTTCGGTCAGCGAGAAAAATGTTACGCGAACGCATTGTTTTGATACAACTGCAGGCCTGACAGTAGACATACAAGCATGTTGTGGTGCGATGTAAACAAATGGAAGTTGTACGCTGTATGTATATATGTAAATACTAACGGTTATAACTTGTTGAAGAGTTAATCAGGCGTATGTGTATGTGTCTACTTCCATACAACACCTGGGTCAGCCTTGTAAGTCAAACAAATAGCATCGCCTTTTTATTTATACGGAAACAGGAGCCTCAAATTAGCAGTATCCAACCTGCTACGTAGCACCTTGACAACATTTTCTGCAACGTGCTCGCACCGTTTATTCTCTCACTGAGCTGGATAAATGCTCATTTTTTATGGCAATCACCTATGTGAGTTCTCAGTTAACATCCGGCTAGAACAAAAATAAAGCACAGTTCTAATCTACATCTATTAACAAGCCCGTGTGGTACCTGCAATAAGTGAAAATACTTAGAATTCTTCCTGGGCCCAGTACGTGTAGTCATTCCAGTGACCCTTTAAAAGAAATGGAACAGAGTTTCCAAATTATTTATTTCATTATGTAAATAACCTTTCTTGAGTTTGATAATTCCTGACCCAAAAGATTGAGGTTCAGGAAAATTAAATTGTACATAAACTTTCATACAGCCTTGCTTAATTAATTTTTATTAAGTTGAAGTTCTGTTTGAAATTTATCATTAAATAAAGTAAATACATGTCCCCTAGACCCGTAGCTAAATCATTTGGGATCAGTAGAGGTAGCGGTTAGGGACTCAGAGATCATCATCATCTACTCTGAGAACTTACATAGCTTGACCCCATCTTGATTGTCTATATACCCTTGCTCTTTTCAGAGAAGGTGTTACGGTAGTTTAATTGGCATTGTCTGCTAGAGGTTAGCAGTATGCGATTTTAGGGGTTACAACGTTTAATGTAATGTAAAAGTATTATTAGCCTAGTGAACGCTGTGACGTTGTCGTAAAATTAACAGTGATACAACGTAAAAATATCTCCAAAGGATAAAATGTAGGGATAAAAAGAATGCGTAAGTTACTAGAAGGCATGATCGCCCACGCCGCGGGTCATCACCCGCCATGGAAATTAAATTGCTAGAACGGTTACCATTTGAACGGGATGAGAACGGCGGATCAAAAAGGAAAAAATATGACTGAAAAATTGCGTGAAACTAGCAAGGCTAAAAAGATGCAATTGGGGGGGGGGGGGGACGGGGGGGGGAGGGAGGAAAAGTCACGTCCCCAAGTTGACACAAGGTACGAAATCGACAAAAGGGACCATAGTTATTATACGCAACAGTCATTTTTTGGACGTTTTTGCGATATTTTGTCCTTTATTTGAATGCAGCGGCACACGTTTCACAGAAGATTCTAGAAAATATTTCGAAAAAAACAACTAACCTTGAAAAGTAACTTTTTCTTAATAATGATGTTAGGAATATAAAACCTAGCTGGCCGGATGGCCTATCTTGAGCAGTGAAATAATATGCTTTTATTTATACAGACGGATAGATAATAATGAAGATATTGACCAAAGACTGGGTTGTTCATATCGACGAACGACTGCATTGAAACAATAATGTCACTAATTTTCAAAAAAGTGTAGCCTTGAAGACGCCAGTGCTAAAATCTAGTTAGAATGAAAGAGAGGGACATTGGTGGGAGCTGTGGCTAAAAATAACTTTAAAGACAAAATTTGTAGAGGGGACGGATAGGTTGGTTCAAAAACCAAGTACGTTTTTTGTGAAAACGCAAGTAGAGACGGACGGACTAACAGATAAAAATCCATACTTGACTGAAGCATGACTGAAATGACTTTAGTGTAGGAAATTTGAATTTGAAAAAACACAAGGCCTTGATTGGCCACAGACAATCATATTATCAGCGCTCAGACGCGCTTTTTTGCCATTCCTCAATAGTTGTCCAGTGATAGACACAGTAAATTTTAAGTGTGGTGATTTCCAATGAAGTAAATTGAAATAAGTTCAGGGACGCCATACTATAGCCAGCAGCTCAGCTGAGTTTTGCTAGCATTTCTGTGTTCTTTATTCATAATCTGGTAAGATTGAAATTATTTCTTTGTATATTTTAAATATTGTTTAATGTTTCGAGTGATTTGATACTGCCATATCGAAATCTAGCCTTACAACAAGTAAGGATTTGCTCTAGACCCCCCGCCCTAGTTCAGGGTCTAGGGACAAACAATATATAAACTCCAGCAAGGATTAGGAAGGGGTGATTAAGTGTTGAGAACAGTGAAACATATCACCTATCCTATTTTATGGCAGGAAGCTAATAAACATATTTCGGAATGTGTAGTCTGGGAGAACTTATCCTATGTGAAACCAACTTGGTAAGATGTGCTGTATGGTCAGAGAGATCTTCTCTTCTTCTTCCGTCCTTAGCCAAAGACCGACCAAGCAGTCAGAGGCCATCACGCCTTGTGGCGTCTTAAGGGCAACAGCAGATTGATTTTCTCTGTTGTAGTTTCCCATCACGCCTAGCGGCGTCTTTAGGGCAACAACAAATAGATCCATCTGCCGTTGTTTCCGTAATCGGTGTGACAAGCCAACGGGTGATCAGAGAGATCTGACCCGACTATATGGTGTTGTTGTTGTGTGGTGTTGTGTCCAGAATTAATTTAGAGGATGGAATTCTGACACATACCTAATACTTTGATTGCAGAGCTGTGAGTTTTTTTATTTGGCACCAATGTGGTGTCAAATGTGTTGAATATTACAAGAGGGACCCGTGCAGTAACACTGTGTCAGAGCAGCCTATTATAGCCCCAAGCACGGAGAGGTGGGGCCACCAGACTCTTGATATTTGCCCCCAAGCACGGAGAGGCGGGGCCACCAGATTCCAGCACCAGAACTACTCTTTCAAAGTTACGTAAGCAGGCTGGTCTGCTGGATTTACACCAACTTCATAGACCCAAAGTGAATTACTACTAAAACATCCCATTTCCTTCCATCATTAATGGACAATGTTTGGTAGGCATAGACAGGGAGGGATGAAGCCACCCCAACAGCACATCTATTCATCGTTCTCCCAGGGAAAATAAAATTATGAACTGTAGAAATATTAACTAATCGTGAAAATTGTATACGTACACACCTTTTATTTATCATGCCATTTATTCATGCCATTCACTCATAAATTTCAAAATCTTTCATATGTTCTGGCCAAAATAAAACCTTGGTTCAGAACAAATAAATTTAAAAAAAGATTTACTATCTAAAATTTCACCAGCTGAATTTAGTTCATTGTGTTCTAAATTTTATTGATAAGATTATATTATTTAATATCTGTGTGTGTGTTTGTATATGTCAATACAACACATTACATTCAGTACCCTAGATTTTAACGTAGCCACATTCATTAGAAAAAAAAAGAAATGTGTGAGGTCGTATAGTGGTAGCAAGAAGGGTCTTCTGTACATTCACAGCTACACTTATTTCAGGAGCCTTCACAGCTGACCTCACGCATCACACTAGGTGATAACACAACCATACAAATACCATCAAAACCCACTACATATATTGGGGTCTTGTCCAGGGATAATTAGCATAAACAGTAATATAAGGATCTCCTGGTGGGAGAAATAAAATTAGGGGAACAAAATTGAAAAATTCCCTTAAAATTAAAAGTGTCCCTTTAAATTAATAGGGCAATTAGAAGTTGGTGAATCTTCACAGCCAGTAATAATTAATTAGTTAACTGGTTAATTATAATTAGTTAGACTATAGTAATTAGAAGTACTTTAGTGGTTAGAGATTTATCTTGTACATTACTAAATTGTCTAAAAAGTATGGCGGAGCTGGCAAAATTTAGATCAGCTGCTGTGCTGACGGCAAAGGAGTTGGGAATGGATGGTCAGATTTTAATTCAATATGTAACGGCTGAATGTGATAAATATATTGAACGGGAAGAAAGAAGATTAGAAAAAGAGGCTGAAAGAAAATTAGAGTCTGAAAGGTTGGCTGAAGAGAAGAGGTTACAAATTGAGGCGGATAGAGAAATTAAGAGGCTGCAGATTGAGGCGGACAAAGAGGCTAAAGCATTGGAGGCAGAAGAAAAACGACAGAAAAGGGAGGCAGAAGAAAAAAGATTGACTGCCGAAAGGGAGGCAGAAGAAAAAAGATTGACTGCCGAAAGGGAGGCAGAAGATAGAAGGTTGCAAAGGGAGCACGAATTACGACTAAGGGAGCTGGAGTTACAAGGCCAGGCTCCTGAAAATGGTGCCAGCCCTTTTGCCTCAGATGCTACGCCCAGTCTGGGAGCCTCAAACTCAGCTATGGGGTTCCATTTAGACCATTTTGTTGAAAAAGACGATGACATAGAGGGGTACCTAGGACGTTTTGAGTTATTAGCTACTACATATGGGTTAGAGAGAGAGAGGTGGAGTTTAAAGCTATCACAGGGACTGAGAGGTACTTCTTATGAAGTCTTCGCAAAAATGAACAGAGAAGACCAAGACAATTATGACATGTTAAAGCAGGCTTTGTTATTGAGGTACGAAAAAAATGGGGAATTTTATCGTAAGAAATTTAGAAATGCCAAACTGTTGTCTGGGGAGACATACCACCAATTCTCTGCTAGACTGGAAACCTATTTGAAGAAATGGACTGCTCTGGGGAAGACCCAAGATCTTAAAGAAATGATCATGATCGAACAATTGAGAGAGTCCATGGCTCCAGACATGAGAAAATTTCTCATGGAACAAGGTGCAGAGAAGTTGGGGGAGGTTTTAAATGTCGCTGAGAGGTATCAGGCAGCCCAGGCAGAGGTAAGTGGTGCTAAAAAGAAGCACATAGATAATTTTAAAGCTCCACAGCCATTTAATAAATTTGACAATAGAGAACAGGGTAATAGAGGTAGGACAAACTTTGAGCGGCCAAGAAATGACTATCGCGACAGAAACTCACAGTTCAATGACCAAAAAAATAATGAAAGGAAACCGTTTAACCATTGAAAAAGATGGTGTAAATGGTGCAAGAAAGATAACCATAACACCGAATTTTGTAGAAGGAAACCTTCAAACATTGCTGCAATGAAGTCCGGGACGCAAGGATTAAAGGTTAATCCTAATGGACAACAGGAACCTTATCACCCCCCAGTTTGTGAGGATGTTATTTGTAATGGGGTCACCACAAGGTGCCTTTATGATACAGGTTTGGATTATGATTCAGTTGTGAAGTCTAGCCTAGTGGACCCAAGTCAGTATACCACAGAAGCAGTGGAAATACAAGGGGCGACTAAGGACATACCACTCATGACACTTCCCATCGCAAGGATAACGGTGAAAACTCGCTATGTGGAAGGAGAAATCAGAGCAGCAGTGATAGATGAACCAATCTACCCTCTGATATTGGGGTGTAGATACGTCTTCTTGGGGAATCCCGAGAAACCTGTGATCATGGCGACAGTGCAGACCAGGTCACAGAAGAAGGAGGAAGAAGGTGAACCTATAAATGCTCATCCAGAGGAGATGAGAAAGGCGCAGGCTGAGGATAGGACACTCAAGCCATGTTTTAAAAAATTGCCCAAATGCCACACACCTCCGAGCAAGGGGGAATACTTTATGAAGAACAAACTATTATATAGGAAGGCCGGAACTGGAACAAATGGTCACAACCAGCTGGTTCTTCCCACTTCATATAGGGATAAAGTGATGGAACTCGGGCATGCGATTCCCTTCAGTGGTCACATGGGGATCAGCGCCACAGGACAGCGTATAGCTTGTCATTACTTCTGGCCAGGGATAACGGAGGATATAAAAAGATATGTCAAATCCTGCCCTGAATGTCAAAGGGTAGCTCCAAAGCACTGGACTGCTCCTGCAACTCTAGGGGAAATGCCCATAGTGGGAACACCTTTCGAGAGGGTTGCAGTGGATATTGTGGGACCTCTCACTCGGACCAAGAGGAGGAACAGTTACATCCTTACTCTGGTGGACACTTGTTCTATGTGGGGAGAGGCGGTAGCCCTGCCATCAATTGATTCAAAACACGTAGCAGAGGCACTACTTACAATATTCACCCGATTAGGATTCCCGCATCAAATCTTGACGGATAATGGATCTCAGTTCAAGGGGAAACTAACGGAAGAAGTTTTTAAACTATTTCAAGCCAGACACTTTCATTGTAGTCCGTACCATCCACAAGGGAACGGCCAGGTAGAGAGGTTCAACGGGACTCTCATTTCTATCCTGAGAAAGCTGGCACACGAAAAACCGTATCTGTGGGATCAATTCCTGCCCGCCGCATTGTTTGCGTATCGGGAGGTACCACATAGTTCAACCGGGATGGCTCCCGCAACTCTGCTATTTGGGAGGCCAATAAAAGGTCCTTTAGAAGCTTTATTAAGGATCTGGACGGATGAGAAGGCGGAAGAACCTGTTACCTCATCTTATCAATACGTGAACGAACTGACCACTCGTTTGAAAGCTGGATGGAAACTGGCAAATGATAATTTGAAACAAGCCAGGAAGAAACATGCAGCATATTTTAATAGGAAGGCAAAGGACCGAGAACTAGCTGTGGGAGAGAAGGTGCTTCTTCTACTACCCGGCAGCCAGAATAAATTACAAATTGGTTGGCAAGGTCCATATACGGTTCTAGAGAAGGTGTCTAGAACAAACTATAAAATTGACAAAAAGGGGAAGGAGAAAGTTTATCATGTAAACTTATTAAAGAAGTATCTGGACAGACCACTCCAGGAAAGCACCCAGTTATTGACCTTGGCTATTGCAACTCAGATGCAAAAGGAACCACTCACCTCACATGAATACCCATTACATCCTTGTGAAACAGCAGCACAGGTAAAAGTCAGTAAGCACCTGACTAAAAATCAGAGGGAGAGAGTTCAACAGGTTCTGGAGGAACATACAGATGTATTAACAGATAAACCAGGCCATACAAATTTGCTACAGTATGACATGAAACTGGTAGACTCAAACCCAATCTGTATGAGAGCCTATTCTATTCCGTTCGCGAAGGAGAAGGCATTGAAGGAAGAAATAGAGTATTTGTTGAAGGAGGGGATCATTTCACACAGTGAATCACCCTTTAGTTCCAGTGTCGTCTTGTTGAGAAAACCGTCTGGGGAACACCGACTGTGCATAGATTATAGGAAACTGAATGCTGTCACAGAAGGACAAGTGGATCCATTACCAGACACAAAACAGTTATTTGCCAGATTAAACAAGGCAAAATACTTTTCAAAGGTGGATCTTAGTAAAGGCTATTACCAGATTCCAGTGAAGCCTGAAGTGAGACCTTATTTGGCTTTTAGCACTTCAGATGGACATTATGAATTCAACATGCTACCATTCGGACTGAAAAATGCTCCGAGTGTATTTTCAAGGATGATGCGCAAATTGTTGGATCCCCTGAATAACCCATGTATCACGAATTTCATGGATGATATTCTCGTCGCCACAGAGACATTTGAAGAAAACATTGACGCTCTAAAAATGTTGTTTAATAGGCTTCGGGAGGCGAACTTAACTGCTAGGCCAACAAAATGTTGTATTGGATGCAAAGAGTTGGAATTCTTGGGGCACACTGTATATCAGGGTAATATGACCCCTGATCCTAAGAATTTGGAAAAACTGCAGAGAGCACCTAGGCCACAAACAAAAAAGGACGTGCGATCATTCGTGTCGTTATGCGGATTTTATCAGAAATACATCAAAATTTTTAACGCTATTTGTGCTCCTCTGACTGATCTGACTCGCAAGGGACTTCCAGATAAAATTATTTGGACTGCACAATGTGAACTAGCGTTCCAAGAGTTAAAGGAAAAACTCACTAGCAAGCCTATTCTCAAACTGCCTGATTTGACACAGGACTTTGTCTTAAGAACCGATGCAAGTAATGTAGGACTCGGAGGGGCTTTGTTGCAAAGATCATCTTCACCTGATGGGGAACTGAAACCAGTCGCTTATGCAAGCCGCAAATTGAATAAGGCGGAACAAGGATACTCCACAAGCGAAAAAGAATGTTTAGCGTTAATCTGGGCAATAAAGAAGTTTCAAATCTATCTGTATGGTAGGACTTTTGTGGTCGAGACGGATCATCAGCCTCTCGTATTCTTATCTCAGGCTAAGCATGAAAACGCAAGATTGCTGAGGTGGTCTTTATTGCTTCAACCTTATCAGTTTAGTATCCAATATATCCCAGGCAAATTGAATGTCGGGGCAGATTTCCTCAGTCGGCACCCCTGTGATCAAAATTAGAGTAATGGCAGGCGTGAGGAGAGATTTTATCTATGTGTATCACTGGTTTTAGAACTTGCCGTAGGCATGTTTTCAAGTGGGGAGATGTGTCGTAAAATTAACAGTGATACATCGTAAAAATATCTCCAAAGGATAAAATGTAGGGATGAAAAGAATGCGTAAGTTACTAGAAGGCATGATCGCCCACGCCGCGGGTCATCACCCGCCATGGAAATTAAATTGCTAGAACGGTTACCATTTGAACGGGATGAGAACGGCGGATCAAAAAGGAAAAAATATGACTGAAAAATTGCGTGAAACTAGCAAGGCTAAAAAGATGCAATTGGGGGGGAAACGGAGGAAAAGTCACGTCCCCAGGTTGACACAAGGTAACGAAATCGACAAAAGGGACCATAGTTATTATACGCAACAGTCATTTTTTGGACGTTTTTGCGATATTTTGTCCTTTATTTGAATGCAGCGGCACACGTTTCACAGAAGATTCTAGAAAATATTTCGAAAAAAAAAACAACTAACCTTGAAAAGTAACTTTTTCTTAATAATGATGTTAGGAATATAAAACCTAGCTGGCCGGATGGCCTATCTTGAGCAGTGAAATAATATGCTTTTATTTATACAGACGGATAGATAATAATAAAGATATTGACAAAAGACTGGGTTGTTCATATCGACGAACGACTGCATTGAAACAATAATGTCACTAATTTTCAAAAAAGTGTAGCCTTGAAGACGCCAGTGCTAAAATCTAGTTAGAATGAAAGAGAGGGACATTGGTGGGAGCTGTGGCTAAAAATAACTTTAAAGACAAAATTTGTAGAGGGGACGGATAGGTTGGTTCAAAAACCAAGTACGTTTTTTGTGAAAACGCAAGTAGAGACGGACGGACTAACAGATAAAAATCCATACTTGACTGAAGCATGACTGAAATGACTTTAGTGTAGGAAATTTGAATTTGAAAAACACAAGGCCTTGATTGGCCACAGACAATCATATTATCAGCGCTCAGACGCGCTTTTTTGCCATTCCTCAATAGTTGTCCAGTGATAGACACAGTAAATTTTAAGTGTGGTGATTTCCAATGAAGTAAATTGAAATAAGTTCAGGGACGCCATACTATAGCCAGCAGCTCAGCTGAGTTTTGCTAGCATTTCTGTGTTCTTTATTCATAATCTGGTAAGATTGAAATTATTTCTTTGTATATTTTAAATATTGTTTAATGTTTCGAGTGATTTGATACTGCCATATCGAAATCTAGCCTTACAACAAGTAAGGATTTGCTCTAGACCCCCCGCCCTAGTTCAGGGTCTAGGGACAAACAATATATATAAACTCCAGCAAGGATTAGGAAGGGGTGATTAAGTGTTGAGAACAGTGAAACATATCACCTATCCTATTTTATGGCAGGAAGCTAATAAACATATTTCGGAATGTGTAGTCTGGGAGAACTTATCCTATGTGAAACCAACTTGGTAAGATGTGCTGTATGGTCAGAGAGATCTGACCCGTCAATATGGTGTTGTTGTTGTGTGGTGTTGTGTCCAGAATTAATTTAGAGGATGGAATTCTGACACATAACTAATACTTTGATTGCAGAGCTGTGAGTTTTTTATTTGGCACCAATGTGGTGTCAAATGTGTTGAATATTACAAGAGGGACCCGTGCAGTAACATTGTGTCAGAGCAGCCTATTATAGCCCCAAGCACGGAGAGGTGGGGCCACCAGACTTTTGATATTTGCCCCCAAGCACGGAGAGGCGGGGCCACCAGATTCCAGCACCAGAACTACTCTTTCAAAGTTACGTAAGCAGGCTGGTCTGCTGGATTTACACCAACTTCATAGACCCAAAGTGAATTACTACTAAAACATCCCATTTCCTTCCATCATTAATGGACAATGTTTGGTAGGCATAGACAGGGAGGGATGAAGCCACCCCAACAGCACATCTATTCATCGTTCTCCCAGGGAAAATAAAATTATGAACTGTAGAAATATTAACTAATCGTGAAAATTGTATACGTACACACCTTTTATTTATCATGCCATTTATTCATGCCATTCACTCATAAATTTCAAAATCTTTCATATGTTCTGGCCAAAATAAAACCTTGGTTCAGAACAAATAAATTTAAAAAAAGATTTACTATCTAAAATTTCACCAGCTGAATTTAGTTCATTGTGTTCTAAATTTTATTGATAAGATTATATTATTTAATATCTGTGTGTGTGTGTTTGTATATGTCAATACAACACATTACATTCAGTACCCTAGATTTTAACGTAGCCACATTCATTAGAAAAAAAGAAATGTGTGAGGTCGTATAGTGGTAGCAAGAAGGGTCTTCTGTACATTCACAGCTACACTTATTTCAGGAGCCTTCACAGCTGACCTCACGCATCACACTAGGTGATAACACAACCATACAAATACCATCAAAACCCACTACAGACGTTTCAGCGTTGGTAGTCACGCACCGTGACCAAGAGACGGGACCCTTTCTTGAATGACCGTCGAACGGAGAAGACGTGTCTTTATATTCTTATAGTGTCGGGCATGGAATGCCACACAGTTATATTGTATTTTGTTATGGACATGGGTCAGTCCACTGTTATGATGAAGAAAGATGAAGTTACAGGTTAGTAATTGACTAAACCTTGTCGAGATGAATTAACAGTCCGTTTTAGTTATACTAGTGCCAGACGCATAATCTCACTGTCGGTCGTTGGGATTACCAACCACGCGTGCATATAGTTATGTCGTTCTGCCTACAGTAATTCAGATGTATGAGACAAAGGACTGATATGCAAGATAGCTAACTCAACATAGGATTCTAAATTATATTTGTGATGTAATTCATGATCAACGTACGATGTCTACAGAATGTATAATAAATTGTTTGTTTGGACTCTAGACATGACTTATCCCGTCTATGAACATTTGGGAGATTCAATTATTACTATCATGGTTTTCAAAGTATTTAAACCCACATTCGCGTAATTAACATCGAAGGCACGATGCAAAAATGATGAACGGTAAACCCAGTTACCACAATTGACTATCAAGCTTTCAACAATCCGTTGGGCTAATTTTCCGACCGCAACAGAATTGGTGGCCAGTATGACGATCGAAAGAAAAAGGAAAATTTTTCTTGTTTACATACTTTCACAAACTGTTTACGATTACAAGAAAGTCACATGATTTGCATAAATATGACGTTAAACGCATGACTACGAAATGCCAATCTGACGTCACTACATCATGCGTAGATGCCGCGCTTCGAAAGTACAACCTTCACCGCATTTCAGGTTTGATGAAGATTTACATGATCAAGAAGACCAGACGATGGAATACGGTTATCAGCCAACAAGGAGCAAACAGTACTAGGCATGAATCTAGTCCGTTGATGAACTTGACATCGCCGGTGCCTTTTAAAGATAAGTCTAGACTTAGGACGGTTGTCATTCAGATAGCACAATACTAAGTCCATTTCTCGGTGCAGGCATGTCCACTCTATTTGTTATATATCTATGTTATATCTGTTTTTTCCGTTGATGTTGTCCCTTATTCGTGGGTATGGATGGGCGGCGGATTGAAATCAATTATATGGCTCCTTGGATGCCACGAACTGATTTTAATTGTTCTTAAGGCCGTTAGTTAATTGCATTTTTACGAAGAACCCATCGATGGCTTTCCGATGATTTTTGTTCGTTCGTATTTGCAATTAATTGACCTTGCATGTTAGGTGTCTAGTCGTGTTATAACTGGGGTATTCTAGTGTATTTAGTTCTAATTTTTATTCAGTTCTGTAACAATGTTTGTAATCTATCGTGTTTTTCTGATCTGACTATTATTTCGTTTATATATTTGTACAACCGTTAATGAGTCCATATATATGTCACTAATTTTTGTGTACGCAGGTTAATTTTCTATTCAGTTCATTCTTTGATCTCTCACTTCCGGTCTAGTCAACTTAGTTATAAATGCATTTTTATTGTGAAAATGTCTTTGTCGTATGGTAATACTGTTCTGTAATCCTTGGTTAACAAATTGTGTTGTTTGTCTTCATTTCATCCATTTATAATTTAATATTAATACTATAATTTATTCATTAATAAGAGTGTAGATTAATATGATTAAATTTTTATGAGTTTTAAGGAGGAATTAGGGACTTTGCACCAATTTGCAGTGGTGGTCCAAGAAATGGGCAATGCACTTTATAGCTCATGATTATGACATAATATACAATGATTAATTATTATAAATTTATAACATATTAAGACATATTAAATGTTAATTAGTACACTTTCTCAGTACTACAGTGTGAACTTAGTAACTATTAAAGATTAAATAACCTAATTATTTAGGTATAATACCCATAATTATTGAATACTAATATTAAGTGCATGATATAATTTCAGCACCTTAGATAACTAACTATCATAACTATTTATGATAGATATTAGTGGTTATATATAATATTTTTACAAAATATTATAGATTTGTGGAACTTATAAATAACAGTACAGGAATATTGCAATTTTTTATAGTGATTATTCATTCGTTGAGTAATTACAAATATCTACATAGATTCTAGTGGTGATTACTAGACATAAGTAATTGAATACTTAAATAAATCAACTTCAAGAATGCTTACCTTGGATCATTTCATTAAAATTGGAAAAGATTGTAATAAAAAGGGAGATGCACTCCTGGAATTTGCGGAACAACAACTTGCAAAATATAAGGCAGAGATGGAAGAACTTGAAAGAAAAGAGGCTGAAAAGAAAGCTATTGCTAAGGCAGAGATGGAAGAACTTGAAAGAAAAGAGGCTGAAAAGAAAGCTATTGCTAAGGCAGAGAAAGAAGAATTAAGACAAGAAGAAGAAAGAAAGGTGGCAAGAGATGAAATCCTACGGATTGAAGAAGAGAATAAATTGAAACGACAGGAAATCATACTGCAGCAAGAAATGGAATTGCAACGGCTTAAATTGGAAACAGCAAAACTTCATTCGCAGAGTGCTGCAGCAAGCCAAAATGATAATGCTCAATCTGGATCTTCATCCAACCGACTTAAGGGCAATTATTACTTTAAGCTACCACCGTTCAAGTTACACGTGGACGATTTGTCATCATGGCTATCGCGCTTTGAGGATATATGCAAGGTCAATAACCTTGACAAAACTGCATGGGCACTTAAACTCAAGGAATTTCTTGATGGCGAACCTGCAAGTGCAGCACAAAATATTGATCCGACATTATCCACTGACTATGAGGCCATTAAGACTTGGTTATTGCGTCGGTTCCACTTGAAAGAAGAGGCATGTAGATTACGTTTCAAAAGTTTGTTGCCAGATAATAATAAAGACTTTACAGGTTTTATTGCTAACATACGCAATACTTTTAACAGATGGGTTGAACTGGCAGGTGTCAACAAATCTTACGACAAGTTAGTCGATTTGTTATTGAGGGATAAAGTATTATCTTCTGTCAGCCCACCGTTCTTTGCTTATCTGCAAGAACGTAAACCAGAAACTATTGATGAGTTAGAAAAAATTTCATTAAATTACTGCACCGCTCATCCGAATGCTAATATTTCTGGCTCGTTGATAAGAGAACCTCTTCCTGTAGCCTCCAATATGGCATATCATAATAATAACAAACCAAGAACACACAGTGTAGACAGAGGTAGGTTCAAAGGAAACTATGACATTAATTTTCATAAGGGACGTAATAGTTTTAACAATAACTTTAATAGAGGAAGAACACAAAATAGAAATTATTCACCTCAGTCCAGATACAACAATAATCCACGTAACTCAAGTTATAATCGGTCATATAATTATAATAATGGTAACAATTGGAACAACAGCGATAATTATAACTCGAGACATCGAGATAACAGTTACAATAGGGGACAACGGGATAATTCAACTGATTATTCTCGTCATCGTTCTCATTCTCGTAGATCGACAAATTATAATCATAATACAGGGGCAGCCGTTACTACTGCTACAACCCCTGGGGTTCAGAGTTCACCTACTAATAACAAAATACAGTCTTCATCTACATGTTATGCAATGAATTATAACGTGGCAAATAGTTGCCCAGAATGTAATCTTATATTTCAGAAGGCAAAAGAGACAGTTCTGAACTGCGGACACATTCTACCAGAAGTCAGTCTAGCAGTCAGTGACGTAACAGGCTCGCTGATCTTCAACAGAGGAAAAGTTAATGGATCCGTCGTCTCAGTTTTAAGAGATTCGTGATCGACAACGATCGGAATCCGTCAGTCACTTGTTCATCCAAGTTGTGCAACTGGAGAACATGTCAGGTGCATGACCTTTGGAGCAACCATAGAATGTTATCCAACTGCTATTATACATATTAATACACCTTTTCTCACAGGAAACGTTAAAGCATGCATGTTAAGAAACCCAATTGTCGACCTTATGGTGGGATGCATACACGGAAGTAAAGATTGCACACCAGAAGAGATTATTGAATGGGAAAAAAATAATCTATGCATCGGAAATGCAGTAATAACCAGAGCACATACGAAACAATTAGAGACTATGGACACTGAAAACAAGGAAACAGACAAACATGAAAATATCGAGGTTCATTCTACTATTGACCGAGTATCCTTTGCTGCAAAACAGAAGGAAGACAGATCATTAACAAAATTTTTTGCACTGGTCAACAAAGTTGACAATCTTGCTATGAACAATAATAATAGTCATTGGTTTATTATTAAAAATGACATTTTATTAAAATATTTTATGGATAAAACTCATGTAAGACAACAGGTCATGGTACCTTTTGCTTTTAGACGGTACATACTTCAACACGCACATGATTCTAAGGGCGCAGGTCACATGGGATATACTCGGACACGTTCTCGAGTATTATCTTTTTTTTTTGGCCTGGAGTGTCACGAGATATTTCACAGTACGTACGCTCCTGTACGATATGCCAAGAAGTGAAAGCACGAGGAGCCTTTCACACGGCGCCTATTCAGGCTTGTGACATATCTGTGAGACCCTTTGACAAGATGGCCATTGATATTATTGGCCCACTTTTACCATCAGCCAGAGGACATAGATTTATTCTCACGTGCATCGATTTATGCACACGATGGCCAGAAGCCATCCCATTGAAAACAACCACCACCACAGATGTAGCTGATGCACTACACCTGATCTTCTCTAGAGTAGGTTTTCCTAGGAAACTTTTGTCAGATCATGGATCTCAATTTATATCTGAGACTATGACAGAAGTAATGAAGACTTGGAATATAGATAGAAATCTCAGCAGCATTTATCACCCAATGAGTAATGGTGCAGTAGAAAGACTTAACCGCACACTCAAACAAATGTTACATAAAGTTACAGTTAACCATCCACAGGACTGGGACAGAGTACTCCCAGCCGTGTTATTCGCTTATCGAGAGGTGCCACATGAACAAACTGGCTTCTCTCCGTTTCAATTAGTCTTTGGCGCTCCACCAAGAGGTCCTATGGGACTAATAAAAGACTTATTGATTGACTCCGAGATGACTCAGGATACCCAGTCATCCTATGAGTATGTAATTAATCTCCGGAATAACATTATTGATGCCTGCAAAATGGCAACAGCTTCATCTGAGGCTGCTAAAGCGAAAGCTAGAACTTTCCAAAACAGTAGTAGACGATTACGTCAATTATTTCCAGGAGATCAAGCTTATGTGTTATTGCCACATAACGATAATAAACTACTCATCTCGTGGAACGGTCCATACCATGTTATCAATAAGATTTCTGATGTTGATTATGTCCTGGACATTAAGGGACATCACAAAATATTTCACATTAATATGCTCAAACAATTTCATACTCGACCTGAACATCTACAAGCTATTTTTCATGAACTAGATGACACTTTCGTACCTACATGTCACTATTCTAATTTGTCTGTTATCCAGGAAGAAGAATCTTCTTTTCCTGAGGTACAGTTAGCGTTACCTGTACCTGTAGTACAGCCTACTGAATCTTGGCGGGACGTAACCATCTCTTCGTCGGTTACACCGCAACAGCATCAACAGATTGCTGAACTTCTACAATCTTATCCAGATGTGTTGACCGACGTTCCAGGTCGCACATCAGTCATTAGTCATGACATCACTCTTAACGATGATACTCCAATTCGGGTACATCCATATTCTGTTCCTCTACACTTTCTTACTAAAACTACTAAGGAACTTGAACAGATGTTATCTTTAGGAATTATTGAAACTAGTAATTCCCCATTTTCTTCTCCATTAGTTATTGTCCGAAAGAAGGACAATAACATTAGACTATGCGTCGACTATAGAAAAATTAAATGCACAAACGATAGTTGATAGCGAACCACATCCACTTCTCGACGACTTACTGCCACGTCTATCGACCGCAACTATATTCACTAAGATAGACTTAACTAAAGGTTATTGGCAGATACCACTAACCGAAAAAGCTAAATACTACACAGCGTTTTCCACTCCGCAAGGTCTATACCAGTGGAATGTTATGCCTTTTGGGCTTGTTAACGCTCCAGCTACCTTTGTTCGCATGATGCGACACATTTTTTCAGGTAGACCAGACATTATTACATACATAGACGACATATGCTTATTTAGTTCATCTTTTGAGGAACATTTTTTGGGTCTTGAATACGTTTTGGACACATTAAGAAGGAACAATTTAACTGCTAAACCCACAAAATTACAAGTAGCGTTTCACGAAATAACTTTTTTGGGACACATCATTGGAGCAGGATATATCCAAACACTACCCAGTACGGTTTCTAAAATTTTAAACATTTCCGTTCCTCAAGCGAAGAAACAAACAGGTTAGAAGCTTGTTAGGACTAGTCCAATATTACAGCAGATTTGTACCTAACCTGTCATCTATCACGGCTGTCTTATCATCACTGTTAAAAAAGGACATGCCAGTGAAGGTGACATGGACTAGTGAATGTGATAGAATATTCCGTCAAATAATAATATAATTTTTTTCACACCCACCTATTTTGAGACTACCTGATGCTTCCAAAAAGTTTATTCTCCGCACAGATGCGAGTAATTACGGAATTGGCGCATGTTTGCTCCAATATCATGACGACGTCCTCCATCCCACACTGTACGTCTCACGGAAACTGAAGCCACCAGAAATCAAGTACTCAACAGTTGATAGAGAATTACTATCCGTCATTTGGGCGATCACAAAGCTCGAAAAATTCCTATTAGGCGCACCCTTTGTGGTACAGACGGACCAAAAAGCGGTGGCATCACTACGTCGTGCTAATCACAAGAGCCCGAAGCTGACAAGATACGCCATTCTACTTCAACCTTTTGACTTCTCAATCGAGTACATCACAGGATCAGATAACGTCTTGGCAGATACTCTGTCTCGAAATCCTACTGATGTCGAGTCCTGAACTATAGTAACGTCGCAGATACTTACTCAGAGACATAGCACTATCATTGCTGTTCTACATAGACAGAAACAATTGCCTATAATACACGTATCTGCTTACTAAAGACATATTATATACGAAATGAACGAAATCAATTGACTCTATGTTCGTATTTACGCCAGTACTTTGCTTGATATCCAGTCATGATAAAACTATTGGAAACATTTTCGTGCATCAAGTGAAAATAATAGAAAATACTATCAAAGTAACTCAGTATGCGACATGAACTATTGTCAATAACGTCGATACTTATGAACTGAAACACATAAACATTTTTTTTTTCTAATCGGAATTCACAAGGATCAAGCCTACGGATGGATCATCATATCCAACTTTAATTAATTTTAATTAAGTCGTTAAAATAATGAAAATTAAAATGAAAGGTGAGATAAATATAAAAAAAAAAAAATGAAATGAAAGAAGAAAAAAAAAATGAAAGAAGAAAAAAAATAAGAACTCACATGATTCTTAGATAATGTTATTATATGTAACTATTATATTATATAGTTAATAATTATGTTGATACATTACATACAATAACATTATTGTTTAAATTGGTTAATTTAGATAGGTATTAACAACTTAATACTAAACTTAATTAATGTCCAACACACATAACTAAGTTAAATTTATACATTACTTTCTTTCTCTACTTTATTCTTCATTTATTTATTTCTCTCTTTAACATATCCTTTCATTTTTCTTACATTAGATTTTCAACAACTTTATTCTTATTACACACTCAATATAATTAATTAGTTTAATTTTAACTCTTTAGATTAGTCTGACGTGACATTTCATTGCGACATATTTTAAGTTAATTAATTATTTAATTAGATATCAACATTAGCCATTCTCTTTTAGTTCATATAAAATTTATGTATAACATTTATGTATAATATGATCATTAATATATTAGATGACTGTTAGTAAGTCGACATGACCACGACACTGTTCTAGACAGAACATCGTAGGCCATATGCCGCATTTTTGTTAAATTTTTTGATATTGTTAAATTTTTTGATATTCATTCAGATAGGTTTTTGAAAAAAAAAAATCTATCTAATAGATTTTTTTTCCCCCGGTGGACAGGGAATTGTTACGGTAGTTTAATTGGCATTGTCTGCTAGAGGTTAGCAGCATGCGATTTTAGGGGTTACAACGTTTAATGTAATGTAAAAGTATTATTAGCCTAGTGAACGCTGTGACGTTTCAGCGTTGGTAGTCACGCACCGTGACCAAGAGACGGGACCCTTTCTTGAATGACCGTCGAACGGAGAAGACGTGTCTTTATATTCTTATAGTGTCGGGCATGGAATGCCACACAGTTATATTGTATTTTGTTATGGACATGGGTCAGTCCACTGTTATGATGAAGAAAGATGAAGTTACAGGTTAGTAATTGACTAAACCTTGTCGAGATGAATTAACAGTCCGTTTTAGTTATACTAGTGCCAGACGCATAATCTCACTGTCGGTCGTTGGGATTACCAACCACGCGTGCATATAGTTATGTCGTTCTGCCTACAGTAATTCAGATGTATGAGACAAAGGACTGATATGCAAGATAGCTAACTCAACATAGGATTCTAAATTATATTTGTGATGTAATTCATGATCAACGTACGATGTCTACAGAATGTATAATAAATTGTTTGTTTGGACTCTAGACATGACTTATCCCGTCTATGAACATTTGGGAGATTCAATTATTACTATCATGGTTTTCAAAGTATTTAAACCCACATTCGCGTAATTAACATCGAAGGCACGATGCAAAAATGATGAACGGTAAACCCAGTTACCACGATTGACTATCAAGCTTTCAACAATCCGTTGGGCTAATTTTCCGACCGCAACAGAAGGGGGTATTACTTATAAGACCAGTCTCTTATCTGGCACTATCCTGGTATCCTCTGATACACCTATTTGTCCAGGATAGCCTATACATTTAGTAACATCAAAACCTCTTATGACAATTCTATGCCTTTCCGTCGAGGTGAGAATTTCAGATGGAAGTTAACAAGGACAGCGGGAGTTATGTTTCAAGTGTGACCCAATGATACTTAACCCGGTTATCCCGTGGGCTGAATGAGTCCAAACTCACGTTTGCGCAAGCGGTGCGCCTTAATATATCCGAGAGACTCGGCCAGTTCAATTATGACTGAGCGTATACTGAACAGGGCCCACCGGTCAACAACCAGAGACGAGATGGCCACGCTATTCTGAAGTTTGTCGAGCTTGAATGTTGATGGTTTCAGAGGTTTAGCAGCTACCGGAGCATAGAGTACCAACAGCTGGGTACTCAACTCTGCCTTCTTGGTAAATGGTTTTTAGGATTTAACCAAAACCGATCTCAACTCGAGAACTCGGTCAAGAAGATGATACGAGATCTTTGACGAAATGCTGATTTCCAGGTTTCAACATCGGTAGCGTGTGGAAGTTTGCCTTCTCTGCTGTGAAGATACAATAAATACAAGCGTTTAACTAGTCGCCTAAATTTAGATCCACTAGCTAATAATACCTTATATTCATACACATCGAGACAAGGACTGTTTACAAACAATCAACGACCCCACGCTCCCCTTATCCCAAGTTATCTTGGACCGTCAAACCGGTTTTTGCTGGCTGATTCAGTGCATTCCTTACCGCCTCTCATTGCCGGGGGATCAGCCAATTGATGGCCACGCACTCGCTGATGTGTGGTCAGCCTTACGCTCGCACATAGGTTGCGTAAAGGTCTAAGGCATGAATATAAACAAACTCGCGGGTCTGGCAAGCCAGCGAACCCGTGAGGCGTTCATCCGTCAAACCCCACATCCGGGTTACACACAACACGCGGCGGTTTGCGAGCGACCCTTTAGTTTTTCCTGACCGCGCTATTTTTAGCTATATTGACAGAGGTCACGGGGTCAACTTCCTAACGGAAAAAAAGGTGGCGGTGTTTACTATTGATAGGGGTTAATTATTGCTTTTAGGCTACTTTATTATTATAAATACCAGCTTTAATTTTGCGTTAAGCTAGACTAGAGATGTTACAGTAAATCTTAGAACAAGAACAAATATTTTATCACAATTAGAACAGAAGATATAATAGTCTGAAATAGTGTAAAATTTACGTTTTTTAAATATTTTTTAATGGTTTGTTTCTTATGCAATTAAACTAAAACGATCCCAATCATCATGCATAAAAAATTACAGAAATCAAAAGTAGAAAACCTGCAGAAAATGGATATCATAATTTTGTTTTGGATTCATGCGTCAAACATGAATTATTGAAAAGTTAAATTGCAAGTCCACGTTTATTACCTTAAAATAACACACCCAATTGTGCTCAAAACATGAGAGCTAACAATTATCTCTCAATCATACATCACGATGGTCATGTAAAAATGAGTATGGTCATGAGTAAAATGAAATGTTCAATTTAATAAATAAAACATACACCTATTAAATGATTTCCACACTCTGTTAATTCAGTCACTCTCACGCAACAACTGCCATTATTTGCTCTAGCTCCAAAATTTCGCTCAATTATCATTCACACTTTCTTTTATTTTTATAGGAGGAATCTGTACATTCACAGATGGAGAAATTTGTAACAAATGAGTCTCCATTTTAAATTTTAATTGTGAAGTTATATTTTTAATACCGCAGGCGCGTCTTTCAATTTTGGAAATAGTGGAATGTACAAATTCTCCTCCTTGCTCTCCATGAATGCCAATTCCAAAGCCATGAGTTCTGATCCAGTCTGTGCAATGTTTTTCTAATATGTGTTGTTGAGGAATTGTCTTATTGGGGAATAGCTTTCTGAACAAAGACATACATGTCTCTATTGATGCTGTTATTGCTGATATTGATTCTTTACTAATAAGTTTACTGTGTGATATTTTGTTGTGTGCTTTCTCAAATGCTTCATTCAGTGAGTTGAATTGTTCTCGGGCAATAAAAGCTATGTCAGTTATATCTTGTTTGTTTGTAATTTTCAGTGTTCGTGTAATGATTGCTCTTGTAAGATCTTTATAAACTTTTTGTGTGAGATATCTGTGGCAGTGATTCCCTATGAGATTATCTGTGGCAAACTGTGACACAGATTTGAAACCCAGCGCATATTTTCAAGTTTAACTTTAAAACTATCTGTCTCCTCCTTATCCTCACAAAGTTCAATACCTGCCTGAAAAAATTCAATTTTAGCTTCTAATTCTTCTGCCTGTTTACAGTTTGTACCAAATCACTTCAAGTTCTTAATATTACTAATGTTTGCGTGTATCTCTTGTAGATTCTGAAATATATTTGCGTCTATTGTATCGGCTACCTGTTCTAGAAGTATGTGGTGTTTCAAAACAATGCCTAATAAAATATGAAGGTAAGGAGGAGCTACATATTCAATTTCAATCTCTAACATTGGTTTGTGTAAACAATTATGGTAACGTGCCACTTGCCTTTTATTCCCTTTCCCACATTTCATATATCTATTGTAATCTCTTATCAATGTCGTGAAATATTCTAATCCACATATATAAATTAAAACGTAAATGCAAAGCCTAACAAATAAATTTAATAAAAGGAAGAGGAATGGTAAAGAACAGTGCTGTCACTATGGCAGTACTCGAAATCCCCTTTGTTTTATGCTTCGTCTGCAAATTGTAACGTTTCCACGTTAAATATAAGCCACTGCATAAATACAAGCGTTTCCAAAACACATTAAAACGGGTATTGCATTTCTAAGAAAAACATTGAGAGGCACACTGCGTAATGACCTAAATTAATCCTAACATTAATTATACTACGTTACCAAAACGAACGAACAGATGGACTCAAATAGAAAGAAGGGAGGGCTGAAAATCAGGAACGCATGCAAAATTAAACACGCGTCTCGCTATTAATGCCACCCCCAACAAGCGTAACGCGATACACAATTACTACTATCACGCGTGTAAGGCCACATGCACTAACTTTTTCGGACGGACAGTGATAAAAACACTAACCTTCCCAGAGTTAGGTTTTAAAATCCTGAAAAACGCTTATTAGAAAAGATAACATTAGATGGGTTTACGTTTGAAAACATTACAGTACCCAGACAGCACATCTTCGAAACAGGAGGTAGAAGAAATTGCATATTTTGAACGCAGCCACTTAGCTCTTTTAAATTTGTATATTTGGATTCCTTAGGGCTTGATGACAAAGAATATGTTAAGTGTTATGCAAATAGTCTAGGAATTAACAAGTTATAGCCAAAATAAAATGATGGTGCTGTCAGACAACACCCAAAATCAGAATCGCTCAGTGGTAGATTTTTTAAACAAACATTGTACGGGAAATGGGCCACAAGTTACATTTGAACTGATTGGCTGGAATGATATGTAAGGCTAAACACGATTAGTCGGACTATAAATGCTATCCTTGGTTGTTAGGGGAGACGTAGGAAGGTAAAATTTTTTCAAACACTTGTCGAAACGTGGCTCCATTGGCCAGACTCGCTGATATAATCACTTGGGAGCGTTAGTTCGAGACCACTAGTTCAAATAAGCTTGATAAAGCAACAGTGCGTTGAAGCCAGCTCATATTTTTGCTAAATAAAAGCCTGGAACATAAGCAGATGGGAATTTGTGCCAGTATTTGTGCCAGAATTCATTGCTAGTCAACGTATCTGTGTTTATTTCCATGAATTGTGGTAAGCGTGAAACATTCAGTATCTTTTAATGAAAATTGAATGTGAATTGTTAATTTATGCCTGTATATATGTGTAGTTCAGTAGCAAACATGATGTAAAGCCTATAATGCTCCAGCCTGAACAGAAGGTGTCGGAGGAAAGTAAAACGGCATGGAATGGCCAAACAGTACACAGACACCTAGATTATTGATTAGACAGAAATAATGCTGGAATTGCAGAGGCGTAGTAACCATTAAGGAGGTTAATACTGGTATAAAGTATTTCAGATGAAGCTGACAGTTGGCCTAACGCTCTGAACTCAATGTTTGTGATGTATTGTGATCAGTGTAGAAAGAGAGTATAAATTAGTTATGACGTAGAAGGTACATCCTTCTTGTTTTCAGGGACCGTGGTCTTGACGTTATTGAGCAGCACCTGGTCAGAGCTTTGCTGAAATCCAGAGTCGGACAGCATACTCCTTGGTCCATTTAGCTATCAGTGAGGTGTCTCCAGAGCCCAGGGGAGAAATCGAGCAGAGGAGTCTTTTCCTGCCGCCATCACGCAAGATAAGCTGATGTGGCCAGCTGAGCTCAACATTATGTACCCCCATCTTAAAATGACAGTGTAAAATACAATTAAGAGGGGAATTTAATTGTTTTAATATCAGGAACTGAGAACATCTCCAATACTAGTTCCAATAAAGACAAACTATTGAAGTCATGATGACAAATACCAACAGAGCTTGAACAAAACAAAACCAGTATTACCTCATATTACTACTACACAACTGACACACATAGGATACTATTAAAAATATATGTCACTACAAGATTCATATTGATAAATTCTGTACATATAACGTGTAATTAAAATTGATTGTGATTCCTGGTTCCCTTTGTATTTGAATCAGGACACATATACATTCATGACAGCAATGAATACATATTGTTATTTGAAAAGTTATCAGTGACTCCTTTAAGATATCCTTTAGAGTGTTATATGTATGTGAGTGTCACAGTGTTGTCAAGTGTGGTGGAATAAATTAAATTGTTTATCTGTCTGTTGTTGTTATGACTTACACTTCATCATACACATACCCTAGACATATAACGTAGTCATCACATTATTCCAGAATAATTCTGACTGAGATATATATATATATATATGTGGCAGCAAGTAAGGTTATCTATAATACACTACTCTTATTAGATATAGATACCTTCACAGCTGATCTCAGTCAGTACACTAAGTCCCCTATAAATATTTATAACATCCCACTTCACCACATATATTGGGGTCTCGCTCTTGGGATTTTGAATCTTTCCCTATTAAAAATATTGGGGGTAATTCACTTCAGGGAATATAAGAATTAAAATGTATCCTTTGGTTCGAATTAAATAAGGTTGAGCTCACGGTGCCTGTGTTGTCCATTAGATATATATTTAGAGATTGAATTGTTGGTTAGACATTGTATAAATTTACCTGATAGACAATGGCGGACCTGGCCAAATTTCGATCTGCTGCTGTTCAGACTGCAAAAGAGTTAGGATTAGATGGGCAAGTTATGGTTGCCTATGTCACTACGGAATGTGACAAATTTATTGAACGCGAAGAAAGAAGGTTTGAAGCCGAAAGAAAGTTAGAGGCTGAAAGGGAAATTAAGAAGTTACAATTTGAGGCTGAGGCTGAGACTAAGAGGTTGCAGATTGAGGCTGAGGCTAAGAAATTGGAAGCAGAAAGAGAAGACAAAAGATTAGCTGCAGAAAGAGAAGAGAAGAAATTAGCTGCAGAAAGAGAAGAGAAGAAATTAGCTGCAGAAAGAGAAGAGAAGAAATTAGCTGCAGAAAGAGAAGACAAGAAATTAGCTGCAGAAAGGGAAGCAGAAGATAAAAGATTACAAAGGGAACATGAGTTACGACTTAGGGAGTTTGAGTTTCAGGGCCATGCTCCTGAAAATGGTGCCAGTCCCTTTGCCTCTGATGCCACTGCTAGCCAGGGAGCCTCAACCTCAGCTATGAATTTTCATTTGATCATTTTGTTGAGAAAGACGATGATATAGAGAGCTACCTAAATAGGTATGAACTATTAGCTACCACGTATGGGTTAGAGAGAGAAAGGTGGAGCTTAAAGTTATCTCAGGGACTTCGTGGGGCAGCTTATGAAGTTTTTGCAAAAATGAGCAGAGGTGATCAGGAAAATTATGACATGCTAAAGCAGGCTCTTTTGTTAAGATATGAAAAGAATGCAGAATTTTATAGGAAAAAATTTAGGAATGCTACACTACTGTCAGGTGAAACCTATCACCAGTTCTCTGCACGAATAGAGACATACTTGGAGAAATGGACTTCTCTGGGGAAAACCCAAGATCTTAAGGAAATGGTCCTTATAGAGCAATTAAGAGAGTCCATGGCTCCAGACCTGAGAAAGTTTCTCATGGAAAAAGGTGCAGAGAGGCTGGGTGAGTTGCTAATTGTTGCTGAAAGGTATCAAGCAGCTCAAGCAGAGGTAACAGGTAATAAAAAGAAACAAGTGGATAACTTTAGGGCACCACAGAACTTTAATAAATTTGATCCTAGGGATCAAAACAAAGGTAAGCACCAATTTGATAGGCCACGGTATGAAAATAAAAATAAATTCCCACAATTCGATGAACGGAAATATGATGAAAGAAAATCTTTCAACCAAGGAAAAAGGTGGTGTAAAAATTGTCAGATGGACAATCATGACACTGACCGTTGCAGAAGGAAACCTGTGTATATGGCAACCCTTCAGGTCAGGTCGACCTCAAGACAGGAGGAGGATATTATGTTGGATACCACTCCAGAAGAGATGAGGAAGGCACAGGCTGGGGATAAAACACTCAAGCCTTGTTTCAGAAAATTGTCAACTTGTCATACAACTCCAGGCAAGGGAGATTTTTACATGAAAAACAAGTTGATGTATAGGAAGACTGGAGCTAGTTCCAAAGGTCAGGGACAACTGGTACTTCCTAAAAGATATAGGGCAGACTTAATAAGGAGCCTACATGTGAAACCAGATGGGGACCATGAGAAGATAGGTACCATCATTCAAAAGGTGGCTCACAATTATTATTGGCCCAAGGCAAGATGGGACATTGAGAATTTTGTAGAAAGGTGTAGCATAGCACATGAGGGAACACCCACAAGTGGGAACATGGATCAGGACCTGGACACGCCACGGGGCAAAATTAGGCCTGATAATAAAAAGAAAAATAGATTTGATAAAGTGGACCAAATGGAATGGGAAGCCCCTTTTCACGGACAAGCTTCACTTAACTGTTTTACAATGGCCACTATGCGGAGAATGCAAAAAGATGTCTTACCCCAGGATAAGCCGAAAATCCCTCAATCGGACTTAAACAAACTGGAGGAAGAGGATGTAGAGAGGAAATCTCTCATCAAGAATTTTAAGTGGGGAGAAAGCCCCACAAGAAGAATTGGTAGCGGTCGTTTTGTGAATGATAATTCTGGGAAGAAAAATCATCACTATAAAGCTTCGAGTGGAAGAGACCATACCGGTGCATGGACAAATAGGTCCACAAAATTAAAGGTCCATATGTAGCTTTGTTAAGAACGTGGACTGATGAAAAGGCAGAGGAAAACATTACATCTTCATACCAATATGTGAATGAGCTGACCACTCGTTTAAAAAAACTGGCTGGAAACTTGCCAATGAAAATTTGAAACAAGCCAGGAAGAAACATGCTGCCTATTATAACAGGAAGGCGAAAGACAGAAATTTGGCTGTGGGAGAGAAAGTACTGCTTCTTTTGCCCGGGAGTCAGAATAAGTTACAAATTGGATGGCAGGGTCCATATACAGTTTTAGAGAAGGTATCTAGAACAAATTATAAGATAGATAAGAAGGGGAAAAAAAAAATCTATCATGTGAATCTCCTGAAGAAATATTTGGAAAGAGAACATCAGGAGGAGACACACTTGTTGACCTTGTCCATCGCCATGGAGATGAAAAAGGAACCACTTTCATCATTTGAGTATCCATTACACCCCTGTGAGACAGCAGCACAGGTGAAAATCAGTACACATTTAACGAAAACTCAGAAAGAGAGAGTGCAACAGGTTCTAAATAATCATGCAGAGGTGTTAACAGACCGACCAGGGCATACAAACCTATTGGAATATGATATGAAACTGATAGACCCCACACCTGTCTGTATGAAACCATATTCGATTCCGTTTGCTAAGGAGAAAGCTTTGAAGGAAGAGATAGACTATCTGTTGAAGGAAGGAATTATTTCGCACAGTGAATCTTCGTATAGTTCCGGGGTTGTACTCTTAAGGAAGCCCTCTGGAGAACATAGACTCTGTATAGATTACAGGAGACTGAATGCTATTACAGAAGGACAGGTGGATCCATTGCCGGATACAAATCAGCTGTTTGCCAGACTAAATAAAGCTAAATATTTCTCAAAAGTGGATCTCAGTAAAGGATACTATCAGATTCCAGTAAAACCTGAGATCAGAGAAAATTGTTGGATGTAAACATTTCGGAGGAACGTAATGAATCCCTGAGTTGCCTCTTTGATTGAGGATATTCCGAATGTTTCATACAGGATAATAAGAAGATTATGGGATCCACTACGAAAACTCTGCTATCACCAGGTATATGTTATCTCCTCATAACGTACATTTTGAGGGAAATATAATGTTCTCTGGACATGTCATTGCGCAGACTCAGAGAAGAGAAATGGTGAATACGGGTTGCGAAGCAGCATTAAGACAAGCACTCACACTTGCGGCTGTTCAGTAACATAACCGAAATATATTATTGGTTGTAGAAGTCTGAGGCAGATTTCATGAGTAGTGCCTACGCTGAATGGACCCAACTACATAAAAACATGATAGCACCACAGCAGAGTAAAGTCAAGTTGACTTACATTTATCTATGTGTATATAGAATAAAGGACTGACATGGGATGTCTGTTTTAAGAGGGGAGGTGTCGTGAAATATTCTAATCCACATATATAAATTAAAACGTAAATGCAAAGCCTAACAAATAAATTTAATAAAAGGAAGAGGAATGGTAAAGAACAGTGCTGTCACTATGGCAGTACTCGAAATCCCCTTTGTTTAATGCTTCGTCTGCAAATTGTAACGTTTCCACGTTAAATATAAGCCACTGCATAAATACAAGCGTTTCCAAAACACATTAAAACGGGTATTGCATTTCTAAGAAAAACATTGAGAGGCACACTGCGTAATGACCTAAATTAATCCTAACATTAATTATACTACGTTACCAAAACGAACGAACAGATGGACTCAAATAGAAAGAAGGGAGGGCTGAAAATCAGGAACGCATGCAAAATTAAACACGCGTCTCGCTATTAATGCCACCCCCAACAAGCGTAACGCGATACACAATTACTACTATCACGCGTGTAAGGCCACATGCACTAACTTTTTCGGACGGACAGTGATAAAAACACTAACCTTCCCAGAGTTAGGTTTTAAAATCCTGAAAAAACGCTTATTAGAAAAGATAACATTAGATGGGTTTACGTTTGAAAACATTACAGTACCCAGACAGCACATCTTCGAAACAGGAGGTAGAAGAAATTGCATATTTTGAACGCAGCCACTTAGCTCTTTTAAATTTGTATATTTGGGTTCCTTAGGGCTTGATGACAAAGAATATGTTAAGTGTTATGCAAATAGTCTAGGAATTAACAAGTTATAGCCAAAATAAAATGATGGTGCTGTCAGACAACACCCAAAATCAGAATCGCTCAGTGGTAGATTTTTTAAACCACCATTGTACGGGAAATGGGCCACAAGTTACATTTGAACTGATTGGCTGGAATGATATGTAAGGCTAAACACGATTAGTCGGACTATAAATGCTATCCTTGGTTGTTAGGGGAGACGTAGGAAGGTAAAATTTTTTCAAACACTTGTCGAAACGTGGCTCCATTGGCCAGACTCGCTGATATAATCACTTGGGAGCGTTAGTTCGAGACCACTAGTTCAAATAAGCTTGATAAAGCAACAGTGCGTTGAAGCCAGCTCATATTTTTGCTAAATAAAAGCCTGGAACATAAGCAGATGGGAATTTGTGCCAGTATTTGTGCCAGAATTCATTGCTAGTCAACGTATCTGTGTTTATTTCCATGAATTGTGGTAAGCTTGAAACATTCAGTATCTTTTAATGAAAATTGAATGTGAATTGTTAATTTATGCCTGTATATATGTGTAGTTCAGTAGCAAACATGATGTAAAGCCTATAATGCTCCAGCCTGAACAGAAGGTGTCGGAGGAAAGTAAAACGGCATGGAATGGCCAAACAGTACACAGACACCTAGATTATTGATTAGACAGAAATAATGCTGGAATTGCAGAGGCGTAGTAACCATTAAGGAGGTTAATACTGGTATAAAGTATTTCAGATGAAGCTGACAGTTGGCCTAACGCTCTGAACTCAATGTTTGTGATGTATTGTGATCAGTGTAGAAAGAGAGTATAAATTAGTTATGACGTAGAAGGTACATCCTTCTTGTTTTCAGGGACCGTGGTCTTGACGTTATTGAGCAGCACCTGGTCAGAGCTTTGCTGAAATCCAGAGTCGGACAGCATACTCCTTGGTCCATTTAGCTATCAGTGAGGTGTCTCCAGAGCCCAGGGGAGAAATCGAGCAGAGGAGTCTTTTCCTGCCGCCATCACGCAAGATAAGCTGATGTGGCCAGCTGAGCTCAACATTATGTACCCCCATCTTAAAATGACAGTGTAAAATACAATTAAGAGGGGAATTTAATTGTTTTAATATCAGGAACTGAGAACATCTCCAATACTAGTTCCAATAAAGACAAACTATTGAAGTCATGATGACAAATACCAACAGAGCTTGAACAAAACAAAACCAGTATTACCTCATATTACTACTACACAACTGACACACATAGGATACTATTAAAAATATATGTCACTACAAGATTCATATTGATAAATTCTGTACATATAACGTGTAATTAAAATTGATTGTGATTCCTGGTTCCCTTTGTATTTGAATCAGGACACATATACATTCATGACAGCAATGAATACATATTGTTATTTGAAAAGTTATCAGTGACTCCTTTAAGATATCCTTTAGAGTGTTATATGTATGTGAGTGTCACAGTGTTGTCAAGTGTGGTGGAATAAATTAAATTGTTTATCTGTCTGTTGTTGTTATGACTTACACTTCATCATACACATACCCTAGACATATAACGTAGTCATCACATTATTCCAGAATAATTCTGACTGAGATATATATATATATATATATGTGGCAGCAAGTAAGGTTATCTATAATACACTACTCTTATTAGATATAGATACCTTCACAGCTGATCTCAGTCAGTACACTAAGTCCCCTATAAATATTTATAACATCCCACTTCACCACAATCAACATGGCCACACATCTTGGTTTGCAAGTTGTATGCTCTCTGGATGTCTTTATTTCCTTGTTTTACTGGAGACACCATAGACATGGGTATGTTCCTTGAGCTCCAGACAAATCAAACATTTTCATCAAAAAGTCATAATCCCTGAATAAGAAAACAACAACTTTTTTCCCATCCCACTCTAAATCTTTTAGTGACTCTATCTGAGCTTTCATGCCATTCATAAATATTTCTAAATTATCATATGTATCTCTGACTCTAGCCATTGATAAAAGGATGGTATTAGATTTAGAATTTGGTTTCTCTAAATTTACTACCTGCATTGTAACTGTCATGAAATATTCTAATCCACATATATAAATTATTAGGTAAATATAAAGCCTAACAAATAAAATTAATAAAGAGAAGAGCAATGGTAAAATGACAGTGCTGTCACAAAGAATGTACTCGAAATCCCCCTTGTTTTCTGCTTCGTCTGCAAATTGTAACGCTTTCGCGTTGATATAAAAGCTTACTGTATTATTACCCGCCTTCTTCAATGAAACGTGTGCTGCATTTCTAAGAAAAACATTGAGACGTACTGCGTAATGACCTAAATTAATCCTAACATTAATTATACTGCGTTACCAAAACGAACGAACAGATGGACTAAAGGGATAAAAAGAGAAGGGAGAGGCAGAAAGCCGAACACTAAACCCGCTTCGCGCGATACACAATGCTGCCATCACGCGTGTAAGTCTACATGCACTAATTTTTTTTCAGACGGACAGTGATAAAATACACTACCCTTTCCCAGAGTTAGGTTTATAAATCATAACAAACTCTTATTAGAAAAGATAACATTAGATGGGTTTACGTTTGAAAACATAACAGTACCCAGACAGCACATCTTCGAAACAGGAGGTAGAAGAAATTGCATATTTTGAACGCAGCCACGTAGCTCCTTTAAATTTGTATTTTTGGGTTCCTTAGGGCTTGCTGACAAATAATATGTAAAACGTTACGCAAATAGTCCAGGAATTAATAAATTATACCCAAAATAAAATATTGGGGGTGCCTGACAGCATAAAATCATTTCTGCTCATAAAATTTTTTTTATAACGTGTTTGAAAAAACCTTACGTTACATAAATAGCCTACCATGTAAACTCCAAATTGATTGGAGCGCAACAAATGAAAGCCTAACCACGATTGGTCGGGCTATAAATACTATCTTGGTTGTTAGGGGAGACGGGAAAAGATAACATTTTTTCAAACACTTGTCGAAACGTGGCTCATTGGCCAGTCTCCCTGATATACACACTTGGGAGCGTTAGTTCGAGACCACTAATTCAAATAAGCTTGATAAAACATCAGTGCGTTGAAGCCAGCTCATATTTTTGCTAAATAAAAGCCTGGAACATAAGCAGATGGGAATTTGTGCCAGTAATTGTGCCAGAATTCATTGCTAATCAACGTATCTGTGATTATTTCCATGAAATTGTGGTAAGCTTGAACCATTCAGTATCTTTTAATGAAAATTGAATGTGAATTGTTGATTTATGCCTGTATATATATGTGTAGTTCAGTGGCAAACGTGAGGTAAAGCCTATAATGCTCCAGCCTGAACAGAGGGTGTCGGAGAGAAGTAAAACGGCATGGAATGGCCAAATAGTACACTGACACCTGGATGATTGACTAGAAAGAAATAATGCTGGAAGTGCAGAGGCGTAGTAACCATTAAGAAGGGTAATACTGGAATAAAGTATTTCAAATGAAGCTGACTGTTGGCCTAACGCTCTGAACGCAATGTTTGTGCTGTATTGTGATCAGTGTAAAAGAGAATATAAATTAGTTATGAAGTAGAAGGTACATCCTTCTTGATTTCAGGGACAGTGGTCTTGATGGTACTGAGCAGCACCTGGTCAGAGCTTTGCTGAATCCAGAGTCGGACAGCATACTCCTTGGTCTTTTTAGCTATCAGTGAGGTGTCTCCTGAGCCCAGAGGAGAATTCGAGCAGAGGAGTCCTTTCCTGCCGCCATCACGCAAGATAAGCAGAGTTGGCCAGCTGAGCTCAACATTATGTCCCCTCATCTTGAACTGACTTTTTAAAAAATTAACATTAAGAGGGGAATTTACTTGTCTTAAAATCAGGAACTGTGAACATCTCCAATACTAGTCCCTAAAGACAAACTATTGAAGTCATGATGACAAATACCAACAGAGCTTGAACAAAACAAAACCAGTATTACCTCATTTTACTACTACACAACTGACACACATAGAACATTTGTAATAATATATGTCACTACAATATTCATATTAAATACATTCTGTACATAACTTGTAATTTAAATTGATTGTGATTCCTGGTTCCCTTGTAGTTGAATCAGGACACATATTCATTCATGCCAGTAATGAATACATATTGTTATTTGAAAAGTTACAGTGCCTCCTTTAAGATATTCTCATAGAGTGTTATATGTATGTGAGTGTCACAGTGTTGTCAAGAGTAGTGGATTAAATTAAATTGTTTATCTGTCTGTTGTTGTGACTTACACTTCACCATACACATACCCTAGACACATAACGTAGCATCACACTATTCCAGAATAATTCTGACTGAGATATATAGATATGTGGTAGCAAGTAAGGTTATCTATAATACACTACTCTTAATAGATATAGATACCTTCACAGCTGATCTCAGTCAGTACACTAAGTTCCCTATAAATATTTATAACATCCCACTTCACCACATATATTGGGGTCTCGCTCTTGGGATTTTGAATCTTTAACTATTAAAAATATTGGGGGTAATTCACTTCAGGGAATATAAGAATTAAAAGGTATCCTTGGGTGGAATTAAATAAGGTTGAGCTCACGGTGCCTGTGTTGTCCATTAGAGATTGAATTGTTGGTTAGACATTGTATAAATTTACCTGATAGACAATGGCGGACCTGGCCAAATTTCGATCTGCTGCGGTTCAGACTGCAAAAGAGTTAGGATTAGATGGGCAAGTTATGGTTGCCTATGTCACTACGGAATGTGACAAATTTATTGAACGCGAAGAAAGAAGGTTTGAAGCCGAAAGAAAGTTAGAGGCTGAAAGGGAAATTAAGAAGTTACAATTTGAAGCTGAGGCTGAGACTAAGAGGTTGCAGATTGAGGCTGAGGCTAAGAAATTATCTGCAGAAAGGGAAGCAGAAGAAAGAAGATTAGCTGCAGAAAGAAAGAAGATTAGCTGCAGAGAGGGAAGCAGAAAAGGAGGAGAAAAGATTACAAAGGGAACATGAGTTACGACTAAGGGAGTTTGAGTTTCAAGGCCATGCTCCTGAAAATGGTGCCAGTCCCTTTGCCTCTGATGCTACGGTTACTCAAGGAGCCTCAACCTCAGCTATGAATTTTCATTTAGATCATTTTGTTGAGAAAGACGATGATATTGAGAGCTATATAAATAGGTACGAACTATTAGCTACCACGTATGGGTTAGAGAGAGAAAGGTGGAGCTTAAAGTTATCTCAGGGACTTCGTGGGGCAGCTTATGAAGTTTTTGCAAAAATGAGCAGAGGTGATCAGGAAAATTATGACATGCTAAAGCAGGCTCTTTTGTTAAGGTATGAAAAGAATGCAGAGTTTTACAGGAAAAAATTTAGGAATGCTAAACTACTGTCAGGTGAAACCTATCACCAGTTCTCTGCACGAATAGAGACATACTTGGAGAAATGGACTTCTCTGGGGAAAACCCAAGATCTTAAGGAAATGGTCCTTATAGAGCAACTAAGAGAGTCCATGGCTCCAGACCTGAGAAAGTTTCTCATGGAACAAGGTGCAGAGAGGCTGGGTGAGTTGCTAAATGTTGCTGAAAGGTATCAAGCAGCTCAAGCAGAGGTAACAGGTAATAAAAAGAAACAGGTGGATAACTTTAGGGCACCACAGAACTTTAATAAATTTGATCCTAAGGATCAAAATAAAGGTAAGCACCAATTTGATAGGCCACGGTATGACAATAAAAATAAATTCCCACAATTCGATGAAAGGAAATATGATGAAAGAAAATCTTTCAACCAAGGAAAAAGGTGGTGTAAAAATTGTCAGATGGACAATCATGACACTGACCGTTGCAGAAGGAAACCTGTGTATATGGCAACCCTTCAGGTCAGGTCGACCTCAAGACAGGAGGAGGATATTATGTTAGATACCACTCCAGAAGAGATGAGGAAGGCACAGGCTGGGGATAAAACACTCAAGCCTTGTTTCAGAAAATTGTCAACTTGTCATACAACTCCAGGCAAGGGAGATTTTTACATGAAAAACAAGTTGATGTATAGGAAGACTGGAGCTAGATCCAATGGTCACGGACAGCTGGTTCTTCCAAAAAGATATAGGACAGAATTAATAAGGAGCCTACATGTGAAACCAGATGGGGACCATGAGAAGATAGGTACCATCATTCAAAAGGTGGCTCACAATTATTATTGGCCCAAAGCAAGATGGGACATTGAGAATTTTGTAGAAAGGTGTAGTATAGCACATGAGGGAACACCCACAAGTGGGAACATTGATCAGGACCTGGACACGCCACGGGGCAAAATTAGGCCTGATAATAAAAGGAAAAATAGATTTGATAAAGTGGACCAAATGGAATGGGAAGCCCCTTTTCACGGACAAGCTTCACTTAACTGTTTTACAATGGCCACTATGCGGAGAGTGCAAAAAGATGTCTTACCCCAGGATAAGCCGAAAATCCCTCAATCGGACTTAAACAAACTGGAGGAAGAAGATGTAGAGATGAAATCTCTCATCAAGAATTTTAAGAGGGGAGAAAGCCCCAAAAGAAAAATTGGTAGCGGTCGTTTTGTGAATGATAATTCTGGGAGGAAAAATCATCACTATAAAGCTTCGAGTGGAACAGACCATACCGGTGCATGGACAAATAGGTCCACACAATTAAAGGTCCATATGTAGCTTTGTTAAGAACGTGGACTGATGAAAAGGCAGAGGAAAACATTACATCTTCATACCAATATGTGAATGAGCTGACTACTCGTTTGAAAACTGGCTGGAAACTTGCCAATGAAAATTTGAAACAAGCCAGGAAGAAACATGCTGCCTATTATAACAGGAAGGCGAAAGACAGAAATTTGGCTGTGGGAGAGAAAGTACTGCTTCTTTTGCCGGGAGTCAGAATAAGTTACAAATTGGATGGCAGGGTCCATATACAGTTCTAGAGAAGGTGTCTAGAACAAATTATAAGATAGATAAGAAGGGGAAAGAAAAAATCTATCATGTGAATCTCCTGAAGAAATATTTGGAAAGAGAACATCAGGAAGAGACACACTTGTTGACCTTGTCCATCGCCATGGAGATGAAAAAGGAACCACTTTCATCATTTGAATATCCATTACACCCCTGTGAGACAGCAGCACAGGTGAAAATCAGTACACATTTAACGAAAACTCAGAAAGAGAGAGTGCAACAGGTTCTAAATAATCATGCAGAGGTGTTAACAGACCGACCAGGGCATACAAACCTATTGGAATATGATATGAAACTAATAGACTCCACACCTGTCTGTATGAAACCATATTCGATTCCGTTTGCTAAGGAAAAAGCTTTGAAGGAAGAGATAGACTATCTATTGAAGGAAGGAATTATTTCGCACAGTGAGTCTTCGTATAGTTCCGGTGTTGTACTCTTAAGGAAGCCCTCTGGAGAACATAGACTCTGTATAGATTACAGGAGACTGAATGCTATTACAGAAGGACAGGTGGATCCATTGCCGGATACAAATCAGCTGTTTGCCAGACTAAATAAAGCTAAATATTTCTCAAAAGTGGATCTGAGTAAAGGATACTATCAGATTCCAGTAAAGCCTGAGGTTAGACCATACCTAGCTTTTAGTACCTCAGAAGGACACTATGAGTTTAATAGATTGCCATTTGGATTGAAGAATGCGCCTAGTGTCTTCTCTAGAATGATGAGAAAATTATTGGATCCTCTGAATAATCCCTGTATAACAAATTTTATGGATGATATCCTTATAGCAACAGAAACATTTGAGGAACACATTGACTCTCTGAACATGCTGTTTGATCGACTTAGGGAGGCAAATTTAACAGCCCGACCAACCAAATGTTGCGTTGGATGTAAAGAATTGGAATTTTTGGGACACACAGTTTATCAGGGAAACATGACCCCTGACCCAAAGAATTTAGAGAAACTACAGAAAGCCCCGAGACCACAAACCAAGAAGGACGTGAGATCCTTTGTCTCATTATGTGGTTTCTACCAGAAGTATATCAAAAACTTTAATTCCATATGTGCACCTTTAACTGAATTGACACGTAAAGGACTTCCAGATCGCATTACATGGACACCACAATGTGAAATGACTTACCAAGAATTGAAGGAAAAGCTCACAAGTAAACCCATTTTGAAATTACCTGACTTAAGTCAAGAATTCATAGTAAGGACGGATGCAAGTAATATTGGGTTAGGTGCAACTTTACTACAGAAATCAGATGCATTGGATGGGGAATTAAGCCCAGTGGCATATGCTAGCAGAAAGTTGAATAAAGCTGAAATCAACTACTCAACTAGCGAAAAAGAATGTCTTGCAGTAATATGGGCAATAAAGAAATTCAATATTTATCTATATGGGAAGGCATTTAAGTTGCAAACTGACCACAAACCTTTATCGTTTTTAGCACAGGCTAAGCATGAGAACTCTAGGTTACTCCGATGGTCTTTGCTTCTGGCTCCATATAATTTTAGCATTGAATATATATCTGGAAAAACCAATCTGGGAGCGGATTTTTTAAGCCGCCATCCGTGTGATGAGAATCACCGTAAACCCCAGAAATAATAATAAATTTCTCTATGTGTATATAGAATAAAGGACTGACATATAATGTCTGTTTTAAGAGGGGAGGTGTCATGAAATATTCTAATCCACATATATAAATTATTAGGTAAATATAAAGCCTAACAAATAAAATTAATAAAGAGAAGAGCAATGGTAAAATGACAGTGCTGTCACAAAGAATGTACTCGAAATCCCCCTTGTTTTCTGCTTCGTCTGCAAATTGTAACGCTTTCACGTTGATAGTAAAGCTTACTGTATTATTACCCGCCTTCTTCAATGAAACGTGTGCTGTATTTCTTGGAAAAACATTGAGACGTACTGCGTAATGACCTAAATTAACCCTAACATTAATTATACTGCGTTACCAAAACGAACGAACAGATGGACTAAAGGGATAAAAAGAGAAGGGAGAGGCAGAAGGCCGAACACTAAACCCGCTTCGCGCGATACACAATTACTACCATCACGCGTGTAAGTCTACATGCACTAATGTTTTTTCAGACGGACAGTGATAAAATACACTACCCTTTCCCAGAGTTAGGTTTATAAATCATAACAGACTCTTATTAGAAAAGACAACATTAGATGGGTTTACGTTTGAACACATAACAGTACCCAGACAGCACATCTTCGAAACAGGAGGTAGAAGAAATTGCATATTTTGAACGCAGCCACGTAGCTCCTTTAAATTAGTATTTTTGGGTTCCTTATGGCTTGCTGACAAATAATATGTAAAACGTTACGCAAATAGTCCAGGAATTAATAAATTATACCCAAAATAAAATATTGGGGGTGCCTGACAGCATAAAATCATTTCTGCTCATAAAATTTTTTTTATAACGTGTTTGAAAAAACCTTACGTTACATAAATAGCCTACCATGTAAACTCCAAATTGATTGGAGCGCAACAAATGAAAGCCTAACCACGATTGGTCGGGCTATAAATACTATCTTGGTTGTTAGGGGAGACGGGAAAAGATAACATTTTTTCAAACACTTGTCGAAACGTGGCTCATTGGCCAGTCTCGCTGATATACACACTTGGGAGCGTTAGTTCGAGACCACTAATTCAAATAAGCTTGATAAAGCGACAGTACGTTGAAGCCAGCTCATATTTTTGCTAAAATAAAAGCCTGGAACATAGGCAGAACGGAATTTGTGCCAGAATTCATTGCTAATCAACGTATCTGTGTTTATTTCCATGAAATTGTGGTAAGCTTGAACCATTCAGTATCTTTTAATGAAAAATTGAATGTGAATTGTTGATTTATGCCTGTATATATATGTGTAGTTCAGTGGCAAACGTGAGGTAAAGCCTATAATGCTCCAGCCTGAACAGAGGGTGTCGGAGAGAAGTAAAACGGCATGGAATGGCCAAATAGTACACTGACACCTGGATGAAGGACTAGAAAGAAATAATGCTGGAAGTGCAGAGGCGTAGTAACCATTAAGAAGGGTAATACTGGAATAAAGTATTTCAAATGAAGCTGACTGTTGGCCTAACGCTCTGAACGCAATGTTTGTGCTGTATTGTGATCAGTGTAAAAGAGAATATAAATTAGTTATGAAGTAGAAGGTACATCCTTCTTGATTTCAGGGACAGTGGTCTTGATGGTAGTGAGCAGCACCTGGTCAGAGATTTGCTGAATCCAGAGTCGGACAGCATACTCCTTGGTCTTTTTAGCTATCAGTGAGGTGTCTCCTGAGCCCAGAGGAGAATTCGAGCAGAGGAGTCCTTTCCTGCCGCCATCACTAAAGATAAGCAGAGTTGGCCAGCTGAGCTCAACATTATGTCCCCTCATCTTGAACTGATTTTTTTAAAAAAATTAACATTAAGAGGGGAATTTACTTGTCTTAAAATCAGGAACTGTGAACATCTACAATAATGGTCCCTAAAGACAAACTATTGAAGTCATGATGACAAATACCAACAGAGCTTGAACAAAACAAAACCAGTATTACCTCATTTTACCACTACACAATTGACACACATAGAACATTGGTAATAATATATGTCACTACAATATTCATATTAAATACATTCTGTACATAACTTGTAATTTAAATTGATTGTGATTCCTGGTTCCCTTGTAGTTGAATCAGGACACATATTCCTTCATGCCAGTAATGAATACATATTGTTATTTGAACCGTTACGAGTGACTTCTTTAAGCTATTCTCATAGAGTGTTATATGTATGTGAGTGTCACAGTGTTGTTAAGAGTAGTGGATTAAATTAAATTGTTTATCTGTCTGTTGTTGTGACTTACACTTCACCATACACATACCCTAGACACATAACGTAGCATCACACTATTCCAGAATAATTCTGACTGAGATATATAGATATGTGGTAGCAAGTAAGGTTATCTATAATACACTACTCTTAATAGATATAGATACCTTCACAGCTGATCTCAGTCAGTACACTAAGTTCCCTATAAATATTTATAACATCCCACTTCACCACAGTAACTTTGATGCTTCCCTTTCCAAGATCACCCCTAATTTTAAGCCATACTTCATTTTCTGGAATGGAACCCTTATGCCACGTTAATAAGCCCACCCTCTTGTAATCTTTAAGAAGCCCACGAAGAAAGCCACATAAATCTGTGATACATGCAAATGGTGTCTCTAGCCTTTGTCCAATATACCCCACAAACTTTTTCATTTCCTCATGCACCCATTCACGCGTAATCTCTCTTGTCCATTTTCTTTCTTCCCTTTCATGCTCCATGTCAACACCAACATGTTTCAATAATCTTCTCTGTTTTCTCTCTTGTGCCCACGAAAGGCCTACTGTTTCCTTCATGGACTATTGCTAATTCTTTGGATATTCTAACTCTACTTTCAATGCCTGCTTTCCTGCAAATTTCCTTACTAGACGTTTCTGAACAATGTCGTAGTTCATGTGCCTGCTGCAGGTCTAATGAGTCAGTTGATGTTCCAGCAATACGTTTCCTAACAGTGTGGAAAAATATAGAGAACGACGAAGAGAGAAGATTCTGAACAATATGATATCATGGCATTGAAAGAAGTCAACAAGAAAATTGATATACAGTAGTTTAGACAGGAAGTTGTGGAGAGACATGATCACCTACAGCACCAGACATGGTACACGAAGAAGACCAGTATACGGATTGTAAGAGGGAATCCTGTTAATTTAAGAAATGTGGGATACAGACTTAAAATGTGGTTAACGCATTATTAGTTTGTCTGGGGCCATATTATGTTTGCTTGTAATTATCAAAATAAACTGTTACCAAAGATGAAGGATATTTCTGAAACAGCATAAGAGAATGAAAGGTGCGTTGTGGTATCACATGGAAAGGCCTAGTTATTTTGCTCAGAAGTTCTGACAATCCTAATTTTTCAGTTCAAATAACCCAACTGTCTGGGTCAGAGAGGTACCAGCTCAAGACATAAACGAACAGAAAACAAAAAAAAAAGCTAGTTCCAATTAGTTTTTAAAGCACTTAATTGAATCGAGCCATAAATGGAAATGAACGCTGTCACTGAGATAACAGCCGGTGAGAAATACCGCAGGCGACAAGTTCAAATGAGGAAGTCTTCACTCAAACACAAGAGATGCTTCAATTAATCAACAAAATAAACTTATTTTTGGACATGTCATGCGAAAAAGAATATTAGAGAATTTGATCACGTTTAAAAAAAAAGCCTATAATAGAAATAAGAGAAGAACAGCAGTTGATATTATGTGTATATTTTTGCATTGGATATTAAAGTGTGTCCCGTATTACCCCAGTGGTCTCTGAGGAGAATAGGTCTACTGTTATTTCAGGCATGTCGTAAAAGACGATGAATATGATGTTGTAGATTGGACTGACAGACTCTTCATGTTAAATCAATTGCAACTTAAATCCCTTTTGCAGAAGAACATGGATGATTTCGTCAAAGTTTCCTGGTCCAGCTATAGTTAAGTGGTGCCCCCATACTTGGTCCATCTATAGTTAAGTGGTGCCTCCATGCTTGGTCCAGGTATAGTTAAGTGGTGCCTCTGTGCTTGGTCCAGCTATAGTTAAGTGGGGCCCCCATACTTGGTCCATCTATAGTTAAGTGGTGCCTCCATGCTTGGTCCAGGTATAGTTAAGTGGTGCCTCCATGCTTGGTCCAGCTATAGTTAAGTGGTGCCTCCATGCTTGGTCCAGCTATAGTTAAGTGGTACCTCCATACGTGGTCCAGGTATAGTTAAATGGTGCCTCCATGCTTGGTCCGGCTATAGTTCAGTGGTGCCTCCATACTTGGTCCAGGTATAGTTAAGTGGTGCCTCCATGCTTGGTCCAGCTATAGTTCAGTGGTGCCTCCATACTTGGTCCAGGTATAGTTAAGTGGTGCCTCCATGCTTGGTCCAGGTAAAGTTAAGTGGTGCCTTCATACTTGGTCCAGGTATAGATAAGTGGTGCCTCCATACTTGGTCCAGCTATAGTTAAGTGGTGCCTCCATGCTTGGTCCAGGTATAGATAAGTGGTGCCTTTAAGTGGTGCCTCATGCTTGGTCCAGCTATAGTTAAGTGGTGCCTCCATGCTTGGTCCAGCTATAGTTAAATGGTGCCTCCATGCTTGGTCCAGCTATAGTTAAGTGGTGCCTCCATGCTTGGTCCAGCTATAGTTAAGTGGTGCCTCCATGCTTGATCCAGCTATAGTTAAGTGGTGCATCCATGCTTGATCCAGCTATAGTTAAGTGGTGCCTCCATGCTTTATCAAGCTATAGTTAAGTGGTGCCTCCATGCTTGATCCAGCTATAGTTAAGTGGTGCCTCCATGCTTGGTCCAGCTATAGTTAAGTGGTGCCTCCATGCTTGGTCCAGCTATAGTTCAGTGGTGCCTCCATGTTTGATCCAGCTATAGTTAAGTGGTGCTTCCATACTTGATCAAGCTATAGTTAAGTGGTGCCTCCATGCTTGATCCAGCTATAGTTAAGTGGTGCCTCCATGCTTGATCCAGCTATAGTTAAGTGGTGCCTCCATGCATGATCCAGCTAAAGTTAAGTGGTTCCTCCATGCTTGATCCAGCTACAGTTAAGTGGTGCCTCCATGCTTGGTCCAGCTATAGTTAAGTGGTGCCTCCATGCTTGATACAGCTATAGTTAAGTGGTGCATCCATGCTTGATCCAGCTATAGTTAAGTGGTGCCTCCATGCTTGATCCAGCTATAGTTAAGTGATGCCTCCATGCTTGATCCAGCTATAGTTAAGTGGTGCCTCCATGCTTGGTCCAGCTATAGTTAAGTGGTGCCTCCATGCTTGATCCAGCTATAGTTAAGTGGTGCCTCCATGCTTGGTCCAGCTATAGTTAAGTGGTGCCTCCATGCTTGGTCCAGCTATAGTTAAGTGGTGCCTCCATGCTTGATCCAGCTATAGATAAGTGGTGTCTCCATGCTTGGTCCAGCTATAGTTAAGTGGTGCCTCCATGCTTGATCCAGCTATAGATAAGTGGTGCCTCCATGCTTGGTCCAGCTATAGTTAAGAGGTGCCGCCATGCTTGATCCAGCTATAGTTAAGTGGTGCCTCCATGCTTGATCCAGCTATAGTTAAGTGGTGCCTCCATGCTTGATCCAGCTATAGTTAAGTGGTGCCTCCATGTTTGATCCAGCTATAGTTAAGTGGTGCCTCCATGCTTGGTCCAGCTATAGTTAAGTGGTGCCTCCATGCTTGATCCAGCTAAAGTTAAGTGGTGCCTCCATGCTTGATCCAGCTATAGTTAAGTGGTGCCCCCATCCTTGGTAGGGAACAAAAAGGTAAATGATGATAACATACCGGTATGACAATAGTGATTCTTTAGCGCATTAATGTTCCTTTATTAAAGGGTAGGAGTTGCTCATAGGCATAGCGTCCGCCTCAAATTCTAAAGGTACCCGGTTCGCTCCCACCACTGGTAATATAACTAATGGAAATATTTTCAGAACCAGTGGTTCCTAATGATGTCATAATCCACCCTGAATCTCCTAGGTAGTGAGATCGGAAGCCTAGCCTCCTCAGATAAGGGCAAAAAGTTAGGAGGTCCCGTGTGTAAGTTGCGCACGTTAAAAATCCCTCGGCAGTTGGAAATCGTAAAGAGTAGGCCATACGTCTGCTGCCCTGGTAAAATTTAAAGCATTATGAATCTTACCGACCACAATAAAATATTTATAGAATGTGGGATTCCTGCAAACACACATTGGGATCCTCGCCGGTGCTACGGAGATCGTGAACTGTGCTGAGATCCTCCTTATGTGATCCAAGGGAAGAGAAAGGAACACTGATGAGTTGTCTGTGAGCAATGAAGATAGTCCTTAAAACTAAAACACTGCTTTAATAAATTTGTTCTCACTTGTCTTGTCTTGTCTTGTCATGTCTTGTCTTGTCTTGTCTTGTCTTGTCTTGGTCTTGTCTTGTCTTGTCTTCAGCCACCTTCCTCAGACACCTCATTTCTGAAGTTTGAGGCTGACTTTTGTGGGTTGTAGTCGTTGCCCATGACTCGCATCCATAAATATATATATATATATATATATATATATATATATATATATATATATATATATATATATATATATATATATATATATATATACTGAAACACATTAAAAACGCTCCACCTGTATAATCCAGGAACAGAGTGTGAAATGTAAATACACATGTTTACAAGTTTACATATTTGGAATCTTTATTCATTTTCCTATGAATCCATGCTGGTCATTAATTTGTACATTTGATTGTTATGAATTTCATTGCATTCTGTGCAGGCAAGGGAGAAAACCAAAAATGCAACCAATAAAAAAATTCATTCACACTATCGTCAGTATCTGGTATGTCCACCGTGTGCTTGCAAACAAGCTTGGCAGCGGCTCCGCATGGAACGCACAAGTCTCTGAAGGAAATTCCGGGGAATCAAGTCCCATTCACGTGTAAGAGCAGCTTCGAGCTGTTGCAGATTAGCTGGAGAACCTTGCCTGTAGACTCTGCGTCCAAGCTCGTCCCACAGATGTTCTATAGGGGACATGTCTGGTGATAAGGCAGGCCAATCAATCGTCACAATGTTCTGCTGCTGTAGATATTGCTGCGTAATGCATGCGGTGTGCGCACGTGCGTTATCCTGCTGGAGAAGCTGCAAGTCTGGATAATTTGTGAACACAGGAGCAACCAATGCATCCAGAACCTCATCTCGATATGTCACAGCATTAACATTTCCACGGAAGACGTGAAGAGGCAAGCGATGGTGAAAACTGAATCCTCCCCAAATGTGAATACTGCCACCTCCAAATCGGTTGTGCTGACGAACACAGCAATCTGCAAAGCGCTCTCCACACCGTCGCAAAATCCGCATACGTCCATCAGCAAAGGATATGTTGAATCTGCTCTCGTCTGTGAATTGGACAGCATTCCACTGCAGTCTAGTCCATCTGACATGTTGCTCTGCCCATTGCAGGCGCTGCTGACGATGTCTGTGAGTCAAGTTTGGCCCAACATAAGGTCGTCTTGCAGTAAGGCCTGTATCTCTGAGTCGTCGTATGACTGTCATTCGAGAGACTTGCCCACGTCTACCCACTATCGCTCTTGCTGTTTGACTTGCCGGGACGATTCCTTAGGTGACTCAGCACAATATGACGATCTTGCGCAAGGGTAGTAACTCGTGGTTGGCCACTCCGAAGTCTATCCCGGGCACTGCCAGTGGTTCCGTAACGTTCATTGAGACGTACAATAGTGCTGTGGTGGCAATTCATCCTTCTGGCAATGGCCCGCGAGCTCATTCCGGTCTCCAACATACCAATGGCTCGTTGGCGGTCGTTTTCAGATAGTCGTGGCATTTCAAGCACATGTACTGGGTGTTTTGTCTCAACGGCCTTTTTATACCGAGTATACTGCCACAACGCGTACACATTTTCAGGATCATAGCGGTTGGGAATCGTGTTGCACGTGTAACTTTCATTGTTTTCATGTAGTCTGTACAAAAACCCGTGGGTTGAATCATGCACTTTCCATTCTAGCAACCATTCGCTCTCTCCCTCATGACAAACACGAGGAAAATCCATTCCCACACTTTTTTTCCAGCTTCTCGGCATCAGTATATATAATAGTGGTGCGTTTTAAATGTGCTTCAGTATATATATATATATATATATATATATATATATATATATATATATATATATATATATATATATATATATATATATATAGAGAGAGAGAGAGAGAGAGAGAGAGTGAGAGGGAGAGAGAAATATTATAATTAACTCACTACAGTAAATGAAATACATTGAAAAATGTTCAGGACACCGGAGATCAGTGCACACGGAGAGACATGATCACCAACTTCAGTCAGCACGACACTCGATGATGATAATTCGGCATCCAGATCTCCGCTGCACACAGTAAACACTTATTTCCAACTACCACTTCTGGTGCTGTAATGAGTTTCATGTGACGTGGTGCCAGCTCCAGTGTAGACATTAGTGACAATCACAAGTGTATCCACACAGGCTGCCTGTAACAACATTAATAACGCTATCGATCAAGTGGAACTGAGCCATTTCAATTAGTCCTATAACAAACGTGCGTTGCTGGATACCTATTGCAACATAATTGATTTTACAGTACCGGGAATGTGTGGAAACGATTGGTTGTTAAAGGGAAATTTGATTTACATGAATACTGCTACACTTTTCTTTTTTATGACGTCTTAAATCAGATTTAGTTTATGAATATGTTTATACAGGCATGTTTCCAGTTGCATGGAGATGGCGTCATCGACAACGTGAACTCACATACGCAGGAGCAACAAGTCCCGTACTGGCAGTCTAGATGAGCTTCGGCGCATGCGCTTTTTCTTTTATTTTAAGACTATTTTTTGTTAGTGACCGCGTCACAAGTCAGCTGGGATACACGTTTTTTTTTTAAATTTTTATTTTATGTTTTGGTGGGGATTCCCTGTGAGATGACATTGACTGAAGAAACAGGTTTAAACTAAAAACGCCTGCAGGAAAAGTTGTGTATCTCCTGTTGGACCTCGATGCTCTCACGTCTACCATTAATCTCTGAACACTCACTGAGGCTTTGAATAACTTGTTTATACTGTATTAAGTTTTTTGCCTTGAAGTTTCTACAGGATCGAGGTAGCCTGCCCCATGCTCCTTATTGACCATATACGACATGCTTACAGGTTATAGCATTACTTCTTTGCTCCACTTTCGGACCTGGTTAGTGCAAGAGAGAATAGAAAAATACAAAATTTCATAAATTGATTCTTGCACGGAATAGAAAATTGAAATTGTTCGACAAGAAGACTAATGTGAAACTAGTGGAAGGACTCAGATAAATACCAACGTAACAAGCTTTGAGATGATGTTGCCGTGGGATACAACGTACATCGGGAATAACAAGTAACAGAGGCGTCACTAGGGGGGTGCGGACCGCACACGGGTGACACCATCAGAGGGGGTGATCAGCTGAGGGGGTGACAACAAAATGACTGTCTAAAAGATTTTTGTGCAGTGTTTCAGCAAAAATTTATTATGTTTTATAAAAATATCCCTGTAGTTAGTTATAACCACACAAACATTTTTCGTAAGCCCAGCTTACATGTACTGTATCAATATACCTACAAGGCTAAAACTCTATGCTAGTTTACTTTTTGAACCTTCTAATGCGCATTATGATTTAGTCGAGATGTTCACTAAGTGCTGAAATGCTTGTTTATTTGTTCGTGTTTATTTTTTTGGGGTATTATTTCATTTATGAGTATATTTCCATATGCATGCATTTACGAGTAACATTAGTACAAAAAACGTTACTTAGGATTCTGTGTGGTCTGGTACGGGATGAGGTCCATGGGGGTGACACCATGAGTTACCACACCGGGTGACACCAACCCTAGTGACGCCTCTGCCAAGTAATAGCATTACCAGGCAACCATTGTTCTGGAACCCCGAAAGTAAGAGAATTGAAATGAAACCAGATTTAATAAAATAAAAATAAAAACACACACACACACGCACAACACACGCACAACACACACACACACCACACACACACACACGCACGCACACGAAGAAAGGAATTAGACACAGACATGAAGGGGTTAAAGATGATATGGAAAGACTTTCCACGGATGGCACAGTACAGGAGGGGCGTAGCCTGTATTATTTTGTTGAAGGCCTATACTGAATGATAATACTAATGATAACACTAATGATAATACTAATGATAACGGTACACCGAGAAATTCTCACTGGCCTCTGACACGTGACATTATAAAATATCTTCAGCTGGAGAAAATAAACAGAATGTAGCGATACATTGATTACACTTTTGTGCTTCTAAATGCAGGAGAGTTTGTACTCACAATTTTTTATTCCATAGAGACCATAAGAATGAGCAATATAAATTCAAATGTGTTGAGATAGTGTGGTTCTATGGAAATAAGCAAGAAACAATGGAGACAAATAAGTGTACACGAAACTGTTAAGGTATTTTATTGGCATGGTCTGCTAGAGGTTAACAGCATAAGATTAATAGGTGACTACGTTTAATATAATGTAAATAATTGTTAGTTAGTGTACGCGATACACACGATTGATTATGACGTGTATGCGTTGGTATGTCACGCACCGTGACTAGGTTACCACACCCTTTTCTTAGATGACCGTCAAACGGATAAGACGTGTCCTATAATCCTTCCAGTGGTAGGCATGATATTGCCGCACATATGTTATTGCAGTACGGACATGGGTCAGTCCGATATTCTTATGAAGAGAGGAATGTATCGAGGTTAGTAATTTTAACTAAAGTCAAGGAAGGATGAAATTATGGTCCACATTCGTTTTATATCGCCAGACGTCTAATCTCATTGTCGGCCGTTGGATGTCCCAACCGCGCGTACATATAGTTACGACGTTCTGACTATAGTGTTGCATATTATTGGACCAGGACTATAATGCATGGATAGCATTTATGATGTATGATTCAATTCTAATATATAATGTTTTCATAATCAACCTCCATGGACTGTCTACTGTTTGAAATGTATATTAAAAATTGTGTGGACTCGAGAAGAGACTTATCACGTTCATTGAAGTTACAAATTCAACAATTATGATACTGAGTTCAAACCTTGTGACAGACAGAAAGTATTAACTCACATTCGCGTAACTATTCCAACAATAGCACGATCAAGAATTAATGAATCAAATGACCAGAACTAAGAAGCTTATTGAATCAATGAGAACGGTGGCTTTCCACAACGACCACTGAAATAGAAGACGGGGCCGCAACAACAATAAAAGAAGTGAATCGTATAAAGCCCCGCAACAAAGTGGTTGCCATTGCTGGGGAACGAAGGAAGAAAGAAATTTTTCTTGTTTACATACTTTCACGGACTGTTTACGATTACAAGAAAACGTTCAAGTCACATGATTCCGAACATGACGTGGCTTGTGTAACTATGCAAAAATCAGTGACGTCACAATATTCCGTGTACAAGCCAACGATCGAAGGACGATGCCAGCTCACCTAATGTTTCATTCAAGAATACAACTTCTCAGTAGATCATAGGATTGAAAAGACATTATTTACCAACAAGGAGCAAACAGTCCTATCCTCTAGTCTAGGCCGTTGGTGAAGATCGCATCGGACGACGGGTTAAAAGATAAGTCTCAGTTCGTGACTGTTGTCATTCATAAGAAACATCACTGAGTCTAATTCACATTTTGCAGGCATGTCCGTTCTATATATTTTATATGCACGTTATATTTGTTTTCATTGTTTGTGCTGTGCCTAATTTGTGGGAGGTTGGAGTGGAGATTCAGAATGAATAAATTATGGCTCTACGGATTGCCGATATTCATTCTGAACGGTCTTTAGGGTAGTGAATTAAATCGCATTTCGCGGAGAACGCGTCGATGACATTTCCGGGGCTTGTTTCGTTCGGGACTGCATTTAATTCACAGTATATGTTAGATGTCTAGTTTGGTGAAATAATCGGTGTATTTTATCGTATTCAGTTTAAATTCTATTTAGTTTGGTAACAATGTTAGTAATCTATCTTGTTCTTTCTGATCTTGCTATTATTCAGTTCATTTTTTTTTTGTATAACCGTCAATGAGTCCATGTTTGCGTCATTAATTTTTGTGTACGCAGATTTAACTCTATATTCAGTTAACCTTCACCCTACTCTATATTTCCGGTTTGCAGATTTGGTTTCATAATATCAATTTTTATTGTAGAAACGTCTTGTTTCGTGATAATATGGTTTGTTTATCCTTGGTTTACCCATCGTATCGTATGTCCTCATTTCATCTGTTCATGATTTAACACTAATAATATAATTTCTTGCTTAATAAGAGTGTATATGAATATAATTAAAATTTAATGACTTTTAAGGAGAATTAGGGACTTTGCACCAATTTGCAGTGGTAGTCCAAGAAATGGGCGATGCACTTTATAGCTCATGATTAAGGCATAATATAATAATAATATATATTTATAAAATAATTTGACTTTTTAGTCTGTCCTGCATATAAAGGACATAGTGTATATTATTTGGTACATTTTTTCCATTACTAAATGATTTACTTAGCACATATCACTGACTGAATGATATAATACTTGAGGAATAATACTATTTATTATTAGGTGCATGATAGTAATTCAGCACCCGAAATAGATAAATATCATAACTATTTATGATATATTAACGAGTATATATGTAATATTTTCCCAACATAGTATGTCTATGTATGGAATCTACAAATAATAGTTAGATAATATTACAATTAATTAAATTGAACATTCCCAGATTAAGTTCAATAATATTATGATTGTTTATATCGACTATTCATAAATTGAATAAGTATAATAATTACTTAAAATTTATTGGTGATTATTACATAACCATTACGTACAATATTAACGTCAAGATGCTTAACTTAGACTATTTTATTAAAAATGGTAAAGATTTTGGGAAAAAAGGAGAACTTCTCGAGGCTTATGCATTGGCTGAATTTGCAAAATATAAGGCAGAAGAGGAGGAAAAGAAAGCCATTGCTAAAGCAGAGATGGAAGAACTTGAAAGAAAACAGGCGGAAAAGAAGGCAGAATTAAGACAAGAAGAAGAAAGAAAGATAGCAAGAGATGAAATCCTACGGATTGAAGAAGAGAATAAATTGAAACGACAAGAAATCATACTGCAGCAAGAAATGGAATTGCAACGACTTAAATTAGAAACAGCAAAACTTAATTCACAGGGCGCTGCAGCAACCCAAAATGATACTGCTCAATCTGGATCTTCATCCACACGACTTAAAGGTAATTATTACTTTAAGCTGCCTCCATTCAAGTTACACGTAGATGACCTTTCATCGTGGCTCGCGCGCTTTGAGGACATATGTAAGGTGAATAACCTTGACAAAGCGGCATGGGCACTGAAACTTAAGGAATTTCTAGATGGCGAACCTGCAAGTGCAGCACAAAATATAGATCCAACACTATCAACAGACTATGAGGCCATTAAGACGTTGTTACTACGTCGTTTCCACTTGAACGAAGAGGCATGTAGATTGCGTTTTAAAAGTTTGTTGCCAGATAACAATAGAGATTTCACAGGTTTTATTGCTAACATACGCAATACTTTTAACAGATGGGTTGAACTGGCAGGTGTCAACAAATCCTACGACAAGTTAGTCGATTTGTTATTGAGGGATAAAGTATTATCGTCTGTCAGCCCACCATTCTTTGCTTATCTGCAAGAAAGAAAACCAGAATCTATTGATGAGTTAGAAAAAATTTCTTTAAATTACTGCACAGCTCATCCGAATGCTAATATTTCTGGCACATTGATAAGAGAACCACTTCCTGTAGCCTCCAATATGGCATATCATAATCATAACAAACCTAGAACACACAGTGTAGACAGGGGTAGGTTCAAAGGAAACTATGACATTAATTTTCATAAGGGACAGAATAACTTTAACAATAACTTTAATAGAGGACGACAACAAACCAGAAACTATTCACCTCAGTCAAGAAATAACAGTAATCCACGTAACTCAAGTTATAATCGATCATATAACTATAATAATGATTACAAGTGGAACAATAGCGATAATTATAACTCGAGACATCGAGATAACAGTTACAATAGAGGACAACGGGATAATTCATCTAATTATTCTCGTCATCGTTCTCATTCTCGTAGATCGACAACTTATAACCATAATACAGGGGCAGCTGTTACTACTGCTACAACCCCTAGGGTTCAGAGTTCAACTACTGATAACAAAATACAGTCATCGTCTACTTGTTTTGCAATGAATTATAACGTGGCAAATAGTTGCCCAACATGTAATCTTATATTTCAGAAAGCAAAAGAGACAGTTCTGAACTGCGGTCATATTCTACCAGAAGTCAGTCTAGCAGTCAATGACGGAACAGGATCACTGATCTTCAACAGAGGAAAAGTTAATGGATCCATCGTCTCAGTCTTAAGAGATTCGGGATCGACCACGATCGGAATCCGTCAGACACTTGTTCATCCAAATTGTGCAACTGGAGAACATGTCAGGTGCATGACTTTTGGGGGAACCATAGAATATTATCCAACAGCTATTATTTACATTGACACACCTTTCTTCACAGGCAATGTTAAAGCATGCATGTTAAGAAACCCAATTGCCGACCTTATGGTGGGATGCATACACGGGAGTAAAGATTGCACACCAGATGAGATTATTCAATGGGAAAAAAATAATCTATACATCGGAAATGCAGCAATAACCAGAGCACATACAAAACAATTAGAGACTATAGACACGGAAAACAAGGAAACAAATGATCATGAAAATATCGAGATTCATTCTGCTATTGACCGAGTATCATTTGCTGCAAAACAGAGGGAAGACAGGTCACTAACAAAATTTTTTACGCTGGTCAACAAAGATGACAATCTTTCTAGGAACATAAATTATAGTCAGTGGTTTAGTATTAAAAATGACATTTTATTAAGATGTTTTATGGATAAAACTCAGATAAGACAACAAGTCATGGTACCTTTTGCTTTTAGGCGGTACATACTTCAACATGCACATGATTCTAAGTGTGCAGGTCACATGGGTTATACTCGTACACGTTCACGAGTATTATCTTCTTTTTTTTGGCCGGGAGTATCACGAGATATTTCACAGTACGTACGCTCCTGTACGATATGCCAAGAAGTGAAAGCACGGGGAGCCTTTCACACGGCGCCTATTCAGGCTTGTGATATATCGGTGAGACCTTTCGACAAAATGGCCATTGATATCATTGGCCCACTTTTACCATCAGCCAGAGGACATAGGTTTATTCTCACTTGCATCGATTTATGCACACGATGGCCAGAAGCCATCCCATTAAAAACAACCACCACCACAGATGTAGCTGATGCACTACACTTGATCTTTTCTAGAGTAGGTTTTCCTAGAAAACTTTTGTCAGATCATGGTTCTCAATTTATATCTGAGACTATGACGGAGGTAATGAAGACTTGGCAAATAGATAGAAACCTCAGCAGCATTTATCACCCAATGAGTAATGGTGCTGTAGAAAGACTTAACCGTACACTCAAACAAATGCTACATAAAGTTACAGTTAACCATCCACAGGACTGGGACAGAGTGCTACCAGCGGTGTTATTCGCTTATCGAGAGGTGCCAAATGAACAAACTGGCTTCTCTCCGTTTCATTTAGTCTTTGGCGCTCCTCCAAGAGGTCCTATGGGACTGATAAAAGATTTATTAATCGATTCTGAGATGACTCAGGACACTCAGTCATCCTATGAATATGTAATTAATCTCCGGAATAACATTATTGATGCCTGTCAAATGGCAACAGCTTCATCTGAGGCTGCGAAAGAGAAAGCTAGAACTTTCCAAAACAGTAATAGACGATTACGTCAATTATTTCCAGGAGATCAAGCTTATGTGTTATTGCCACATAACAATAATAGACTACTAATCTCGTGGAATGGTCCTTACCAGGTTATCAATAAGATTTCTGATGTTGATTATGTCCTGGACATTAAGGGACATCACAAAATATTTCACATAAATATGCTCAAGCAATTTCATACTCGACCTGAACATCTACAAGCTATTTTTCATGAATTAGATGACACTTTCAGACCTACATGTCACTATTCTAATTTATCCGTTATCCAGGAAGAAGAATCTTCTTTTCCTGAGGTACAGTTAGCTTTACCTGTACCTGTAGTACAATCTAGCGAATCTTGGCGGGACGTAACCATCTCTTCGTCGGTTACACCGCAACAGCATCAAAAGATTGCTGATCTGCTACAATCTTATCCAGATGTGTTGACCGATGTTCCAGGTCGCACATCAGTCATTAATCATGACATCACTCTTAACGAGGATACTCCAATTCGGGTACATCCTTATTCTGTTCCTATACACTTTCTTACTAAAACTACTAAGGAACTTGAACAGATGTTATCTTTAGGAATTATCGAAACTAGTAATTCCCCATTTTCTTCTCCATTAGTTATTGTCCGAAAGAAGGACAATAACATTAGACTATGCGTCGACTATAGAAAATTAAATGCACAAACGATAGTTGATAGCGAACCACATCCACTTCTCGATGACTTACTGCCACGTCTATCGACAGCAACTATATTTACTAAGATAGACTTAACTAAAGGTTATTGGCAGATACCACTAACCGAAAAAGCAAAATACTACACAGCGTTTTCAACTCCGCTAGGTCTATACCAGTGGAACGTGATGCCTTTTGGGCTGGTTAACGCTCCAGCTACCTTTGTTCGCATGATGCGACACATTTTTTCAGGTAGACCAGACATTATTACATATATAGATGACATATGCTTGTTTAGTTCATCTTTTGAGGAACATTTTTTGGGTCTTGGATACGTTTTTGATACCTTGAGAAGGTACAAGTTAACTGCTAAACCTACAAAATTACAGGTAGCATTTCATGAGATCACTTTTTTGGGTCACATTATTGGAGCTGGATATATCCGAACATTACCCAGTACAGTTTCAAAAATTTTAAACATTTCCGTTCCTCAAACGAAGAAACAAGTGAGAAGCTTGTTAGGTCTAGTCCAATATTACAGTAGATTCGTACCTAACTTGTCATCCATCACTGCTGTATTGTCCTCATTACTAAAGAAGAACATGCCAGTGAAAGTGACATGGACTGACGAATGTGACAGAATTTTTCGGCAAATAATTTCTATATTTTCAAATCCACCTATTTTGAGATTAATTGATGCTTCTAAAAAGTTCATTCTTCGTACAGATGCGAGTAACTACGGAATTGGCGCATGTTTGCTCCAATACCATGACGACATCCTCCATCCAAACTTGTACGTGTCACGAAAACTGAAACCACCAGAAGTGAAGTACTCTACGGTTGATCGCGAACTCTTAGCCGTCGTGTGGGCGATAACCAAACTAGAAAAATTCCTACTGGGAGCCCCTTTTGTAGTACAAACCGATCAAAGGGCCGTAGCATCACTACAACGAGCAAATCACAAGAGTCCAAAATTGACCAGATTTGCTATACTCCTCCAACCCTTCGAGTTTTCAATCGAGTACATCACAGGATCCGACAACATCTTGGCAGATACATTATCTCGAAATCCTAATGATGTCGATTCCTAATTTACGTTGTTTGTCGCAAAGACAATACTATGTACAGAGAAACTTAATCAAAGAACATAGCACCATCGTTGCTTTTTGACACATGAATGAACCATTTACTCAGCTGCTTTCTATAGGCAAATTATACGCAAAGTGACTGCAATCAATTGACACTATATTCGTCTTTACACCGGGACTTTCCTGGTTTACATTTGTCACAACATTGTTTCAAAACACTTCGGAGAAAATAAATGACATTCCAGTCGAACTAATTCGTTATATAACGTGATTCAGAATACTTGAACATTTTGTCTAATGGAAATTCAAGGATCAAGACTACGAATGGATCTTCATATCCAATGTTAATTACTTTAATTTATTCTTTAAAACTAATCCACATTAAAATGACAAGTGAGTTGAATTTTAAAAAAATGAATGAAACTTAAAAAAATGAAAGAAAGAAAAGAAAACTCACATAATTCTTTGATTATATTCTTAGAATTACATGATTATATTGCATACTATTGTTTAAATTAGTTAGAAAGGTATTAATAACTTAATACTACACTTACTTGATGTTCAACACACATAACTTAGTTAAATTTATACATCATTTTTTTTCTTTCTCTAATTTATTCTTTATTCGTTATTATGTCTTTCTTTAACAGATCCTCTCATTTTTCTTACATTAGATTTTCAACAACTTATTCTTATTCCATACCTAGTATAGTTATTTAGTTTAATTTTAACACTTTAAATTAGTCTGACATGACATTTTATCACGACATATTTTAAGTTAATTAATTATTTAATTAGAGATCGACATTACCATTCTCTTTTAGTTCTTATTACCATTTATATTTATTTATGATATAAATAATGAATATATTACATGACTATTGGTTAGTCGACATGACCACGACATTGGTTCTAGACAGAACGTCGTAGGCCATATGCCGCAATCTCGTTAAATTTTTTTTTTGATATTGTTAACATATTGGTATTTTTTCAGATGGGTTTTTGTTAAAAAAAATCTATCTAATAGATTTTTTTTCCCCCAGTGGACAGGGAATTGTTAAGGTATTTTATTGGCATGGTCTGCTAGAGGTTAACAGCATAAGATTAATAGGTGACTACGTTTAATATAATGTAAATAATTGTTAGTTAGTGTACGCGATACACACGATTGATTATGACGTGTATGCGTTGGTATGTCACGCACCGTGACTAGGTTACCACACCCTTTTCTTAGATGACCGTCAAACGGATAAGACGTGTCCTATAATCCTTCCAGTGGTAGGCATGATATTGCCGCACATATGTTATTGCAGTACGGACATGGGTCAGTCCGATATTCTTATGAAGAGAGGAATGTATCGAGGTTAGTAATTTTAACTAAAGTCAAGGAAGGATGAAATTATGGTCCACATTCGTTTTATATCGCCAGACGTCTAATCTCATTGTCGGCCGTTGGATGTCCCAACCGCGCGTACATATAGTTACGACGTTCTGACTATAGTGTTGCATATTATTGGACCAGGACTATAATGCATGGATAGCATTTATGATGTATGATTCAATTCTAATATATAATGTTTTCATAATCAACCTCCATGGACTGTCTACTGTTTGAAATGTATATTAAAAATTGTGTGGACTCGAGAAGAGACTTATCACGTTCATTGAAGTTACAAATTCAACAATTATGATACTGAGTTCAAACCTTGTGACAGACAGAAAGTATTAACTCACATTCGCGTAACTATTCCAACAATAGCACGATCAAGAATTAATGAATCAAATGACCAGAACTAAGAAGCTTATTGAATCAATGAGAACGGTGGCTTTCCACAACGACCACTGAAATAGAAGACGGGGCCGCAACAACAATAAAAGAAGTGAATCGTATAAAGCCCCGCAACAGAAACACAATAACATAAGTGAAGCCACAGAAACAGCCGGATGCTGGACCTGCCGAATCTGAAGGCAACATTTAAAAGCGATAAGGTAAAAAAAAAACCATGGAGACTTAAAAACATGCTGACGCTCAAACGCACAATCAAGAACAGAGCAGAATTCAGAAAAAAGTCACAGCTCGGAGAGATCATCATAAGCAGAGAAGACTTCAAAAATTCCTTACCTCAAACTGATGATCCAGGACAGAGATGACTTCAGAAAGACTGCAGCTCAGAGAGATAATTGTCACGGATTTCCTCCCCTGCTTTGCTATAGTGGTCCAACCGTGACCAAAACTCAAGAGTATTTAATATTGGCTTCCAAGGTATCTACCTGCGCGCAAGATTACTCTTGGCAGAGATGTATATAGACGATTAATGCCACTTCTACCTTAAGGATATTCCCAGAAGTCAAGAACAAAAACTGCTTAGGGCTGAGCGATTTGTTAACTTATTATCTGGTCCGTCGTCTTTTGTGAAGGATTTAAGCAATGGGTTAGCCCGTTCAAGCCCCCAGTTGGTGTAATCCAACGAAATTCCTCTTATAAGGTATCGTTCTGTTTAGTGTAAATATATGTTTAAGTATTTATATATAGATATATTAATTATTCTGGCTCATACGTTTGCTTTCATACATATAACTGAATCAACTATTATTGTTTAGTTTTACTACAACAGGAAACAAATTCAATAGTGAAATAGTCTTTAACAGGTTAAAAAAAAATATGGAAAGATTAGTGGAATTTTGATAATTATAAAGCTCTCGTCATTGAGACGTAGGTGCAATTTTAGCGTTATGCTTAAAGTTTAACTGAAATGTCTTTTTGCTGGTGCCTTTTAGTTAGCACTTAGCTTGTATGAGTGAGTTCTGCAGCTGTGGTTCATCAATTCTGTGAGGACGAAAGCCTTCTCCACACTCTCTTCCACTGAAGGCGGTTATGGTGGATGCTTTTCTCTCACACAAGCTGCGTTAGTACCACACATCGTCTGATGGTCTGTAGCCACGAACTTTAGACAAATAGAAATAAACAAATGCCTGCTGAGTACATTTGTTCGCCGCAAACTAACAGGCCCATTGTCATGCGCTCCACCCCCCAATGTTAACCTCTCAGAAGAATTAAATTCCCGAGCACACAGTGTAATTCAGCGAATATGATGACAGTTCACCCATATCCTTCTGGGTGTTAACTAGGAAATTGCGTCTGGAGTGAGTGAATAATGATTTGCGTGAATTACAATTAAAAAAGGTATATAAATCTCACAAGATAATATGTTACACTGGAGGCACATATGATGCAGTCATCACTCATAACTGCTCCAGTCGGAGTCTGGGGCTGCTCTGCTGTCGGGTTTCCCGCACGACTAGTCAGAAACAATCACCAGCTATTGCTGTAGTGGTTCGTGAATATACTATTTTCATATGTTTTGGTTGCCAGCTGTCGTGAAGTAACATCTGTATCACAACACGAATTCTAAGTAACTCCGACCACACAGAACGCCATACATTGTAGAACTGCAAGATACCCAGTCCAATCAGAACGCTCCGTTATGCAGTGTTTACTACAGTCTTGGATAATAAAAATGGAAGTCCAATCTGTGCAACCTAGTGTCGGAAGACAATTTACTACATCAGTATGAAAGAAGTACCACATGGAAGAAGTATACCTAACGAAACTAGGAATGTTGCTCTACCCGTAGGTACAATAACGTTTATAAATACTACTATAGGACGGGAGAAACCTCTGGTTGAATGCATTTGAAGGTTCAGGTTAGTCCTTAATTTAGCTGTTTAAATTATGCTCAGAAATAAATGCACTTATGAGACTAAAAGATTATAAGATATATATATATAAAGAATAATTCAGGGTATAATTTAAGCTTTGGATGAATAAAATCGCTCCAGGAATAACGGAGATAATAATAAAAGTAGTTTTCCTGATTTGAACGATAGGAAAATTTTACCAATATTTTCGGACATTGAAAAACATTAGTAGGGAATACCACCTTAGACGGACGAGGTCACTCTATAAATAGTGCGTGCCTAATAGAATCAGGTCAGTCACAACATTTGAATCGACAGCGAGCGGCAAAAGAAAGCCGGTGTTAATTCAAGTGTTTTGCCTTCTGTACCTGAAAGCAGATCTTAACCAACCATTAACGGCTCGTCTGTGTGTATACCTGAGGGTAAGAACGAATATATATATATATATATATATATATATATATATATATATATATATATATATATATATATAGATATATATATATATATATATATATATATATATATATATATATATATATATATATATATATATATATATGTGTAATTATAGTGATTAATCCACCTTTACGATAAGAAGTGTATAGATGTGTTAGAAAATTTACAGTGTGTCGCTGGTGAAACTTGCAGGTTTGTTTGTAATTCTAGAGGCAAAACCAGCCTTCGGAAATATTCAAAAATATTGAGAATGATGGCAAAGTGTGTCTGTAGGTTTGGAAACGTGTTTAAAGAAGTATTTCTTAAATGGAATGACACACATACCAGGAACATAAGGAAGGATGAAAGGAATTGGATCACTGTATAGTTTGATATGTTACTTAGTAGTTTTATTCACGACCAAATTATTGTATTGAGGCAGATCATGGGGAAACGACTTATAATTAAGGATGTAGAAGACAATTATGATCACAGTGAATTGAATTGATTGATGCTACTATACTATATCTTGAGCATCTGCTGGCACTCTAATCTGAAACTGTCTATCGTCCCCATCGGTGTCATAGAGGGATATTGGTAGAAAAATACAGGGATTGCGTTTAACTCCGTTTCAGGTTTTATCCTGTAATCTACTACAAATATAAGAGGCATATGTTACTGAGGTTACGACGGATGCAGTGCCGGTCTATGTTAGAGGGCCAGACATCACGAGTATACCAGTTGGAAGAATTTCAGCCTACAATTCTCTCCAGTATCAGAGGGAGCCATCTTCTGTGACTAAGATAAGTTGCCCACAAAGGAAATTGTGTAGCATATACCTGTTCACCAAAACTAAAACCAAACCAGTTTATGATGAATCTAGCAATATAGCTCTTCAATTAGACTGTGAGAATAGCACTATTAATTATTCAGGGACAGATCAACCAAGCAAGACTGTCTCCATATTGATAGACAACTTAACACAGAGAAAGACTTTGTTGAACATTTTTATTATTTATTTACTGTTGTAACATGAGTTCTTTTAACACTTTTCAAACAGGAAAGAGTAAATGTACAAATAAATTGTAAATATTTACCAGTAGACTTACTTAAATTCTTTAAGTTATGTTTTATTCATTGTTGGAGAATTTAATTAAATAATTACCCCTAGCAGAGTTAAAAATATTTAATAATAATTACCATATTCACAGAGTGGGATCTGTAGAGGTAGCACATAAGGACTCAGAGTACTACATTACCATCTTCTCTGGGAACTTATACAGCTTGACCCCACCTTTGTAGTCTATACACCTTTACTCTTTTCAGAGAAAGGGTATTACTGATAAGACCAGACTCTTATCTGGCACTATCCTGCTATCATCTGATACACCTTTATATCCAGGATACCTTATTACATTCTATACTATCTGAACCTCTCGCGACACCAGCCTCATATATATATATCCACTAACAAGAAAACATGTTAAATTGACGTTTGTAATATAAATGTTCACAACTTACCGCAATTTTTGGGAATACACAATCTCTTTGCGCAGATTTCAGATGGACGCGAGCAATTTCGGTGCAAATGCTCTCGAATCAATTTTGTCTGAGAAACTCCTATTATGACGGTGTTCTATGAATAACTTGTCCTTGGAAACTAGTCATTCCTCTTTGACGGGTGTTCTGCAATACACTTGGTCAGGGATATTATTTCTCTTATAACCGATGATGCTAGGTTTCCAGTCCTAATATGTAAAGTCCTGGTCCTGAACTTTTACAGTCTGTGTATTTACACATGCGGGTTTACTCTTAGAGTTTCAGAGTTGCCCAAATACTGTCGATCTGTCACTTTTGATATAGGAATTCTAGGTCCAATCCTTCTCTATCTGGCTGCTTGGGAGTTGCTCGGTTGAATTTGAGAAGCTGTCTGTCCTGTGTTTCTGAGTTCACTAGATTATACCTCATTCTCAGTTCAAATCACAGATGGTGTTTCTGCAGAATGTTCCAATAGAATTCATTATTTATTGTGTCATCTCAAATCAAACCAATCAAATCGAATCTCGTTCTGCACTACGTGGGAAGGGGTTTTTCAAATTCGAAAAATAATACTCTCACGTGTTTAAAAATATTAAATTTAATTTCCACGCGTGACCTCTTTATAATAAGACGTAATGTTGTTCCGGCTGCATGTGGTAAAGTGGGATGTTATAAATATTTATAGGGGACTTAGTGTACTGACTGAGATCAGCTGTGAAGGTATCTGTATCTATTAAGTGTGGTGTATTACAGATGACCTTACTTGCTACCACATTTATACCTCAGTCAGAATTATTCTGGAATATTGTGATGACTACGTTAAATGTCTAGGGTTATGAAAATGATGAAGTGTAAGTCACAACAACAACAGACAGCTAAACAATTTAATTTATTCCACAACACTTTACAACAATGTGACACTCACACACATATAACAATCTATAAGACTATCTTAAATGAGTCAAGTGTTTAAGTTTAAAAATATATGTATTAATTCTTTCAATAATGGGTATCCTGATTCAACTACACAGTGAACCAGGAATCATAATCAAATGTAATTACAAATAGTATGTACACAGTTTATATATATGAACTTTGTATTGGCATAGTTTAGTATTATTATTCTATGTGTGTAATTTGTGCAGTAGTAATATGCGGTAATACTGGTTTTGTTCAAGCTTGGTTGTTGTTTTTCATCATGACTTCAAGTGTTTGATTATCGGGGAAATAGTATTGGGAAAAGTTCACATTTCCTGTCATTTGAACCAATAAATTGTCCCTCTGTGTTTAATAAAATGTCAATTTTTGAGGGGGCACATAATGTTGAGCTACTCTGGCCACAGAAGCTTATCTTTCGTGATGGCGGCAGGAAAAGACTCCTCTGCTCGATTGCTTCCTGTGTTCTGGAGACACCTCACTGGTCGCTATCTGGACCAAGGAGTATGCTGTCAGCCTCTGGATTTCAGCAAAACTCAGACCAGGTGCTGCTTCAATAACTAGGACCACAGTCCCTGAAACAAGAAGGTTGTACCTCCTACTTCAGATCTAATTTATAATCTATTTCCACACTGAACACAATACAGAACAAACACTGAGTTCAGAGCGGTAGGCCAACTGCTAGCTTCATCTGAAACAATTTACACCAGTATACTCCTCCCTAATGGTTACTACGCCTCTGCAATTTCAGCATTATTTCCTTCTAGTCAATAAGATAGGTGTCAGGGTACTATTTGGCAATTCCATGCAGTTTTCTTTTCTCCGACACGTTCGGTTTAGGTTGGAGCACTATCTAGGCCTTGCCTCATGTTCGCTACTGAACCACGCACATATACAGACATAAATTATCAATTTACATTCAATTTTCATTAAAAAGATATCGAATATATCAAGCTTACCACAATTTATGGAAATAATACACAGATACGTTGACTGGCGATGAATAATGGCACAAATTCCGATCTGCCTCTGTCCCAGACTTTTATTTAGAAAAATATGATCTGGATCTCAACGCACTGTTTCTTAGTAAGTTTATTTTAAAATGTGGCACTGAACTGACGCTCCCAATTGACTATATTGGCGGGTCTAACCAATCGGGCCATGTTTACACAGCTTTTCAAAAAAAAAGTACCCCTACTCACGTTTCCCTAACAACAAAAAATTAGTATTTGTAGTCCGACTAATCGTGTTTAGCCTTACATTTACTTCTATCCAATCAAATAGGATTTAACTATTTGGCCTATTTCCCGTAAAATAGTGGTTTCAAAACATGCCACTGTGCGATTATGATTTGGTGTTGTCTGACACCCTCACTATTTTCTTTTGGCTATAATTTGTTAATTCCTAGACTATTTGCGTAACACTTAACATATTCTTTGTCAGCAAGTCCTAAGGAACTCAAATATATAAGTTTAATGGAGCTAAGTGGCTGCGTTCAAAATATGCATTTTCTAGGATAGTCGTGTATTTTTTATTTTTTTTATGTTTAGAACCGCTACCTGTCCTGCCTTTTCGACTTCTGTCATGATTTCAGACATAAAACAGTATAATGTCATGTTTCCTAATAAGCGTTTTTCAGGTTTTTAAACCTAACTCTCGTATGGGTAGTGTTTTTTATCACGGTCTATTTGAAAAAAAGTTAGTGCTTCTGGCCTTTCGCTTGGGGAGGGTGGCATTAATTGTATATCGCGAGACGCGTGTTAGTGTTGCATGCGTTCCTGCTTTCAGCCCTCCCTCTCTCTATCCTAATTCCATCTGTCCTTCCGTTTAGGTTAACGTAGTGTATAAAATGAAATTAATGGAAGTATTAATTTAGGTCATTACGCAGTGTGCCTAGCTCAAGGTTTTCTTAGAAATGCAGTACACGTTTTATTGTAGAAAGCGTGTAGTGATGCAGTAGGCTTTACTATCAACGTGAAACGTTACAATTTGCAGACGAAGTAGAAAACAAGGGGATTTTTGTACGCCATTGTGACAGCACTGTACTTTTACCATTTCTCTTTCCTTTTATTGAATTTATGTGTTAGGCTTTACATTTACCTTTTAATTTATATATGTGGATTTAGAATGTTTCACGACAAATTCTCCCCTCTTAAAACAGACGTTATATGTCAGTCTATAATTCTATATACTCATAGAGAAATTTATTATTATTTCTGGGGCTTACGGTGATTCTCATCACACGGATGTCGGCTTAAAAAATCCGCTCCCAGATTTGTCTTTCCAGATATATACTCTATGCTAAACTCAAATGGCTGCATAAGTAAGGACCATCTTAGTAAACGAGAATTTTCATGCCTAGCCTGCGCTAGAAACGACAAGGGTTTGTGATCCGTTTGCAACTTAAATGCCTTCCCATACAGATAAATATTGAATTTCTTTATCGCCCATATTACTGCAAGACATTCTTTTTCGCTAGTTGAGTAGTTGGTTTCAGCTTTATTTAACTTTCTGCTAGCATATGCCACTGGGCTCAATTCCCCATCCAATGCATCTGATTTCTGTAGCAGAGTCGCACCTAACCCAATATTACTGGCATCCGTCCTTACAATGAATTCTTGACTTAAGTCAGGTAATTTCAAAATAGGTTTGCTTGTAAGCTTTTCCTTCAATTCCTGGTAAGCCAATTCACATTGTGGTGTCCATGTAATTAGATCTGGATTTCCTTTACGTGTCAAATCAGTTAACGGTGCACATATGGAATTAAAGTTTTTGATATACTTTTGGTAGAAACCACATAATGAGACAAAGGATCTCACGTCTTTCTTGGTTTGTGGTCTCTGTAGTGAAATTGACCGAGATACAACGGTAAAATACTCCAAAGATAACATTTAAGGATAAAAACATAATGCGTAGGCTGCTGATGTACATGATCGCCTAGACCGCGGGTCATCACCCTCCATAAAATTGACTTGCTAGACAGGAGGGGAACGGCGGATCAAAAGAAAAAAAAAATATGACTGGAAAGGCTAAGGAGACGCAATGGGGGGGAAATGGATGAAAGTAAAAAAATTCAAGTCCCCCAAATTGACACGAGGTACGGAATTGGACGTTTTGCGATACCAAGCGCTTGATTTGAATTTGAGCGGAAGAACGCAGATGTTAGGAATATTACAAAAATTTAAAAAGTAATTTTTCTTAATATTAATGCTAGGAATATAAAAATTAGCTGGCCGGATGGCCTATTCTGAGCAGTGAACTAATATGATCTTAATTTTACAAACGGATAGATAATATTGAAGATAATGACAAAAGACAGTGTAGTTCACATCATCGCTAGACTATATTGAATCTAAAAGTGTCACAATTTGCACACAAAACACGACCTTGGGGACGCAAGTGTTCAAAGTTACTTATTATGGAGGAGAGGGTTTTTGAGCGGTAGCTGTGTCTAAATATAACTTTTTACGACAAAATTTTAAGGGGAGAGAAAGGTTGCTTCAAAAATCAAGCACATTTTTTTTAGAAACACAAGTAGAGACGGACAGACTAACAGATAACCATCCATACTTGACTGAAGCATGACTGAAATGACTTTAGTGTAGAAATTTGAAATTTAAAGTACAACTAGGCAGTGATTGGCCACAGACAAGCATATCATTAGCGCTCAGAGCGCATTTGGGGTCATTCTTCAATAATTGTTCAGTGTTAGACACAGATTTTAAAGTGTGGTGTGTTCCCATATGAAAGCAAGTGAAGTAAATTTAGGGACGCCATCCTATAGCCAGCAGCTCAGCTGAGTTTTGCTAGCACTTCTGTGTTAATTATTCATAATCTGGTAAGATTGAAATTATTTCTTTATATATTTTGAATATTGTTTCATGTTCGAGTGATTTGATACTGCCATATCAAAATATAGCCTTACAAACCAGTAGGGATTTTGCTCTAGACCCCCCGCCCAAGTCAGGGTCTAGGGACCAACAGTGTACATAAACTACAGCAAGGATTATGCAAAATAAATCAAGCGGTGAAACAGATTACCTATCTTCTTTTAGGGCCAACAACTAATAAATATTTTCAGAATCTATAGTCTGGGAGGATCTATCTGAGGTAAACCCACCATGGTAACTGTGCTGTTTGGTCAGAGAGATCTGACCTGTCTGTATGATGTGGTTGTTGTGTCAGTGTGGTGTCCAGACGTGGGTATAGAATAGATTTTGACACATAGCCCATACTTTGATTGCAGAGCTGTGAGTTTTCTATCGACAACAAAGCAGAGTCTATTCGGTGGGTGACTTTACTCGAGTGTATCTGTGCAGTTCTTGTGACAGAGACCACCATTATTGCCCGCCAGCACGGAGAGGTGGGACCGCAAGTTTTCAGCACCAGAGCTACAAAAAGATGAGTGAGCCTCTGGTCTGCTGGACATTCACCAACTATTGGTAGTGACTAATACCCCCATAAAAATTCCCTCCATTTTCTGGACACTGTGTAGTCAATATAGACAGGTGTGATGAGGCCACCCCAACAGCACAAACAGTAACTATCCTCCCAAAGAGATGACTACTCGAACAGTTAATAAAACTAACTAGTCTAGTACTTAAATATGTACACTCTTGCATTTATTATGTAACATTCCATGCATAATTTTCATAAATTTTAAATCCTTCTTTTAAAACCAGTTCTGGTCAAAATAAAACTTGATCCAGAACAAATAAATGTAATATAATTATATCAAAAACTTTACACACGTGAGTTAGTTCAGTGTATTTTAACACTTGTTAATCTTATTAGTCTTGTTAAATATCTATGGGTATATTTATAACTATCACACCACAGTACACATCATAACCCTAGACACTTTACGTAGCCACATTCATTAAGAAAAAAAAAAGTAAGTGTGAGGTCGTAGTGGTAGCAAGAAAGGCCTTCTGACAATTCTCAACTACATTTTATCTCAGGAGCCTTCACAGCTGGCCTCATACAATGTAAATGTAGTAATAACACCATCATACAATACCATCAACACCACTACATAAATTGGGGTCTTGTCCAGGGATAATTAGCCCAACAGTAAAATTAGGATCTCCTGGTGGGAGAAATAAAAGTAGGGAAATAAATTGTAAAATTTCCTTTAAAATTAAAAGTGTCCCTGCAGATAAAAGTTGGTGAATCTTCACAGCCAGTAATAATTAATTAGTTAACTGGTTAGTTAGAATTAGTTAGACTATAGTCATATAGTAATTAGAAGTACTTAGTGTATTTACTGGTTAGAGATTTATCTTGTATATTATTATATTGTCCAAAAAGTATGGCAGAGCTAGCAAAGTTTAGATCAGCTGCTGTGCTCACTGCGAAGGAGATGGGGATGGATGGTCAAATTTTAATTCAATACGTAACGACTGAATGTGATAAATATATTGAACGGGAAGAAAGGAGATTAGAAAAAGAGGCTGAAAGAAAATTAGAGGCTGACAGGTTAGCTGAAGAAAAGATATTACAAATTGAGGCTGATAGAGAAATTAAGAGGCTGCAGATTGAGGCAGAAGAAAAACGACAGCAAAGGGAGGCAGAAGATAAAAAGGCCGAAAGGGAGGCAGAAGATAAAAAGGCCGAAAGGGAGGCAGAAGATAGAAGGTTGCAGAGGGAGCACGAATTACGACTAAGGGAGCTGGAATTACAAGGCCCGGCTCCTGAAAATGGTGCCAGCCCTTTTGCCTCAGATGCTACGCCCAGTATGGGAGCCTCAAACTCAGCTATGGGGTTTCATTTAGACCATTTTGTTGAGAAAGACGATGACATAGAGGGGTACCTAGGACGTTTTGAGTTATTAGCTACTACATATGGGTTAGAGAGAGAGAGGTGGAGCTTAAAGCTATCACAGGGATTGAGAGGTACTTCTTATGAAGTATTTGCCAAAATGAACAGGGAAGACCAAGACAATTATGACATGTTAAAGCAGGCTTTGTTATTAAGGTACGAGAAGAATGGTGAATTTTATCGTAAGAGATTTAGAACGGCTAAACTGTTGTCTGGGGAGACATACCACCAATTCTCTGCCAGACTAGAAACCTATTTGGAGAAATGGACGGCTCTGGGGAAGACCCAAGATCTTAAAGAAATGATCATGATTGAGCAATTGAGAGAGTCCATGGCTCCAGACATGAGAAAATTTCTCATGGAACAAGGTGCAGAGAAGTTGGGGGAAATTTTAAATGTTGCTGAGAGGTATCAGGCAGCTCAGGCAGAGGTAAGTGGTGCTAAAAAGAAGCACATAGACAATTTTAAAGCTCCACAGCAATTTAATAAATTTGATAATAGAGAGCAGGGAAATAAAGGTAGGACAAACTTTGAGCGGCCAAGAAATGACTATCGCGACAGAAACTCACAGTTCAATGACCAAAAGTTCAATGAAAGAAAACCGTTGAACCAAGGAAAAAGATGGTGTAAATGGTGCAAGAAGGATAACCATAACACCGAATTTTGTAGAAGGAAACCTTCAAACATTGCTGCAATGAAGTCGGGGACGCAAAGATTAAAGGTTAATCCTAAGGGACAACAGGAACCTTATCACCCCCCAGTTTGTGAGGATGTTATTTGTAATGGGGTCACCATAAGGTGCCTTTATGATACAGGTTTGGATTATGATTCAGTTGTGAAGTCTAGCCTAGTGGACCCAAGTCAGTATACCACAGAAACAGTGGAAATACAAGGGGCGACTAAGGACATACCACTCATGACACTTCCCATCGCAAGGATAACGGTGAAAACTCGCTATGTGGAAGGAGAAATCAGAGCAGCAGTGATAGATGAACCAATCTACCCTCTGATATTGGGGTGTAGATACGTCTTCTTGGGGAATCCCGAGAAACCTGTGATCATGGCGACAGTGCAGACCAGGTCACAGAAGAAGGAGGAAGAAGGTGAACCTATAAATGCTCATCCAGAGGAGATGAGGAAGGCGCAGGCTGAGGATAGGACACTCAAGCCCTGTTTTAAAAAATTGCCCAAATGCCACACACCTCCGAGCAAGGGGGAATATTTCATGAAGAACAAACTCTTATACAGGAAGGCCGGAACTGGAACAAATGGTCACAACCAGCTGGTTCTTCCCACTTCATATAGAGATAAAGTGATGGAACTCGGACATGCGATTCCCTTCAGTGGTCACATGGGGATCAGCGCCACAGGACAGCGTATAGCTTGTCATTACTTCTGGCCAGGGATAACGGAGGATATAAAAAGATATGTCAAATCCTGCCCAGAATGTCAAAGGGTAGCTCCAAAGCACTGGACTGCTCCTGCAACTCTAGGGGAAATGCCCATAGTGGGAACACCTTTTGAGAGGGTTGCAGTGGATATTGTAGGACCTCTCACTCGGACCAAGAGGAGGAACAGTTACATCCTTACTCTGGTGGACACTTGTTCTATGTGGGGAGAGGCGGTAGCCCTGCCATCAATTGATTCAAAACATGTAGCAGAGGCACTACTTACAATATTTACCCGATTAGGATTCCCGCATCAAATCTTGACGGATAATGGTTCTCAGTTCAAGGGGAAACTAACGGAAGAAGTTTTTAAGCTATTTCAAGCCAGGCACTTTCATTGTAGTCCGTACCATCCACAAGGGAACGGCCAGGTAGAGAGGTTCAATGGGACTCTCATTTCTATCCTGAGAAAGCTGGCACACGAAAAACCGGATCTGTGGGATCAATTCCTGCCCGCCGCATTGTTTGCGTACCGGGAGGTACCACATAGTTCAACCGGGATGGCTCCCGCAACTCTGCTATTTGGGAGGCCAATAAAAGGTCCTTTAGAAGCTTTATTAAGGACCTGGACAGATGAGAAGGCGGAAGAGACTGTTACCTCATCGTATCAATATGTGAACGAACTGACCACTCGTTTGAAAGCTGGATGGAAACTGGCAAATGATAATTTGAAACAAGCCAGGAAGAAACATGCAGCATATTTTAATAGGAAGGCAAAGGACAGGGAACTGGCAGTCGGAGAGAAGGTGCTGCTTCTACTACCGGAAGCCAGAATAAATTACAAATTGGTTGGCAAGGTCCATATACGGTTCTAGAGAAGGTGTCTAGAACAAACTATAAAATTGACAAAAAGGGGAAGGAAAAAGTTTATCATGTAAACCTGTTAAAGAAGTATCTGGACAGACCACTCCAGGAAAGCACCCCCTTATTGACCTTGGCTATTGCAACCCAGATGCAAAAGGAACCACTCACCTCACATGAATACCCATTACATCCTTGTGAAACAGCAGCACAGGTAAAAGTCAGTAAGCACCTGACTAAAAACCAGAGGGAGAGAGTTCAACAGGTTCTGGAGGAACATACAGATGTATTAACAGATAAACCAGGCCATACAAATTTGCTACAGTATGACATGAAACTGGTAGACTCAAACCCAATCTGAATGAGAGCCTATTCTATTCCGTTCGCGAAGGAGAAGGCATTGAAGGAAGAAATAGATTATTTGTTGAAGGAGGGGATTATTTCGCACAGTGAATCATCTTTTAGTTCTAGTGTCGTTTTGTTGAGGAAACCGTCTGGGGAACACAGACTGTGCATAGATTACAGGAAACTGAATGCTGTCACAGAAGGACAAGTGGATCCATTACCAGACACAAAACAGTTATTTGCCAGACTGAACAAGGCAAAATACTTTTCAAAGGTGGATCTTAGTAAAGGCTATTACCAGATCCCAGTGAAGCCTGAAGTGAGACCTTATTTGGCTTTTAGCACTTCGGATGGACATTATGAATTCAATATGCTACCATTCGGACTGAAAAATGCTCCGAGTGTGTTTTCAAGGATGATGCGAAAATTGTTGGATCCCCTGAATAACCCATGTATCACAAATTTCATGGATGATATTCTCGTCGCCACAGAGACATTTGAAGAACACATTGAAGCTCTGGAGATGTTGTTTGATAGACTTCGGGAGGCGAACTTAACTGCTAGGCCAACAAAATGTTGTATTGGATGCAAAGAGTTGGAATTCTTGGGACACACTGTATATCAGGGTAATATGACCCCTGATCCTAAGAACTTGGAAAAACTGCAGAGAGCACCTAGGCCGCAAACAAAAAAGGACGTGCGATCATTTGTGTCGTTATGCGGATTTTATCAGAAATACATCAAGAATTTTAACGCTATTTGTGCTCCTCTGACTGATCTGACTCGCAAGGGACTTCCAGATAAAATTATTTGGACTGCACAATGTGAACTAGCGTTCCAAGAGTTAAAGGAAAAACTCACTAGCAAGCCTATTCTCAAACTGCCTGATTTGACACAGGACTTTGTCTTAAGAACCGATGCAAGTAATGTAGGACTCGGAGGGGCTTTGTTGCAAAGATCATCTTCACCTGATGGGGAACTGAAACCAGTCGCTTATGCAACCCGCAAATTGAATAAGGCGGAACAAGGATACTCCACAAGCGAAAAAGAATGTTTAGCATTAATCTGGGCAATAAAGAAGTTTCAAATCTATCTGTATGGTAGGACTTTTGTGGTGGAGACGGATCATCAGCCTCTCGTGTTCTTGTCTCAGGCTAAGCATGAAAACGCAAGATTGCTGAGGTGGTCTTTATTGCTTCAACCTTATCAGTTCAGTATCCAATATATCCCAGGCAAATTGAATGTCGGTGCAGATTTCCTCAGTCGGCACCCCTGTGATCAAAATTAGAGTAGTGGCAGACGTGAGGAGTAATTTTACCTATGTGTATCGCTGGTTTTGGAACTTGCCATAGGCATGTTTTCAAGTGGGGAGATGTGTAGTGAAATTGACAGAGATACACCGGTAAAATACTCAAAAGATAACATTTAAGGATAAAAACATAATGCGTAGGCTGCTGATGTACATGATCGCCTAGACCGCGGGTCATCACCCTCCATAAAATTGACTTGCTAGACAGGAGGGGAACGGCGGATCAAAAGAAAAAAAAAATATGACTGGAAAGGCTAAGGAGACGCAATGGGGGGGAAATGGATGAAAGTAAAAAAATTCAAGTCCCCCAAATTGACACGAGGTACGGAATTGGACGTTTTGCGATACCAAGCGCTTGATTTGAATTGAGCGGCAGAACGCGGATGGTAGGAAAATTACAAAAATTTAAAAAGTAATTTTTCTTAATATTAATGTTAGGAATATAAAAATTAGCTGGCCGGATGGCCTATTCTGAGCAGTGAACTAATATGATCTTAATTTTACAAACGGATAGATAATATTGAAGATAATGACAAAAGACAGTGTAGTTCACATCATCGACAGACTGTATTGAATCTAAAAGTGTCGCTAATTGCACACAAAAACACGACCTTGGGGACGCAGGTGTTCAAAGTTACTTATTATGGAGGAGAGGGTTTTTGAGCGGTAGCTGTGTCTAAATATAACTTTTTACGACAAAATTTTAAGGGGAGAGAAAGGTTGCTTCAAAAATCAAGCACATTTTTTTTAGAAACACAAGTAGAGACGGACAGACTAACAGATAACCATCCATACTTGACTGAAGCATGACTGAAATGACTTTAGTGTAGAAATTTGAAATTTAAAGTACAACTAGGCAGTGATTGGCCACAGACAAGCATATCATTAGCGCTCAGAGCGCATTTGGGGTCATTCTTCAATAATTGTTCAGTGTTAGACACAGATTTTAAAGTGTGGTGTTTCCCATATGAAAGCAAGTGAAGTAAATTTAGGGACGCCATCCTATAGCCAGCAGCTCAGCTGAGTTTTGCTAGCACTTCTGTGTTAATTATTCATAATCTGGTAAGATTGAAATTATTTCTTTATATATTTTGAATATTGTTTCATGTTCGAGTGATTTGATACTGCCATATCAAAATCTAGCCTTACAAACAAGTAGGGATTTTGCTCTAGACCCCCCGCCCAAGTCAGGGTCTAGGGACCAACAAGGTACATAAACTACAGCAAGGATTATGCAAAATAAATCAAGAGGTGAAACAAATTACATATCATCTTTTAGGGCCAACAACTAATAAATATTTTCAGAATCTATAGTCTGGGAGGATCTATCTGAGGTAAACCCACCATGGTAACTGTGCTGTTTGGTCAGAGAGATCTGACCTGTCTGTATGATGTGGTTGTTGTGTCAGTGTGGTGTCCAGACGTGGGTATAGAATAGATTTTGACACATAGCCCATACTTTGATTGCAGAGCTGTGAGTTTTCTATCGACAACAAAGCAGAGTCTATTCGGTGGGTGACTTTACTCGAGTGTATCTGTGCAGTTCTTGTGACAGAGACCACCATTATTGCCCGCCAGCACGGAGAGGTGGGACCGCAAGTTTTCAGCACCAGAGCTACAAAAAGATGAGTGAGCCTCTGGTCTGCTGGACATTCACCAACTATTGGTAGTGACTAATACCCCCATAAAAATTCCCACCTTTTTCTGGACACTGTGTAGTCAATATAGACAGGTGTGATGAGGCCACCCCAACAGCACAAACAGTAACTATCCTCCCAAAGAGATGACTACTCGAACATTTTAATAAAACTAACTAGTTTAGTACATATTTAAGTACACTTTTGGCATTTATTATGTAACATTCCATGCATAATTTTCATAAATTTTAAATCCTTCTTTTAAAACCAGTTCTGGTCAAAATAAAACTTGATCCAGAACAAATAAATGTAATATAATTATATCAAAAACTTTACACACGTGAGTTATTTCAGTGTATTTTAACACTTGTTAATCTTATTAGTCTTGTTAAATATCTATGGGTATATTTATAACTATCACACCACAGTACACATCATAACCCTAGACACTTTACGTAGCTACATTCATTAAGAAAAAAAAAATTAAGTGTGAGGTCGTAGTGGTAGCAAGAAAGGCCTTCTGACAATTCTCAACTACATTTTATCTCAGGAGCCTTCACAGCTGGCCTCATACAATGTACATGTAGTAATAACACCATCATACAATACCATCAACACCACTACAGTCTCGGGGCTTTCTTTAGTTTCTCTAAATTCTTGGGGTCAGGGGTCATGTTTCCCTGATGGACTGTGTGTCCCAAGAATTCTAATTCTTTACATACAACGCAACATTTGGTTGGTCGGGCTGTTAAATTCGCTTCTGTAAGTCGATTAAACAGCATATTCAGAGAGTCAATGTGTTCCTCAAATGTTTCTGTTGCTATAAGGATATCATCCATGAAATTTGTGATGCATGGATTATTCAGAGGGTCCAATAATTTTCTCATCATTCTAGAGAAGACACTAGGCGCATTCTTCAATCCAAATGGCAATCTGTTAAACTCATAGTGTCCCTCTGAAGTACTAAAAGCTAGATATGGTCTAACCTCAGGCTTTACTGGAATCTGATAGTATCCTTTACTCAGATCCACTTTTGAGAAATATTTAGATTTTTTTAGTCTGGCAAACAACTGATTTGTATCCGGCAATGGATCCACTTGTCCTTCTGTAATAGCATTCAGTCTCCTGTAATCTATACAGAGTCTATGTTCTCCAGAGGGTTTCCTTGAGAGCACAACACTGGATCTATACGAAGATTCACTGTGTGAAATAATTCCTTCCTTCAACAAATAGTCTATCTCTTCCTTCAAAGCTTTCTCCTTAGCAAAAGGAATCGAATAGGGTTTCATACAGACAGGTGTGGGGTCTATCAGTTTCATATCATATTCCAATAAGTTTGTATGCCCCGGTCGGTCCGTTAACACCTCTGTATGATTATCTAGAACCTGTTGCACTCTCTCTTTCTGATTTTTCGTTAAATGTGTACTGATTTTCACCTGTGCCGCTGTCTCACATGGGTGTAATGGATATTCAAATGATGAAAGTGGTTCCTTTTTCATCTCCATGGCAATGGACAAGGTCAACAAGTGTGTCTCTTCCTGATTTTCTCTTTCCAAATATTTCTTCAGGAGATTCACATGATAGATTTTTTCTTTCCCCTTCTTATCTATCTTATAATTGGTTCTAGACACCTTCTCTAGAACTGTATATGGACCTTGCCATCCAATTTGTAACTTATTCTGACTACCGGGTAGAAGAAGCAGTACCTTCTCTCCCACAGCCAAATCTCTGTCTTTAGCCTTCCTGTTGAAATAGGCAGCATGTTTCTTCCTGGCTTGTCTCAAATTTTCATTGGCAAGTTTCCAGCCAGTTTTTAAACGAGTGGTCAGCTCATTCACATATTGGTATGAGGATGTAATATTTTCCTCTGCCTTTTCATCAGTCCACGTTCTTAACACAGATGGATCTATTTGTTGTTTCCCTAAAGACGCCGCTAGGCGTGATGGGAAACTACAACAGAGAAAATCAATCTGCTGTTGCCATTAAGACGCCACAAGGCGTGATGGCCTCTGACTGCTTGGTCGGTCTTTGGCTAAGGACGGAAGAAGAAGAAGAAGACGTTCTTAACAGCGCTTCAAGTGGACCTTTTATTGGCCTTCCAAATAATAATGTTGCCGGGGCCATACCGGTTGAACTATGGGGTACCTCCCTATAAGCAAAGAGGGCGGCGTGAAGGTACTGGTCCCATGTATCTGGTTTTTCGTGTGCCAACTTTCTCAGGATCGACATCAACATGCCATTAAATCTTTCCACTTGGCCGTTCCCTTGGGGATGGTACACACTACAATGGAAGTGTTTAGCCTGGAAGATCCTGAAAACGTCTTCTGTTAGTTTCCCCTTGAACTGAGAGCCATTATCAGTCAAGATTTGATTGGGAAAGCCTAACCTTGTGAAAATTGTGAGTAATGCCTCTGCCACATGCTTAGAATCAATCGATGACAGGGCTACCGCCTCTCCCCACATAGAACAAGTGTCCACCAGAGTCAGAATGTAGCTGTTCCTCCTCTTAGTTCGAGTGAGAGGTCCCACAAGATCCACGGCAACTCTCTCAAAGCGTGTTCCCACTATGGGCATTTCCCCCAGAGTTGCTGGTGCAGTCCAATGCTTAGGTGCTACTCGTTGGCACTCTGGACAGGATTTTACATATCGTTTGATATCTTCAGTTATTCCTGGCCAGAAATAGTGACAAGCTATTTGATGTCTTGTTGCGCTGATCCCCATATGACCACTGAAGGGAATCGCATGCCCTAGTTCCAACACTTTAGTCCTATATGAAGTGGGAAGGACCAGCTGTCCGTGACCATTGGATTCAGATCCAGCCTTCCTATAAATCAGTTTGTTCTTCATATAAAATTCTCCCTTGCCTGGAGGTGTATGAGATTTGGGCAACTTCTTGAAACACGGCTTGAGTGTCTTGTCCTCCGCCTGTGCCTTCCTCATCTCATCTGGATGAGTATTTATTGGATTATCCTCCTCCTTTTTAGACTGTGATCTGGTCTGCACTGTTGACAGTATCACAGGTCTCTTGGGATTCCCCAAGAAGACATATCTACACCCCAATATCAGAGGGTAGATTGGCTCATTTATCACTGCTGCTTTTATGATTCCTTCCACATATCGCGTTTTCACCTTTATCCGGGCGACGGGAAGTGTCATTGTAGCTACATCCTTGGTTGCAGTTTGAATCTCCACTGTTTCTGTGGTGTATTGATCTGCCTGCACCAGGTGAGAACTCACAACGGAATCATAATCTAAACCTGTATCATATAAACACCTTATGGTGACACCATTACAGATGACATCTTCACACACTGGGGGATGGTATGGTTCCTGTAGTTCCACAACTTTGACCTTTTTTCCCTTTTTTCCAGATGTCATAGCAGCACAATGAGAAGGTTTCCTTCTACAATGGTCAGTGTCATGATTGTTCATCTTACAATTTTTACACCATCTCTTTCCTTGGTTGAAAGATTTTCTTTCATCATATTTCCTTTCATCGAATTGTGGGGTTTTATTTTTATTGTCATACCGTGGCCTATCAAACTGGTGCTTACCTTTGTTTTGATCTCTAGGATCAAATTTATTAAAGTTCTGTGGTGCCCTAAAATTATCTACCTGTTTCTTTTTATTACCTGATACCTCTGCCTGAGCTGCTTGATACCTTTCTGCAACATTTAGTAACTCACCCAGCCTCTCTGCACCTTGTTCCATGAGAAACTTTCTCAGGTCTGGAGCCATGGACTCTCTTAATTGTTCTATAAGGACCATTTCCTTAAGATCTTGGGTTTTCCCCAGAGAAGTCCATTTCTCCAAGTATGTCTCTAACCGTGCAGAGAACTGGTGATAGGTTTCACCTGACAGTAGTTTAGCATTCCTAAATTTTTTCCTATAAAATTCTGCGTTCTTTTCATATCTTAACAAAAGAGCCTGCTTTAGCATGTCATAATTTTCTTGATCATTTCTGCTTATTTTGGCAAAAACTTCATAAGCTGCCCCACGAAGCCCTTGAGATAACTTTAGGCTCCACCTTTCTCTCTCTAACCCATACGTGGTAGCTAATAGTTCATATCTATTTAGATAGCTCTCGGTATCATCTTCTTTCTCAACAAAATGATCTAAATGAAAATTCATAGCTGAGGTTGAGGCTCCCTGACTAGCAGTAGCATCGGAGGTAAAGGGACTGGCACCATTTTCGTGGAGCATGGCCTTGAAACTCAAACTCCCTTAGTCGTAATTCATGTTCCCTTTGTAATCTTTTATCTTCTGCTTCCCTTTCTGCAGCTAATCGCTTGTCTTCCCTTTCTGCAGCCTGTCTTCTTTCCTCGGCTTCCCTTTCTGCAGCCAGTCTCTAGTCTTCTCTTTCTGCCTCCAATTTCTTAGCCTCAGCTTCAATCTGCAACCTCTTAATTTCTTTCTCAGCCTCTATTCTCTTATCTTCGGCCAATCTTTCAGATTCTAATTTTCTTTCGGCCTCTTTTTCTAATCTTCTTTCTTCACGTTCAATATATTTGTCACATTCCGTAGTGACATAGGCAATCATAACTTGCCCGTCCATTCCTAACTCTTTAGCAGTCTGCACAGCAGCCGATCGAAATTTGGCCAGGTCCGCCATTTTCTAACAGGTAAATGTAAATAATGTCTAACTAAACAATACAATCTGTAATTAATTATCCAAGGACAACCACAGGCACTGAGAGTTCAACCTTATTTAATTCCACCCAAGGATACCTTTTAAATTTTTATTATTCCCAATATATATAATAGGAGAAAGTTCAATATCCCGGGAGCGAGACCCCAATATATGTGGTAAAGTGGGATGTTATAAATATTTATAGGGGACTTAGTGTACTGACTGAGATCAGCTGTGAAGGTATCTGTATCTATTAAGTGTGGTGTATTACAGATGACCTTACTTGCTACCACATTTATACCTCAGTCAGAATTATTCTGGAATATTGTGATGACTACGTTAAATGTCTAGGGTTATGAAAATGATGAAGTGTAAGTCACAACAACAACAGACAGATAAACAATTTAATTTATTCCACAACACTTTACAACAATGTGACACTCACACACATATAACAATCTATAAGACTATCTTAAATGAGTCAAGTGTTTAAGTTTAAAAATATATGTATTAATTCTTTCAATAATGGGTATCCTGATTCAACTACACAGTGAACCAGGAATCACAATCAAATGTAATTACAAATAGTATGTACACAGTTTATATATATGAACTTTGTATTGGCATAGTTTAGTATTATTATTCTATGTGTGTAATTTGTGCAGTAGTAATATGAGGTAATACTGGTTTTGTTCAAGCTTGGTTGTTGTTTTTCATCATGACTTCAAGTGTTTGATTATCGGGGAAATAGTATTGGGAAAAGTTCACAGTTCTTGTCATTTGAACCAATAAATTGTCCCTCTGTGTTTAATAAAATGTCAATTTTTGAGGGGGCACATAATGTTGAGCTACTCTGGCCACAGAAGCTTATCTTTCGTGATGGCCGCAGGAAAAGACTCCTCTGCTCGATTGCTTCCTGTGTTCTGGAGACACCTCACTGGTCGCTATCTGGACCAAGGAGTATGCTGTCAGCCTCTGGATTTCAGCAAAACTCAGACCAGGTGCTGCTTCAATAACTAGGACCACAGTCCCTGAAACAAGAAGGTTGTACCTCCTACTTCAGATCTAATTTATAATCTATTTCCACACTGAACAAAATACAGAACAAACAATGAGTTCAGAGCGGTAGGCCAACTGCTAGCTTCATCTGAAACAATTTACACCAGTATACTCCTCCCTAATGGTTACTATGCCTCTGCAATTCCAGCATTATTTCCTTCTAGTCAATAAGATAGGTGTCAGTGTACTATTTGGCAATACCATGCAGTTTTCTTTTCTCCGACACGTTCGGTTTAGGTTGGAGCACTATCTAGGCCTTGCCTCATGTTCGCTACTGAACCACGCACATATACAGACATAAATTATCAATTTACATTCAATTTTCATTAAAAAGATATCGAATATATCAAGCTTACCACAATTCATGGAAATAATACACAGATACGTTGACTGGCGATGAATAATGGCACAAATTCCGATCTGCCTCTGTCCCAGACTTTTATTTAGAAAAATATGATCTGGATCTCAACGCACTGTTTCTTAGTAAGTTTATTTTAAAATGTGGCACTGAACTGACGCTCCCAATTGACTATATTGGCGGGTCTAACCAATCGGGCCATGTTTACACAGCTTTTCAAAAAAAAGTACCCCTACTCACGTTTTCCTAACAACAAAAAATTAGTATTTGTAGTCCGACTAATCGTGTTTAGCCTTACATTTACTTCTATCCAATTAAATAGGATTTAACTTGTTGGCCTATTTCCCGTAAAATGGTGGTTTCAAAACATGCCACTGTGCGATTATGATTTGGTGTTGTCTGACACCCTCACTATTTTCTTTTGGCTATAATTTGTTAATTCCTGGACTATTTGCTTAACACTTAACATATTCTTTGTCAGCAAGTCCTAAGGAACCCAAATATATAAGTTTAATGGAGCTAAGTGGCTGCGTTCAAAATATGCATTTTCTAGGATAGTCGTGTATTTTTTATTTTTTTTATGTTTAGAACCGCCACCTGTCCTGCCTTTTCGACTTCTGTCATGATTTCAGACATAAAACAGTATAATGTCATGTTTCCTAATAAGCGTTTTTCAGGTTTTTAAACCTAACTCTCGTATGGGTAGTGTTTTTTTATCACGGTCTATTTGAAAAAAAGTTAGTGCTTCTGGCCTTTCGCTTGGGGAGGGTGGCATTAATTGTATATCGCGAGACGCGTGTTAGTGTTGCATGCGTTCCTGCTTTCAGCCCTCCCTCTCTCTATCCTAATTCCATCTGTCCTTCCGTTTAGGTTAACGTAGTGTATAAAATGAAATTAATGGAAGTATTAATTTAGGTCATTACGCAGTGTGCCTAGCTCAAGGTTTTCTTAGAAATGCAGTACACGTTTTATTGTAGAAAGCGTGTAGTGATGCAGTAGGCTTTACTATCAACGTGAAACGTTACAATTTGCAGACGAAGTAGAAAACAAGGGGGATTTTTGTACGCCATTGTGACAGCACTGTACTTTTACCATTTCTCTTTCCTTTTATTGAATTTATGTGTTAGGCTTTACATTTACCTTTTAATTTATATATGTGGATTTAGAATGTTTCACGACACTGCACTTATCTGCCTCCCACAATATTGTGACCATGTTTCCTGGCGTAATGTCTTCCGCCAAGATGTCTATCCCGACAGGTTATCCAATTATCGCCTTTATCTGCGTGACTCCGCCAGAGAGATGTTTGGTCAGACAATGTTGTCTTCTTTCATCGTACTCACAAACAAGCTTGTGTCAACACGATCAGCAGCTTTTTACTGGGGTCAAATGTTGGACCGACACTTTTCCAAAGGTGTTCAGACGAATTCAAAGAGGTACTGGTCTGATGACTAGGTATTGTTACGATAATACCACAGTTCACCTGGCGGAACGTTAATACGTCTGAGGAGTGGTAAACAAGACAGTCCTATAGCAAATACTTCCATAGGGGAGTGTAGTGTTAGAGACTTTCCCGTACTAGATTCAGCATAGAGAGTAAAAAATTGTGCATAAAATATACCACATAATAGCGATGAGTGAGAAGAAGAGAAAAATGAAGAAAAAAGTGATACTGACGAAGTGGACGTGAGATCGCACAATCGTATCGTCACAATAATCAAGAAAAGAAATGACTTCAGATAGACTGCAGCTCAGAGAGATAATGAAGAACAGATGACTTCAAAAATACTGCCGCTCAGAGAGATAATCAAGAATATAGATGACTTCAGATAGACGGAAGCTCAGAGAGATAATCAAGAACAGAAATGACTTCAGATAGACTGCAGCTGTGAGAGATAATCAAGTACAGAAAAAAACATCACAGAGAGGTTATTACGAACAGAGAGTTGAGAAAGGCAGCAGCTGAAAGTATCATGTACTCGTAACGCAGAAGATACTCGTGACCCATTTCATGATAGTTTTAATCTCCTGGTCCCGTTACCTTTGGAACATATTGAGTTACACTCAGCTGAACATTTTTATGTTTTTTTTTATAAAGTTTATTCGAATTTCAGCTCTTAGTGGAGCATAGGTTATCAGTTATTTCTTGCCAAGCTATCCTGCTGTATATTGTGCGTTTATTTATTTTCATTGCTGTCTTTATCTTCGTGAAATCTGTCTCCAGGTTTTATCTCTATATAGTTTTCTCGTTCTTTTATTTTATTTTTTATTTCCTCTTGTTTTTGACGTCGAGGATTTCATAGTAAGCACTGTCTTGCGATACTAGTAATCTGTTTTTTAAATGAGCGTGTCCAATTTATCGACAACGTATTTTCCTTTGTCTAGTTCCGCTAATTCCTAGTTTTATACGTTCTTGTCATTTTAAGATCTTGCATTTTACGAGTGACAAGGAGATTCTAAAGAAAAGTTACTTTAACAACTTCTATATAAACTCTAGTTCAGTCATTGATCATCATGTCTCATTTCGCTCCCTATGGAGAATGGATTCACGAATGCAGCTGGTTCCCTGAATGCTTGCACCAAAACGTTTATGTATCTACCTGAAGTAGTTATTGTAGTAATTTGTTTACATGATGCAACTGCCAGTCTTATGCGTAATATTCGACGCCTCTTATGAATTGCTTGAGGAGCGCATTATTTCTTCGTCTTGTCGGTGACCCCAATGAGTTATACGGGAGTGACGACATATTCGTCTGTCCTCTTTTTTTTCTAGTCTTAAATTCTCTCCGGCCGTACTTACTCAACCATCCCTTTATAGTGCACTTTTTCATTTTCTATTGTTTACGCTCTCATCGACCAAGGTTATCTTGTACTATCTTATCAACCATCCTGGTTTTACCTGACGTTTGACCTGTTTTAAAGTCATGTCGACGTGTTTGATTAATCGCTAACCAGAGGGTTTAAGAGTCTACACTTAGCGATTTCCCTACTATTAACCCAGACTTGCTACAAAAAAGGGATAACGAATGTTTTCGTGAACATGGCTGGCAAACATTTCCACAAAACCCGTGTTGCTCGAGATGTCCTTTATGGATAACAGATGGAATTTGAAGATAATGTGCTAATTTTGCAGAACCGACTAGCTTGAAAGGCTTGGAGAAACTGGTATCTCTGAAGATCACAATCTTGATAAAGATTAAGGCGCGGAAAGTGATATACCGCTTCCGGTAGATGGATCTGTTATAAGAAACTAATACGAGAAACTAACATTTTGTAGGGGATTATCAGTGATAGATCTGTGATGTAGTTAGTTTGGTAAACATGATAATTAACAACGGAAGTGGCAAGACATTATATGGTTAAGGAGTACGTGCAGATGAGTTTGAAAATAACATGTAAGTGGAATATATTATGTATCATGTAGTAATGGTCTACATGAGGGTGGGGGAAACCTCTACCAAAATCAGACGCCTAAGTGTGGTGGGTGTGGCATGAAAGCACAAATCTAAACTTCTTCTGATTGAATGTTTCCGCAACGGAGAAACGTGTGCGAAGGTAGACACCTTTGAAGCCCATATTAGATACTCTTGAGTTTTGGCCACTGTTGGACCACTACTGCAAAGCAGGGGAGGTAATTACCGTTTGCTTATAATCTATTACATTTTGAGACTACTTCCCTGACATCCAAATTCGTCAAGCAGAAATCATAGGCAGCCAGGAACCTGGAATATTAGGACCGCAATATAGGACAAGCTTGAGGATTGGAAGTGAATTCTAATATTAGACGCCCCAAGTTCTGTAATCCTACTTCAAGTGCATCCAGTTAGAAACCTTACACACCGGAAAGATGGCATATTACAACAGTTCCTGTGCAAAAAGTCTGTGTTCGCCTAATAATATGAGTAAGTTGTTGTGACGGTATTGCCTCCCCTGCTTTGCAGTAGGCGTGCAACAGTGGCCAAAACTTAAGAGTATCTAATATGGGCTTCAAAGGTGTCTACCTTCGCACAATATTACTCTTGGCAGATATGTAGATAGAAGGTTAATGACGATTCTACTACAAAGGAGTGTTCACACGATATTCATATAAGCGAAAACAATGCTGCATTTCAATGAGCACGTTAATTCTAGAATCTGCAGACAACTTTTGTGAAGGATTAAGCAATGGTTTATGTTAGCTCGTTTAAGCCCCCACCTCTGATTAACTCAGTGGAATTCTTATTATTCTGGTATAACTCAGTTTAGAGTGTGTGTAGTAAATTGGCTGAGATAAACATGCAGTAACTTTAAAATGATTAAATCGAAGTTAAATTTGTAAATTTACAAATAACAAAATTTAATGATCACTTAAGTTTTAACAGTTTAAATATAATTTGAATAGTTATGGATAAAGAAAAAGTTATCTTCACGGTCGTGATAGGAGGTAACTGTTTTTTACAAGAAGTTCAAGTGGCAGCATATACTAAACTTCGCTGCCAATGGCGGTTCTGCTCCTTCTGATGGGTTGGTTCTTTTTGCAATTCTCACACTCGTCGCTGGTCAAGGTCACCGGGTGTAGCTTGTTTCCCAGAAATGTCAGGGAGAGTCTACAAAGTTGGTTCTTCGTCGTAAAGCTCAGGCCACTGTTCCCTTCTTGTTCCAGAGATAGTACTTTCTGCTGGTACAACCAATAACTATGGTAAAAAATAGAAACGAAACGCTCTTCTGAGCATTGCGTTTTCCAACCCATGGTTATGGGTCCCTATCTTCCCATTCCACCATCCCATTTAACTCAGAATTTACCCTCGATGAGAATTAAATTTAATCCTTCAGGATAAAACTTTCTTTACATTTATTTTGAAGAGCTTTTATAGTTACTTTACATTTAAATGAAAAGGTTAATAGTACAGATAGAATATGTTTACATTTACATTTCCACTAATTGAAAAGTGTTCAAAATATAAATTGAATATGTTTTCATTTATGTTTACACTGATTTGAAAAGTTTGAAAATTCCATTTCATTTTAAAGTGTATATGTTAAAAATCGACATTTACACTGGTCTGAAACTGTAAGTATTATAATTAGAATGTACATCATTTCTTTCATCTTTTCCTCCCTGCTCAAAATGAAACTTGGAACTACTTTATGCTTTTAATTCTCTTCACGAAAGTAGCAATAAAGCAATCACCAGCCCGTGCAGTGGTGGTTCATGAATCATCATTCTATACGCTTAGGTTGCCAGCCTCAATTGACAGGGGCATCCACTAGCGATTTTCACATATTAAAATTAACATGGCAATATACATATATATGTTAGTTCACATGTTAGTAATGCAATATAGAATGTAAAATCACAACTTACGCCAATCCTAGCTCACAGACGTTTTGCTCAGATGAGTAAAAGAGACTTGAATCTGTCTCTTACACGCATCTGAGGTGTCGTTAATTTAATATGTTCCCTCTCTGACTTTGTGTGTTTTCTTCAGTTTCATCAGGCAGCGGCTTTCCTCATTAAAATGATAGAGATTTCCTGGGCTGTTTTTGTGTCCTGATAAATACTCAAATAAAAGGTGTCCACTCTAATAAAATGGAATTCTGAATTCTTCGCTTCACTCTGGCAAGGTCTATGTCTTGGCAGGCGAACTTCACAGCAGTTTTGACTGACTGAAGCCTCAGGTTACATTCACTGCCTTCCCACGCATTCGTTGATATGAATCTCAGATGACCAGCCAATCTAATTTGAATATTTTGCATGACTCATCTAGTGCAAAATTTCAAACATTTCTTTTCTAAAAATGGGCTGTAAACATCCGATTGCCGGGCAGGCGAACTCACAGACATATCAGTAACCTCCCACGACAATGTGTGTAAGATGTAACAAATTATTTCTTTCGCTAAAGCAATGTCTTATCTGTTGCTTGAGCACACATAAAATCCGTCTCTTTACAATCATGGCTGAGACTCACCTGTGCCTTATCAGTGATTAAGCAGATTGCGTTGGGCGATGTACGTGTTAATCTGTGTACTGATATCGGCCACGCCTGCGATTAACCAACTTGGTTGTCGATAATTTCTCTCAGCCGCTCCTGCCAATGTTTAGTATTGTCATTCACCAGGAGTGTCAGATAAACAAACAAGATACAATATGCTGAAAGTAGAGAAAGAATGTAGATACAAAATATCTGCTACTTAGCAGAGAAAGAAAGAAAGAGCGTCAATTGAAAGCACGCAATAAAATCCGTACCACAAATGTACCGATTACTGCCGTAGTGAAACAGAGATTAGGAAGAAGAACGGTCGCCCCAATCCATTATGTAACAGTTGTAATATGTACATTTGATCATTTTATATTTTGCATTTGACATAGGTAAATGGCTCCTGGATATACAGTTGCCTTTGAAGCTGGCAACCTTATATCTTAAAATGACTTGTCGCATGAAGCACCACTGCAAACGCGGATGACTTCTTCTTGCAGGTTTGCTCACAAGAAACCAACAACAGATGTGGTCTCAGGTTTCAGAAGGAGCAGGGGGTGAATGATGATATCATGGTGTTTATATTTATTATACTAACGCTTTAGTCAGTTTTATGTGTACATTTATATACTTTTCACTTGTCGTCTTTCCACTGTCCAAAAGCGCTTTTATCAGACTCATTGAGTCTAAAATTAATGCTCAAGGAGGGTAAAAATTCTGAAGAAGATGAAGTGGTGGATGGAAGCGGAGGTCGTCTGATACTCATATGAAAAGACCCAATCCTTAAAAAAGGCATTTGTTTCCTCTTAGTTTGTGGTAAAAGTTTCCGCAGTCGACGCCAGACTCCTACACCAGACGGGTCTTACAGACGCTTGGAACCTTAGTAGTTACCCCGGCCTTGCTGCAAGAGATGTGCTACTGCCACCATAATTGACGCCCGAAGAGAAGGGCCAGTCCAAAGCAGCAGCGGGAACCAACAGCGATTGAAGCAGACGCCAACTAATCCCACACCGTCAGCTAAGTAGCATACAAGCTCAGCCAATGACCATTTCAAATTTTATTCTCTCATCCACCAACATCCAATGATAATCAAAATTAATTGATTATTTTCGTTGTTAAATAACTTTATATATTTCAAATCGTGTTAAGCAATAATCGATTATCAAATTGTTATATGTAAATATAAAAGTATTGTTGGTTAAATCATTATTGAGTGAATTTGCTCCGGTATGACTCCGTTTTTTTTTTAAATACACGGAGCTAGTACATTAATAGTTACTGAATCACCTTCATCTTGGGGTTCAGAAAATACGAGTCAATATCTTTCCTCACAGAAGGAGCGGGATAATAATAAATCCATGACAGCTTGCATGATCTCAGTTGTTATGCTTGCCATTCTGTAAAATTCCTGTTAGGCACCCTTAAATAGAAGCATCATTCTTCTGTTTACATCTCTGCCAAGAGTAATCTTGCGCGAAGGTTGACATCTTTTAAAACTCTCATACGGTTACTCAGAGTTTGGCCTAAGTTGGACCACTATTGCAAAGCAGGAGAGACAATCCCGCTACAACGGGGAAGCTATTCGTTTGCCCGAGTAGAATTAGTAAATCTATTTCTTTCAAAGACGTAAAATGTTGCTGTTTGTCCCCCGAATGATCAGAAGTAATACATCGAACATAGCTGGTCAAGATTTACTGTTACTCTTCCTTTGTAATTAACTGACCTGGGTATTTCAAGAGGCATACTTAAGACGTTTAGCGTTATTTGTCAGTACAAATTGCAAACAAAGTCCCCAAGTGGTCCACCATTTTACGGTAAACTGGCACGCATATATTTTGATAAATGGGCTACTAACGAGAAGAGAGCCAATATTAGTCGGTAGTGGTCAGTTATTGTATGCCAAATTGCCAGGATGGAAATGTCACGTGACTCAGACAGATAGTTGCTATTGACTTAACGAGCGAATAGTTTTATGAGAGATAATTCAGGCACTATTCCAGACCATTATTTTTTCTGGCAAGTTGAAGAGACCATGTTTGTGTCAGAGCTTTTTAATCAATGAACGCTTTTTGGACGCGGAATAGTTTCAAAAGGTCGGAAAATGGAAAATTGAATAGATTTCAGGGTCTGCTTAAAAAAGGGGGGGGGTGGGGGGGGCAGCTGAAGTAATTACAGTCAGTAATTTATGTTCCACAAGCGAACGTGAAGCAAGCATAACCATAATATTCTTTGTTTTTTTGATTATATTTCTTTGCTGCTTACAATTAACATATGAACGTTACAAAATAGATGTAATTAGAATATGGCATATGTTAACATGGTCCAAACAAACTATAGTACAGTTGATATATTCTTTACTGTTTAGAATACTGTAGTTATTTTATATTCTTTGTTAAGTATCTTCTATCTATGGAATCTATATCTAATCTGTTTTTAACAAATATCTAGCCTACAAAAGCTATCAGCTGACATTTTATCTAGTTTATGGAAGATATATATAGCCTTTCTGTTTGTGTATGTGTGTGGCGAAATTTAAGATACTCTTGACTACGAAAGCTACGTCTAGGTTTTGGACGTTATCTCTACTTTATGAAAGCTATCTCTAGTCTACATACGTTATCGTGGTAAATGTCTCTCGTCCACAGAAGTTGTCTCTATAGAAGATGTTTCTAATCTGTGAAAGCTGTCTTAAGACGTTAAATCTAGCCTAAGGAAAATATCTTTAGAATGGCCAAGATTTCTGTAAGCTACTGAAAAAATCTATAGTCATGGAATGTGTCTTTATTCTAGAAAATCTACTTATAGGGCATGGAAGTTATCTAAAATATGTAGATGTTACCGCTCTTCGTCTTTTCAGAGACTCTGAGAGTCTCATGATGCATCGATTTCTGTGCGTCTTTCCAAGAATGTAATACTTTCAGCTGCAGCCTTTTGAAGTCACTATTGTCTATGATTCTGTGGGCATCTTAAAACAAAACAGAACAAAACACGGAAATAAAAATAGTATTTGATTCTGACAATGTTCTTTGTTACGTTAGAGCGTTGTTTTATGGGTTCTAGAAGTTCTGGTTTCTGTAGCAATCAGTTTGACACAATTGTCGGCCTCCTGCACATTCTGACCTTAGTCACCTAAACTGACATGCCATGATGCATACATTATACAAGATGTCTCTAGACTAAATTACCTATTAATTAGTGCCCCTTACTTATGCTAGTTACCTCTACTTTCTAGAATACCACTGATCTATTTCTCTAGTTTCTAGAATACCACTGATCTATTTCTCTAGTTTCTAGAATACCACTGATCTATTTCTCTAGCTTGTAACTGCAACCCTTAGTCTCAGGAACCTATCTCTAGTATTTCTAAAGATATATGTAGTCTAAGGAAGTTATATCGAGTCTTTAGAAGTTTATCCCTAGTCAATGGACTGTTTTTCTAATCTATGGAAGCTACATCGAGCCTTAAGAAGTTTATCCCAAGTCTATAGACGCTGTCTCTAGAAACTACATATCAAGGGTAGCCAACTAGATGACCTTATGGAGTCGTGTGACGTATAATGGAAATATAGCCTTGTTACGTACATTTATTACCTAAAAGGGGGTAGTCTTCGGTCCTGCCAAATGTACGCACCAGTCTTAAAATAGTTATATTATTTGTGCGTTCGATTGATTCACGCACTGACGTGCACAATGCAGTGTGAGTTGCTTTGGACGCACGGGTAACCTAGTTAGGAAATTCTGACGTCATGTTTTGAACGGGGCAGTTCGGACCATGTTTATGTCCGATATATATTTCTTGGATTTTTCTGGCAAGTTTGAAGAAGCCATTATTTTGTAATGATATCTACTGGTATTCATGATGAAGCCAATAGTGGAAGTATCAAGTAAGTGTCGCCCCATGTCACATCGAATGTTTATTGAGTTAAATTAAAGTATCAGGCCGCTCCTAGTTTTGGTCTAGCGGGAATTCATCGTAGTATGTCATTCCTAGAATGGACAGACGGAGTCGTTAGCCCTTTTGAATTACCGTAGAGGGAGGATACCTACGAGTAAACGAAGTTAATTGATTTGTATGCTTCACATGTTTTTATATGCCGTATTTTCGTCAATGCCAAAGTCGTGGCATGGATATAGAGAGGTTAGTCAACACAGAACTCTAACCTGGTCGTATTGTCGTGGATGACTTTGTTTGGATTTTATATATATATGCTACCTAAGTATCGTATGGAAAAAGTCTGGAATTGTTACAAGTATGATAAGAAGTATTGCTCCTTGAGAATGAATCCGTTGGCCATAAGATACGTCCTTGAAAGAAGGTCAACGGACTTGACTGCAATACATATGATATGGTAGAGGAAGTGACCCTTAGTCACTTGAATAAGAGGACTTAATTGTTAGAGAATCTTCATGAACTTGAAAAGTAATTATCAACATTTTTGACGTATGACCCTTTTGCACCTATAACTATGATCGTCTTGTTCCACTCCGTATGTGACACGTTAAATAAAATATATGTACAGTCATCACAGACTTGTTTGCTGCCAGTAAGTGACCAGTTAAACACTACTTGTTGGAGTTCGTTTTGAAGAACATTTTCTGACATTTTTGTTCCTTTGCAACCATTCGCGTAATGAAGTTCTTTACCATTAGAATGAACAACCCCAACAAGCCTACAGTATCTGACAGCCATGAAATCCCGTTAGTGTTCTAAGATTTGCTAGTAAAAAATCAAGCATTTTTCAACCTGCGTTTATTCATTTTAATTCACGCCTCTTTTCCCTGAGACGTAATCACACTAAGTTGTTTACCAGCTTCCGCGACCTGCCAGTCATAATTGGGAGCAAACCCGGTCTGTTTATCTGAGTTTCTCACGCGAGCTGATCTGTCAATCATCAGATATCAGACAGATGCACGTGGAAAAACACCGGACCTCTTTGAAGCGAGACGATCGGGCAAAATATTTTTCCGAGGGATCCTTTGATGTTCGTACATACAGGGGGAGACAACGCTTTGATCTCCAGAAACGGGGAAAGTCTCGGAAGGAAGCCCGTTACGCGGTTTAAGTCTCTGTTGTCGATTGGCAAGCGCCGACCGAGGGACCGTGTAAAACCTTTCATCTGGGAAACGTAGTTTCCGGAGTTTCTGCTATGCACTAAGAGTGTGAAAATTAACATCCTCAAGAGATCATAATAACATGATGTATATAAACTGTGCCTTCTCAACTCAGTTATCAGTTGTCGCTCAGAATTTTTCGGAGTCTAAACACGTAGTCTAGAACCATTGTAGTAGATGTGTTAATAGTTTCGTGGGGATTTCATTCTGATTTTCTGGTAATATAAATTTGTGCTTAAGTGTTAAAATTTGTTAAGTTTTACCATTATAATTCACTGTGATTTCCTAGCGTTAAAACTAGTGAAATAAAATAACGCTTAGCTATTTTATTGCCAGTTGTTCAGTTTAATGTAATTTCCATCACCCGCTTTCTCACACAAGAAGATACGGTTTTGCTGACTGAATTAATATGGTAGTCATTTACTGATAATGGACCATATAATTCACGTTTATTCCATTTTGTGTAATTTTAGTAAGTGACTGTTAGTTATACCAGACGCCGAAAATCTAATAGCCATTAATGAAAGGCGATATTTGTTAAGTGCATTTGTTTCCTTTTAGGGATAATTAAATAATAGTTGACATTGTGCGCTGATCGTTGACCGGGACAGGAGGGGAAAAGGCTGCAGGCCTCAACCAAACCTGTACTCGCTAAAGCGACGCGCGATAGGATAGGCTATAGACACCGTGTGCCTTTTAACTTTAATCAGGACTGACGGAGAGGATAAAGATCGTCTTGTCCCCTTCCGTGTATATATATGTAGAGTTATAATAGTAGCATGTTTTTAAATAATGTTCTCTATTCTAGCAGACCTGATCAAACGGCGATCAGCGGTCTATTGTGGTCTATTTTGGCCCTTTTTCTTCATCTACGAGGGACGGTCAAAAAGTAATGCCTCGTACTTTTTAATTTCATTCAATAGGCAAGAAAACAGATAAAATTCACATTGAAATGTAGCCCCAAGTCTGAACTTCAAAAATTTATTTCTCAATGTAGTCTCCGTTATTTGTTACAGTTTTTGTCCATCTTCTCACAAGGGCATGTATCCCCGCACGGTAAAAATTGGTGTCCTTTTTCCAAAACCACTGGCGTACGGCGCGTTTAAGGGTCTCGGTGTCCTCAAGGTGATGTCCGCGGAGATCCTCTTTCAGTGGTCCAAACAGATGGAAGTCAGAAGGTGCAAGATCGGGACTGTAAGGGGGATTGGTAATAATGTCCAGCCAAATTCTGCAATCGCATCAATGGTGCGTTTAGCGGTGTGTGGCGTGGCATTATCGTGCAACAGTAGTGCCCAGAATGTTGACAGACAGACATAAAGAAACAAGGAAAACCATAGTCATTAACCTCCTGCACCGTTACGAAACTGAAGGAGAAGAGTTTTTATCGAATATTGTGACAGGTGATGAGACTTGGGTTCATTTTTTTAAAACCAGAATCCAAGAGGCAGTCAATGGAATGGCATCACACAACATCGCCGACAAAAAAGAAGTTCAAAAGTTCACCATCTGTAGGGAAAGTTATGGCCTCCGTGTTTTGGGATGAGAAGTGTGTGATTCTTCTCGATCTCTTGGAACAGGGAAACACGGTGAATGCAGACCGTTACATTGAAACTTTGAAGAAGCTTAGAGGTCGTCTTCGGCGACTTTACCCATTAAAAGATCAGAGAACTTCACTACTGTTGCACGATAATGCCACGCCCCACACCGCTAAACGCACCATTGATGCGATTGCAGAATTTGGCTGGACATTATTACCACATCCCCCTTACAGTCCCGATCTTGCACCCTCTTACTTCCATCTGTTTGGACCACTGAAAGAAAATCTTCGCGGACATCACTTTGAGGACACCGAGACCCTTAAACGCGCCGTACGCCAGTGGTTTAGGAAAAAGGACACACATTTGTACCGTGCGGGGATATATGCCCTTGTGAAAAGATGGACAAAAACTGTAACAAATAACGGCGACTACATTGAGAAATAAATTTTTGAAGTTCAGACTTGGGGCTACATTTCAATGTGAATTTTATCTGTTTTCTTGCCTATTGAATGAAATTAAAAATGACGAGGCATTACGTTTTGACCGTCCCTAGTACTTATTGATTAAAGTTGTCCTCTTCTTGGCTTACGCGTCCCCAAGTTCAGTGGTGAACAGGATCGGCCAAAGAGACAAATTAACATTTTAAATAGTAAAAGTTAACTGGACTTACAAATGCCCAGATATTCATTCAATTTTATTAGCGCACTGTGGCGTAACAAAAATAACATTTCCATCTGACTTTTGACAGTCGTATCATCAAATTTATCCAGCAAGTTACGCTGTTTCAAAATCGGCAATCACCACAGAGCCAGCCGATAGAATTTACCATCAGCATCATAAATAACAGTTTTTAGCAACCAGATGTTTCTTAGTACTGTGAACACCAGATCTCGGTTCTACATTAACTATTCGAAGTAACATTTGTCTATCCAGGAATCAACCACCAAATTAGGCGTTCCCCTTATAAAATATAATTATTAATGGAGGGACTGGAGCCAATTTGGAAGATAAAAACACTGGAAATAATATCTATATTCAGACATTGTAAGTCCAAGAGATTTCTTCACCAAGAATAGGATAAGCGTGATTGAGTGGCCACAGATGTCAGAGAGAGTGAATATTTTCTTTGTTACAGGAAAAATTGTATCATCTGGAGTCTGTTTGAATCTTGTTTATTTTATTGGATAGCTTTATTATGAACTTTGTTATTTTCTTTACTGTCTATGCTATAACATAGTGCTAACCTTTGACCTTTGGGGTTATTAACTTGTTGGGTTCTTTCTTTCTCAATGAGGGGAGGACACATGTGTTCTGATATTTTTTCTATGTATGAATTCTGATTTTATTTGATCTTTCTTTAGATATTCGATGTTGTAAAGTTTAAATGATAATAAACAACAAAAAAACTTACCTTTGTGTGTTGGTCAGACCCATACCCAATTTACCATAGTTTTTCACGTTTGTGCATGTCTTGTTGTCACATAATTGTGTATGTACGTAGTTAAACGTATATTTACAGATATATGGAGGTGTAAGATTGTCTTATACTAAATTAGAGTCGTATAGATAGGCTGGACTAGAGAAACTTCTCATCCCAGAGACAGATCTTCTCCTTAAACTATTCACTCGTGAAATCTATTATCACACCTTTACTTCTCACTTACTTATCACCATCCACCCTACTCAGGCGGAACCATAAATTTTTCAACCCTATCTAAAATTTACGTCAAGTCGCAATACTGGATAACATTTTGAAAAGAGCCAGACATATATATTTCTTTTTTTTTTAAAAAAAGGAAAAATAAATTTAGTTATGATTATATGTCCATTTAAAAATGTCATTGAAATGTCACTTTCCTAGTAATTTGGCCGTAGCATATCTAACGTAAAAATATAAATAATGTTTTCATTTTTTTACATTATTCAGTATTATTCAGCAACATTTTAATATAATGTCAGTTACGTAATGACAGCCGCAGCAGAGGCTCGCTCGAGCCAATGTATGACCACCCTGGATTTGTAGAAGTCTCTGTTACCTATTAAAATACTTCCACTTATCAGAAGTTTACTTAAAGCTGGACATTTATGTTCAGAATAAGAAGTAAAGCTTGTAGCAATTATTAAAACCATTCAGACACCAGTATTTCAATTTTTAATGTTCATTTCTGCATTTTATAAAGTTTTCAAAAGCATTTTAACGAAGCCTAAAGTGCAGTATCAAGTTATGTGCCAGTACCATAGTTGCAAGTGTCCAACTGTCGTAGATTTTGGATAGGAGTATTAAGACTAGGGTTTGGTCCCTTCTGAATAGCTTGAAATGAGTGAGAGTCCCAGTGTGGATTTTAAAAAATGAAATAGATTCCACGAGTGGTGAGATGATAGACTGTGGTATAGAGGCTGTCGCTGAAAGCGGAAAGAATTCTTCTCCCTCTCACCTATCCTCTACGACGGCTTTTACAGAGTCCGACGGTCTAAACCACATATATATTACATATAATTCTATCTACTCACGGGCACGCACATACACGTGACGACAGTTAAACACACAGACGTGGAAAATCTATAACAATGATTATATATATAATTGGGATCGAGCTGACCAACGCACTGATTTTGTCCAAGAGAGATTTTTATTATTATCATAAAAAAAAATCTCTCACAACACCAAAAATTTCATCGAGGAAAAAAAACATATACAAATAGTCACAAAATTCAAGAAAATGCTACAATGATGATAGCCCGTTAGATCTTACTCTAGGTTTAGCCCACAGCCCCGTTAAGAGAACAGATGATGGCCCAAAGAGTGATAGATACGTAGGGTTTAGTCTAAGAGATTTCTTTCTTTCTCGTCAATATATGAACAGAGTTGGATAAATCTGATTTAACCTAAGAAAAAACAGAAACTCTAGCATTTTATAACAAATTCTGCAGGAAAAAAATTTAAGACAGCAAATGTGTGACGATAATACACCGGTAAAATAACACTCAGACCTGTGTACTCTCATTCATCCAGCCATGGCCTTTCTTACACATGTATACTCACAACTTTGCTCGCTGCCTCTGGGAACATACTAATTCTAGGACCTTCACACAGACCCGAAAATGCAGTCCTTGACCAAGAAATCCCATGTTCCAAAAGACGTACTAAACTCTCAGGGAACGATTCCTTGGGGGTTCTAATTTTTCGAATGTCTGATTAAGTCACATAAAATTTTGTCCAGGCACGAAAGTTAGCAGAGCAGAATGTCATTAGCTTTGGATTCTAGAATTAAGGAATGTCAGATCGGTGTCTACTTCCAGGAAGGTACTATATTTTGTCACCACAATACTAGTCACAATCTCTTACGGAATGTTAATCTTGTAATATTCTCGCCGCCAGGCAGCATGTACATTTAAATTTGTGGAGCAATATGAACTGGCTCGAAAGCCCAATATATATTTCTAGTCTTCAGAAACCGTTAGTGGGATTGCTATTACTGTCTATCTCTCTGATGGCTTATGCACTGTCAGACCCGTGTTACTTGAAACAAAGAAACCCACGTGGTTAAAGATAGGAAATGTCTATGCTTCTCACAAATATGTCTCTCAGGTTACTAAACGCTGGCAAGTTGGGTACCACCGTTTCACTATATAAAAGAAAGAACACATATCAAATAATTTACATAATGTACTCAATATAACTTACATTTTAAATAGCAAGCCTACAGCTTGACTTATCTTTAAAACTTCCCGTAAAATAAGTTATATTAAATAAATCAAACATCCTGAATTAGAAAATACATACGTATTTCGTCAACACTCAATGATGTATCTAGCGTCATAAGTTTAGTTTTAAAATATTCTCGACTGAGTATTAGCCGTTAAATTAAATTCCTTATAGCTACTAGTTTTAGTAAGCTAAGATATAATTTATTCTGCTATCCACTGAAACACGTCACTAGAAAATAATACAGACTATAACTTAAGCACTCAGGACACAGAACTAGTTTAAAATGAGATCGGCGATTTTAACACTAAATCACTTCACAAAACTAGATATCTATTATATATAATATTAATATACCTCAACCACAGAATATCTGAGAACGTTAAACCACTTCGACCAAACTAAGGCCATCTCTATTTACAGAGATTATTTAGAAATCGAACGAAGGTTGTTCTAGTCTAACTGCAAAGTTACTGAGTGAAATGAAATAGTTTCAAACGTGGGTTAATATTTTAAACCAGACAAAGGATGAACTATTATTTCGTAGAACGAAATGCTCTCCCCTTTCCGGCTTAAACGATACGTTTCACACCTAACATGTCGTAACTGCCACCACTGACCAAGATGTACGCGTGTCAGTTTCAAATCTCAGACAACCTGTCTCCAATGCAGGGCAGTTTTCACACTACAGCTGACCATGGCCCACAGTGAGCGCCGTATCAGTTTGGGGATTTTTCAGACAAATGTCTGAATACTGACCGGTGCAGATGTAAAGTATCACACCTCACCGGAACTTATGCCGAGAAGAAGCGCGCGCACGGTGAGAATGTAGACTATTGTCTACGTCCTATGTTCAGCGAACCGACTTATCACGCCTTCTGACGCCCTGCAGCCCTGACATCTACGTAATATCGTCCTAGCGCGATTCTCAGTTTTGAGAAAGAAACAGGTAAAGTTTAAAAATACTGAAGAAAATATTTTTCGCAACCGAGTGATGCGAAAAATACAGGAAAAACAAGTATGGAAAGAATATAAATGAAAGGATTAGGGTGAGAGAATAGGAAGAAGATGTAGGTAATTTAATGACATAAAGACCTACGTGACAGGACGTCCCCCCTTAAGATATGGAAGCACTCCATGTCTACGTTATGGAATTAAATTTCCTATAACCGTAGCTTCGGGGTGTCTGTCTTCTTCCCTCTCGTCTTCCCCCTCCATCTCTCTCCAATTCCTACTCAAGTCTACTCCCCAAAGTTTCCTTCCTCTGGAATGTCTCCCATGCGCGCTTGAAAGAGCGTCGCCGCTTCTGACATTTTTGAAAGATTTCCTGTGATAGCGGTGGAATATCCCTGCCACTATCATCATCTTCGTCAGTTTTGGCGATCGTCAGGAGATGGTCGGAGGTTGGCACTGGTCTTTCCAAGTATCTCTTTAAGAGATTTAAATGGAAAACCTTCTCCTTTCCTTCAATAGAGATCTGGTAGTTAGCCTTAGAAATCTTTTTCAGGACGGTAAACGGCCCTTGCCATCCGATCTTCAGTTGGTTGTTCTCGGTAGGGAGTAACACCAAAACTTTCTCTCCTGCTTCCAGTTCTCTCTCTTTCGCGACTTTCCTGTATCGGTTAGCGTGCTTTGTGCGTGCTCGCTTAAAGTTAGTCGTTGCTAGGTCCCACCCTAGTTTCAACCTTTCCTTTAAAACCGACACATATTTACTGGCTGAGACAACTGTCTCATCCGCCTTCTCGTCTGTCAGAGACTGAAGTAAGGCTTCAAGCGGGCCCTTAATGGGTCTGCCGAATAAGAGTGTAGCTGGCGGAAATCCTGTGGAAGTATGAGGAGATTCTCTGTAGCCAAATAATGCTGCAGGAATACAGAGATCCCAATCTTCAGGTTTCACTTGTGCCAGCTTACTTAGCATCATGGTGAGGTTTCCATTTGCACGTTCCACGAGCCCATTTCCGGCCGGAGTATATGGCTTAGTGTGGATGTGTTGGGTCCTCAAGATCTTAACGATCTCATCCATCAACAGGTTTCGGTATGGGGATCCGTTATCCGTCAACACTTGCTGAGGGAATCCCAACCGAGTGAAAATCTGCACGAGGGCTTCTGCGACATGCTTGGCATCTGCGCATGTTAGCGGTATAGCTTCTGCCCATAAAGTGCATGTATCGACTAAGGTCAGGATAAACCTGTTCCTTCTTTTAGTCCTTTCGAAAGGCCCTAAAATGTCGATCACAACCCGTTCGAATGGTGTTCCCACTATTGGCATTTCACCCAAAGAGACTGGGGGTGCCCGTTGCTTGGGTGGCACACGTTGGCACTGGGCACAGGATTTGACATATCTGATAATATCAGTATTTACTCCTGGCCACCAATAATGAGTGGTTATCCGTTGGTTTGTGGCGTTCTGTCCCATATGTCCGCTGAAGGGAAGAGAGTGCCCCATTTCTAGGATTTGGCTTCTGTACTGTTTCGGTACTAGGAGCTGGTTGTAACCTTGGTCAGGCTTGCCCGTTCTCCGATAAAGTACGCCATCCTCAGAAAAAATGTCCCCGTGCTGTCTGGGTTCCTTAGCCATGGGCAGTTTCCTAAAGCAGGGTGCCAAAGTAGGGTCCTTGTATTGCGCTTCTTTAAGTTCCATGGGTAACAAATTAGGCGCAGGCTCCCGTTCCTTCTTGGTTTGCCCTCTTGTAGTTACTGCTGCCACAATCGGCTCTTCCGGTTTCCCAATACACACGTATCTCCCGCCAAGTATGACTGGGTAGATGGGATCATCCATAACAGCCGCTTTGATCACGCCTCTGACAAAGTCAGAGTGTATCTCCACCAATGCGATGGGAAGCGCTGTAGGTGCATCACTCTTACGAACTCCACAAAGTTTGACGGTCTCTCCTGTCTCTTGACCGGGTTTAACCAGCTTTCTGGCAACAATGCAATCGTAAGAAAGCCCCGTGTCAAATAAGCAAGAAGTTTGAGAACCGTTCAAAGTAACAGTACCTCGCGTTGAGGGTCTATCCCCAACAGGTTGGGAATCACTGTCAATAATTCCGCCTTGCGAGACTGTCAATAAGCATCCGATGCGTTTCGGCTCGGTGTGCTCGGTCTGATCATATGTCCCGTGCTCAGGGGTTCTCCCTTTGCCACCTTGTCCTTTCTGGCTACGCTGCCATGTAGGGCGGTCGGGTTGATCAGACTGTTTGGGGTGGTTGGGGTACTTGTTTTTGTAGAACTTGGATTTTTCAGGAGGGGGGTTTTGAGGTCCAGTTTCTCTGTGGTTATTTTGGTTAGAAGCCTGAGAAGATTGCTCTAGGTTATGTTTTCGAAAATGCTGTCGGTTTCCGCTTTGTGGCCGGTAGTTCAGCCAGTGCGTTATGGTACCGCTCAGACTTCTCTAAGATGTCTTCGAGCTTTTCTGCACCCTGCTCAGCTAGAAATCTCCGGGTATCTGTAGACAATGTGTTCTTTATTTGTTCTGTTAGAACAAGTTCCTCAAGACCTTCAATTGTAGAGGGGAGCTGCGAGAGCTCAAGGCACTTTGTTAGATATCCCTTTAGACGAGATGAGAACTGGTGAAAAGTTTCAGAATTCTCTTTCCGGCTGTTGCGAAACAGTTGCAAAAATTTGCGAGCGTTCATTTCAAAGCGCTCCAGTAACGCTTTCTTCAACACATCGTAGTCGTCTTGTTGGCTGCTTTCTAGTTTGGCGTAAACATCATACGCACTACTTTTCAAAGCCTGAGAAAGCTTCACATTCCAACGCGACCTCTCCAAACCGTACAGAGTTGCAATTTTCTCAAATTTTTCTAGCCAAGTGTCAATCTTCTCATTTGGACAAGGGAAAGATTCTAGCGGAAAAGACATAGCAGTGAGATGAGTAGATTGAGTGTTAGAAGGATCAGTTAAGGAAGAATGGGGAGAAGACTCTCCATTGCTGGAGGTAGAGGCAGCACCACGACTTTGAAGTTCTAGAGCTTTAAGAGCCAACTCATGTTGTCTCTCCTTCTCTCTTTCCTCTCTCTCCTCCCTCTCCTTCTCATGCTGTCTCTCCTTCTCTTTTTCCTCATGCTGCATCCTGCGAATTTCCATTTCTTCCTCAATCTTCTTCTGCTGTAATAGACGGTCTGCTTCTTCTTTCCTCCTAGCTTCTTCTTTTTCCTCTTTAGCTATAGCTGCTTTCCTCTCCGCATCATATCTCTCAAGTTCGTCCCTGACAAAAGCTTTCGCTTCCTCTCCTTCCAGTCCCTCCTCTCTCGCTTCGTCCCTGAGGAGTTGTCTAAGTTTTGCCCTCTCGGCCATATTATGTCAGTGACTGAAACAAGTCAAGAAAGAAAAGAAGAAAGGGTACACTGGTTCCTACCACTACGAGAAACAAATTTCCAAAAATTCAAAAGATGATATCCTTAACCCTGGGATACCTCCTCCAAAAATAAAAATCTAACTATCGCTGCTATTAATCGGCAATAAAGCACCTAATGCAAAACACGACTACGCCAACTAAATGGTAGTTAAGATTAATCCCTGAAAAATAAGTAGCTACAGTGGAAAAGCAAAATAATTATTGCAAAAATTTCGGAGGAAAAAAAAAAATCCCCTTAATTTTAAATCCACTATCAAGTTCACCCCTGAAGACAGTTAGGGTGAGGGAGGCAATTAATCTGGACAAATAGTCCGAAACGCACTCCTTAGCTTTGCTCAAACACCTACTACTTCAGAACCCGTGTGAATGTTATACACTCACAAAACTTTACCAGCGTTTAGTATTACAAATAAACAATAACATATATTCCGATAAAATCCACCTGTAAACCAAATGTATAATGCTTCCTAATGCTGTGGAAAAAACTTATCAGTTTGTGTGGTCAGCACGCCCGTAAACAGATCGTTAGTCTAGGGGATAAATTATTTTTAAAAGATACCAAACTCACAAGACATCACACTCTTACTCTATTACAGAATAAAGAATCTTAAGTTTAAAATCCCTATAGACAAGTCCACATTTGTCGTACTCGTCTTCCTATTCTAAGTTCAAAAATCCGTCGGGCGAGACCACATTTGTCGTATCGCCTTAGGATTTTGGGTTCAATTCCCGGTAACGAGCGACCATTTGTCGTAGATTTTGGATAGGAGTATTAAGACTAGGGTTTGGTCCCTTCTGAATAGCTTGAAATGAGTGAGAGTCCCAGTGTGGATTTTTAAAAATGAAATAGATTCCACGAGTGGTGAGATGATAGACTGTGGTATAGAGGCTGTCGCTGAAAGCGGAAAGAATTCTTCTCCCTCTCACCTATCCTCTACGACGGCTTTTACAGAGTCCGACAGTCTAAACCACATATATATTACATATAATTCTATCTACTCACGGGCACGCACATACACGTGACGACAGTTAAACACACAGACGTGGAAAATCTATAACAATGATTATATATATAATTGGGATCGAGCTGACTGTCACGTGAAAGATAATTTATTTTACCATCTTGTCCATAATTTGATTACTCCTTTAAATGTTCTGTTTTCCGAGACATTTTGTATTTTCTTTTTCTTTCCTTTTCTACCTTTGTGGCCAAACTTTCTCACCCTCTCAAACCCCACCCGAGGTTGTTTACGCTGGCCAGCTGCGGTCAGCTAACGCTAGACGTAATGTTATCTAAACGCACCTGTTCGACCAGAGAAACATTTCTCGGGTCCGCTTTAAGTGTTAGAACGAGCCAAGACGGTTTCTGTGAAAGAAACGGTTCGTTAGCGGCGGGTACCCTCTGTGGTCCCAACAGGGGAATTTCTCTGGTCGCTTTAAAACGTTTGATGACGAGCGGCTGGTACCCTTTGAGGCCTGGGGAACTTTCGCACGATTTCTTTTGTCTTACTCTATTACGCATTACGCCAATACATCTGTAGAATCAGGTTAGGCAGGTGTCCGGGGGGAGCGTCCTTTGTAAGCTATAAGATTTGAAATTTTACTACGTCAAACACACTCGTAGAAGATTCCTGGCCCGAGATAGACCATTATGGAAATAAGGCAAACATTAACACAGAACTAAATGTTTTTGGCCTATTTCTTGGCATTTTCTCGGGGTGAGTAAACATATCTTATAATTATTATATTAGATTCATGTTAGCTTTTATATATATCTGTTAGGAAAGTGAATTTATTTCTGAGGACTTCTCCTAGTAATTTATTCAGTGATAAGGTAGCGCTGTCTACGGCCTATTAAGTGGTGCTTAAACTGTTACGGTTTATCATGGGTTAAATGTTAAACTTACAATAACAGATATTAGGCGTAGAATCAGTCCACGAATGCTTACCATTGGGTTAAGAGTCAGCAAAATTAACTGTCATTTCTGTAAGATAATGCCAGGTGTGGATTGTTCACTTAAAAACTGAATAGTGAGATGCAGGTAATAACTCTGGATTATAGGAAATAGTCACTTATTCCTTTTTGATAGATATTTTTAGTGGCAAGGGAGAATCATTTTATGCTTACTTGTGTGGCTAGGCACTAGTCTATAACTTTCACAGAAAGCAGTCACCAGGCATAGACATAATTCTATCTTATGATTTAGCCACAACTGTATTATTATAGCAAGATCATTGCATTTTCTATGTATTCATTTGTGGGATATTAATAGTTTGTTTCCCCAAAAGGGACATATGATTTATCTGTGTAATTTCAAATGCTGTAATCTGTTTATGTAAATTCACTTAATGTTGTAAGATGAATAAGCATATCCATTCAGCTGTATGTTGAGATTGGGAGAAGAGGAGTAGATTGTTGCTGTCAGAACAGTTACTGACAGGTACCTGGGTGTGCAAAAGATATTAAGTCTATGCGGGCGCGTGTTGATAATGGATATTTTTAAGGAACAGGAGACATGGTTAAAGACAGCCCTAATTTATCATAGCAATAACTACAATAAATTTAATCCCATAGTTGAGCGAAACTTTCGGTATAAAGTTAGTGTGATTTATTATTTGCTTGATGTAAAAGGGTGTCTCTTTTTGGTCTCAGTTTCAGGGGGATACCGAATTGCTAGTCTAGTTTCCAGTCAGACGAAGAATGTCACCGTCTCTTCGATCTAGAGGGATTCTGAGGATATCTAGCCCCACGAGTGTCACAGCCATACCTGGAACAACAACCTTTTGTCAACGCCATTTCCCTCTCACGGGAGTTCAGCTCACGCATTGTGAAATGAGCCAACGCAACAATCTGAAACGTCTATGGCAGTAGTAGTTTCCTACTCGCCTATTGGATTACTAGTCAGGGCATTGCGGCTTCCAAAATCTCAAAACCGTCCAGCATGCCTATAGCAGAATTCCATATCACCCGCCTTTTTTGTGCCTAAACGGGGCACTCAGCCAAGCCACAGTCAACCAGCCAAAACCGGATTTAAAGCCAATTCTAGCGCCGGATAAGCACGCCTTGGGATCAATTGTCCTCACGTGACTTCGTCCCATGGTTTATTTCTGGGTCTAGGTAGAACTTCGCACTTAGGAGCGGCCAGCAAAGATATACAGCGTCTTCCAGCCCCTCACGCAAATTAGTGTCACCAATGTTTAGCACCAACAAAGAAAGTTTTTTACAGGCCAAGTCCATCACCCATGGAGTATATCTTTACGTAAAAAGACACTTTCCGGAGCTATTACATTTGGTCCCACGTAAGCAGACGGACTGACACGCAGCTTATTCATTTTGGTAAACCAGAGGTAAATGCAGAGTTCCAGCCCCTCACGCAATTAGTGTCACCAATGTTTAGTGCCAACAAGGAAAGTTTTTTACAGGCCAAGTCCATCACCCATGGAGTATATCTTTACGTAAAAAGACACTTTCCGGAGCTATTACATTTGGTCCCACGTAAGCAGACGGACTGACACGCAGCTTATTCATTTTGGTAAACCAGAGGTAAATACAGAGTTCCAGCCCCTCGCGCAATTAGGGGTCACCAAAGATAGCGCCTACATTGGATTTACAGGTCAAGTCCATCACCCATGGAGTATATCTTTACGTAAAGACATTGGAGCTATCCCATTTGGTCCCACGAAAGCGGACGGACATACTGTAGCTCAGTTTGTTTATTTGGTCAGCAGGAGATAGACAGTCTTCCAGTTCCCATCGCGAAATCAGGGATGCCACCAACAATAGCGACTACAGTGGATTAATACAGGTCAAGTCCATTACCCATGGAGTATATCTTTACGTAAAAAAAGACACTGTCTGAAGCATTGTACTTGGTCCCACGAAAACCGACAGACTGGCAGACAGTTTATTTATCTCTTTGTGTTCTACAGGTTTTATGAATGGTGATCTGTGTGTGTGGTTGTTGGTGTATATGATTATTGATGAATATTTGATTATTGATGCAATTTTATGTTGTTGTGATGATATGCATTAATTCCATGCTTTTTCTTCGTTAATAAATTTTACACATTTATTAATGCGCTGTTCACGACCTTTCCATCCATATTTGTATTTTTAGCTCTTTACTATAATCTCTATGTATGATAAGAGAAAAGAGAGAGAGCAGGAGATGCTTAGACAGTAAAGTGAGTTGAGGCCTGGAGAGAGAGATCCTTTGAATAAATCTTCTTCCAGGTTGTCTCAAGTCCATCTCCTATTTACACCTTATCTAAAGTGTAATCTATAACTCTGTCAGTCCACTATCCCTTGTCGATTTCACTACAGTTGTCCAACTCGACAAATACTCTACACTCTAACTCAACCACGACACTGACCAACGCACTGATTTTGTCCAAGAGAGATTTTTTATTATTATCATCAAAAAAAAATCTCTCACAACACCAAAAATTTCATCGAGGAAAAAAAAACATATAAATAGTCACAAAATTCAAGAAAATGCTACAATGATGATAGCCCGTTAGATCTTACTCTAGGTTTAGCCCACAGCCCCGTTAAGAGAACAGATGATGGCCCAAAGAGTGATAGATACGTAGGGTTTAGTCTAAGAGATTTCTTTCTTTCTCGTCAATATATGAACTGAGTTGGATAAATCTGATTTAACCTAAGAAAAAACAGAAACTCTAGCATTTTATAACAAATTCTGCAGGAAAAAAAATTTAAGACAGCAAATGTGTGACGATAATACACCGGTAAAATAACACTCAGACCTGTGTACTCTCATTCATCCAGCCATGGCCTTTCTTACACATGTATACTCACAACTTTGCTCGCTGCCTCTGGGAACATACTAATTCTAGGACCTTCACACAGACCCGAAAATGCAGTCCTTGACCAAGAAATCCCCAGTTCCAAAAGACGTACTAAACTCTCAGGGAACGATTCCTTGGGGGTTCTAATTTTTCGAATGTCTGATTAAGTCACATAAAATTTTGTCCAGGCACGAAAGTTAGCAGAGCAGAATGTCATTAGCTTTGGATTCTAGAATTAAGGAATGTCAGATCGGTGTCTACTTCCAGGAAGGTACTATATTTTGTCACCACAATACTAGTCACAATCTCTTACGGAATGTTAATCTTGTAATATTCTCGCCGCCAGGCAGCATGTACATTTAAATTTGTGGAGCAATATGAACTGGCTCGAAAGCCCAATATATATTTCTAGTCTTTAGAAACCGTTAGTGGGATTGCTATTACTGTCTCTCTCTGATTGCTTATGCACTGTCAGACCCGTGTTACTTGAAACAAAGAAACCCACGTGGTTAAAGATAGGAAATGTCTATGCTTCTCACAAATATGTCTCTCAGGTTACTAAACGCTGGCAAGTTGGGTACCACCGTTTCACTATATAAAAGAAAGAACACATATCAAATAATTTACATAATGTACTCAATATAACTTACATTTTAAATAGCAAGCCTACAGCTTGACTTATCTTTAAAACTTCCCGTAAAATAAGTTATATTAAATAAATCAAACATCCTGAATTAGAAAATACATACGTATTTCGTCAACACTCAATGATGTATCTAGCGTCATAAGTTTAGTTTTAAAATATTCTCGACTGAGTATTAGCCGTTAAATTAAATTCCTTATAGCTACTAGTTTTAATAAGCTAAGATATAATTTATTCTGCTATCCACTGAAACACGTCACTAGAAAATAATACAGACTATAACTTAAGCACTCAGGACACAGAACTAGTTTAAAATGAGATCGGCGATTTTAACACTAAATCACTTCACAAAACTAGATATCTATTATATATAATATTAATATACCTCAACCACAGAATATCTGAGAACGTTAAACCACTTCGACCAAACTAAGGCCATCTCTATTTACAGAGATTATTTAGAAATCGAACGAAGGTTGTTCTAGTCTAACTGCAAAGTTACTGAGTGAAATGAAATAGTTTCAAACGTGGGTTAATATTTTAAACCAGACAAAGGATGAACTATTATTTCGTAGAACGAAATGCTCTCCCCTTTCCGGCTTAAACGATACGTTTCACACCTAACATGTCGTAACTGCCACCACTGACCAAGATGTACGCGTGTCAGTTTCAAATCTCAGACAACCTGTCTCCAATGCAGGGCAGTTTTCACACTACAGCTGACCATGGCCCACAGTGAGCGCCGTGTCAGTTTGGGGATTTTTCAGACAAATGTCTGAATACTGACCGGTGCAGATGTAAAGTATCACACCTCACCGGGACTTATGCCGAGAAGAAGCGCGCGCACGGTGAGAATGTAGACTATTGTCTACGTCCTATGTTCAGCGAACCGACTTATCACGCCTTCTGACGCCCTGCAGCCCTGACATCTACGTAATATCGTCCTAGCGCGATTCTCAGTTTTGAGAAAGAAACAGGTAAAGTTTAAAAATACTGAAGAAAATATTTTTCGCAACCGAGTGATGCGAAAAATACAGGAAAAACAAGTATGGAAAGAATATAAATGAAAGGATTAGGGTGAGAGAATAGGAAGAAGATGTAGGTAATTTAATGACATAAAGACCTACGTGACACCAACGTTCGAATGTTTAAATGTCCGAATGTCCCTGATACTTATCCTTTCTGTTATTTTTCTGTTGTGTGTGTTTTTTCCCCGTAACCCCAATTGCTTTGAGTAAAGGCTAAATCGGATTCAGTGAGTTCGGCTCAAGTGGACTGCACTGTAAAGAAAATATCTTTTTCTAAAGAAGTTATGTCTTATATATTGAAACTATCTCTATTATCGTTAGTTTATATATATATACCAATTATAAATCATTACGCAAAGGTCCTGAATATACGTAACATGGGCACTTTTAAGTTCTGCGCTTCTACATTAGATATAAAATAAAGTCAAAACTTTTGGGGATACCATTTTCAAATATCAAATTTTTACCTGTACAGACAGAAGTGTCTCGGGGAGGAGTGGAGAGAGGTTGGGGGAACTGAGCAATCGGAAAATATAAAAATGCGTCGTGTACAAGTAAAACCGCCATATTTTATATCTGATTACTACAGATAACACTATAACACTCTTGGGTTGTAATAATATTCCTCATATTGTAATTTTAGTATTATCTAGATCTGGCGTTGGCTATGATGTTTCCATATTTCCTAAGGTATCTGCTTTCCTGTATCATCATCATCCTCATCAGCATCATCATCATCTCCCTTCAACTTAAGGATCATAGACCTTCAACTGGCTTATGCCATATCTTCCTTTCCCGTGCCATCAGCTCCAGGTCTTTTCATGCCTTTCTCCACATGTTCAGTGCTGTCTTCAGTTATTTTCTCTGTGTGTTTTTTGGTCTACCTGTGCTTCTCATACCCTGGGGGTTGCAGAACCAGGACTGCCTTGTTCATGCTATCAGCGTGGATCCTCATTGTGTGACTTTTTCGTTACCGGCGTCTTCTTCTCTGTGGCGAAAGGTTTTTTTTATGAGTGTAGTATTCAGTAGTAGTTGCCAGTAATTGCTATCAACCTCCTGTGAGAGAGCGACCAACCCTTTCAAGAAGGATTTCTAGAAGTCATTTCGGGAAATCAAGCCTGAGAGACGGTTCTAGAAGACATTCCGAGGCAATGTAAACTCCCAGACGGCAATCAACTCCTGACGAATGAGGAAAAATCAAGAATTCATGTAGACCCTGCACCACTAAAACAACGCTCCAGCGTCACCTAATTGTCACCCAATATCAAGACATAAAGAGATAATTGCGTAAAGGGCACTATACATTGACACTTTAAACCCCACGTTCATGGGATGATCAGATCAAAATATTAAAATACCAGTCAACAAAAGAAAACGTAAGCCGAGATAATTCAGCTTTTTTTGTAGTTGAACTCCTTCAACCCCTGCGGGCTCCCTTAATAGGAAGCAAATCCTCCTATTTATACTACTGTCAAGAGTAATTCTTGAGCAAAGGTTACTACCTTTCCTGAATTTATCCATTACTCTGGCCACCATTCGTGGCCACTATGGCAGGTCAAGGGAGATAAAACAGCAGTATCACTGATCATTAGCTCTTGGTGATTCTTGTCTTGCCTTTGATCCATAATTGCAATGTCATTGTACTACGTAGGTCGCAGATATTGTGTCAGACTCTCAGTCCATGCTTCGGAAGGTCCAAAGTGGATGGCTCCGTCATTAATGGAAAATATCCATAGAAGCCTTGAGTCTTCAGGAATAGATGTAAATCTACTGTCATAGTCATGCAGGGGTATGCGGAAATGAGAGAGCTGACAGACTAACTTCAAGAGCACTCATAGTGGTGACATAGGATATGGATAAGGGAGGGATACTAAAGACAATTACTAATCGCCTTCTAGAGAAAGATACTGAATCAACAAGGCTGAGATTGCTGGAATTTGGCATCACACGTAAAACTAGCAGAGATATGAGGGGATGCATCCATCGTGTGTACAACCAGCGCGCTTCAGGAACATTTAGCTTTCATACCCTTCGACATTTACTGAGGGAGATGAGCACCCAAAGGTTAGCCCGAGTGCAAAGAGGTCTATTCTGATCAACAGTAACAGCTTCACGAGCGTCATATAATTGATGCGCTCTCATTTCCGCACCGGCAGTATTGAACTACCTTTACTGTGCGTGCGAAATTTTGTGAACTCTTCGATGGTCGGCACATTTTATTTTTCCTACTTTCCGACAGTAATTGGCATTTCTCTCTCGCTCCTCTTCTCTAATTATGTTTCATTTCTGAACACAGAAACTCTTACGACGGTCATTGTTTGCATTTTCACACTTTGATTCATGTCAAATCAACGTCGTGGCCCGTCCTAAGGAATTAGTGGTAATTGATTAAGTGATGGCACAAGATGGGCCGTCAGGCGAGAAGTATTTGTCTATGGTTACGTGAATCATTTCCGCCTAGACAGGTAAACTCGGGTGTGTCGCTTCTGTGTTTATATAAGCGATCAGGAGTGTCTGACACGCGATTAGAATATCAGACCTCCGAAATTGCCTGCGATACTATTACAGAAAATCCTTATCTTGGGAGAAAGATAAAGAAGTGAGTTGCAAGAGTGAGAATAGTAAACATTACCATGAATAATCGGAAGTCACAACGCCATATATGGGAGATTGACTGTTTGAATTTTTACAAAAATCTGAGTCATGCAAGATATTTCATCACGAAAGTTGCCATAACAAACTTTCAAATATTATTGGCTTAAAAGTTTAGAGACCTTCATGCTATTGGAACATTTGTCAGAACGCCAAGCAGGAAGCGTGGGCTGAGAGCTATGAAATAACGTAGAACATCAAACATACGACACTGCATTCCAGAAATCTTCACAAGTAGACAGCTCGGATCTTGCCACGGGAAAGAATAGAGTCAGAATTCTGAATTCTTGGGAACGGAAAAACGTATTAGAGCACTTTTATCCACTGGAAAAGAAAACTCGCCAATATTAATACGGAACCGGACTGCTACAGAAACTACTCACAAGACGTGTATTCGAGGCATCTGTGTTAAGTTGCCAAGACTATATACCCGAGCAAGACGTCTAAGATTTGCCTAGTTACTAGGGTGAGTTGTACATATTTTTATATTTTGAATTTTACTGGCTTATACTAGCTTGGGAGCCGCGGTAGCATAGTGGTTAGTGCACTGGCTTCCTAGCTCAGTGGTCTATGGTTCGATCCCCAGAGGAGGGATTTTTTTAGGCCGCAAACGGCTCCTGGGGCAACCCAGCCCCAACAGGGTACCAGAGCAACTCTGGGAAGGTTAAGGCAGCCGGCTTGATGTTGACCACGTCACCCCTAGTGTGCCGATGGTCAAGAAAATATGGGCCTAACACCATATTCCCAAAATGCCTCAATGGGAGTGTAACGGGATCCTTTACCTTTTTTATACTAGCTTGGAGTTTTAAATATTCATACCGGGCTGGCAACCTCAGCATGTAAAAAGGATACATTCATGAATCACCACAGTAAGCGCTGGTGATCGCTTCATGCTAGTTCTCACGGAAGAACCAAAAGCAGAGGTAATCCCAGACTCCAAGTTGAGAAAAGAAGTGGATGATGATGACATCATATGTATATTATTATTTGTAATGTGTTGTATGTATGTTGAAAGTTGTTTCTTTAGGCACAAGCCACTTGCCGCTGTCCAGTTGAAATTTATTCATTACATTAACTAAAAGAATAGTGATTTTTCATCGCATCCCCTGAGTTATGTGATATACGCTCAGGGAGAGTACAAATTCTGAAGAAAAAAAAATCGGTGACGTACAGCGGGGAAAGGCGCCTGATCTAAATCAGGAAAACAAATACTTAGCAGCGGAATGTGTTCTGTTATTCCCACTGAAGTTGGTGGTACGGACCGGAGAGACCAATTGAGGTTCTACTAACGTTACCAGCTGTACTAGTCTGTGGTTCGAAGCTTGAGATCGACACGTGAAACCTACATCCCACGGGTGGTGAAGATCCATGCCTTGACCAGAAGCGGTTACCTCCAGAATCCTTCGGAGACGTGCCCTTGCCACAGAGACGAAGTGACGGAACCAGCACCACCAACATTTTATCAATTTGGAAGCTACGTTTTTTTTAGCAGGCCAAATCAAAAGATTATATTTTCATCTCCGAAACCGAGATCTATGATGAACCACAATTTCTCATAATTACCATGTCATATTTATTTACATTTGGTCCAAAATAATTGATTATTAAATATGTTATATGTTGTTTTAATAAATTCATAGTTGAATTAATTATTACAGAGCGAAAGGCATACGTGTGAATCCTGATTTTAACATATGAAGTTATATCTACATCTGAAGAGCCAATAAATAAAGAAAATAATAATAACAATAAGAGGAAATTCGATGAATTAAATCAGCTGGGGGCTTGAACGAGCTAATTATAAGATAATCCATTTCCACAAAAGGCGGCGGGTCAGATAAAAAGTTAATGTGCTCAGACTCATTCAGATTTGTTCTTGACTTCTGAAATGTCTTGTGGGTGGGCCCTCGAGGTAGAAGCATCATTATCCGTCTATCTACAACTCTGCCAAGAGTAATCTTGTGCGAAGGTAGACACCTTTGAAGACCCACATTAGATACTGTAGGTTTTGGCCACTGTTGGACCACTACTACAGATCAAAGGGAGGCAACCCGTGACAATGAGATGGGATGACCAGTTGATATTGCCCTCTCTAACTCACGAACAGAGTCAGGTATCCCTTACAGCTGAGTAGACTAAATCGTGGTTTCGAACTCGGTAACTTTGTCTCCAGAAGCTACCTCACCTCTCGGCCTCTCAAGTTCGTTTATTTTTTTTTTACATTGAATTAATGTATTTCTTTTTTTCTAGGTTGCCAGATTCATTCAGACATGGAAGCTAACTATTGGTAATCAAAGTTTTACAGGGTGACTAAAAGGCAACTCCCTATTCTTAAATGTGTGTATGCTCAGGTATAGTTACTGGGTGTACGTCAAACAAATGTCAAAGCTAACGGAGCAAGAACGGCCATTTGACTAATAAGTTTTATTACTAATAATTTTGTAATCATTTATTGAAACAAAATAAAATAAATTCTCAAATGGCCAATAAACGGAAATGACAAGGAAGAACACAAATTACTGTCCACTGTGAAGTAGTGAGTTGAAGAAGCTGAATCTCACGTTCAGCTATATGTTAATGTGACGTAAGATAACATTTTTTTTAAACAGTTAATTGTCTTTATTTTCACGTTATTTCATATAAATGTGTAGAATAAGCGTGAATACCTTGTAAATAATAATTTAAAAATACGGAGTGACGTTTTAAACAGCCTGTAGAATTAATAATGGGGCGCCCTTCTTGTTAGAAGCTAAACCAAAATTTAGCAACTGATTGAGTTGACTGCATGCCCTCGTGAGTGAGATCTGTATTCTTCTTACCTGACAGGTAAGTAGTGTAAGCACAGCAGGAAGTGGCAGAGTTTGTAAACACAGCTGAGTTAATGAAGCATCTATCTATCTATCTATCTATCTATCTATCTATCTATCTATCTATCTATCTATCTATCTATCTATCTATCTATCTATCTATCTATCTATCTATCTATCTATCTATCTATCTATCTATCTATCTATCTTATCTATCTTATCTATCTATCTGTCTGTCTGTCTGTCTGTCTGTCCGTCCGTCCGTCCGTCCGTCCGTCCGTCCGTCCCTCCCTCCCTCCGTCCGTCCGTCCGTCCGTCCGTCCGTCCGTCCGTCCGTCCGTCCGTCCATCCTCCATCCATCCATCCATCCATCCATCCATCCATCCATCCATCCATCCATCCATCCATCCATCTATCTATCTATCTATCTATCTATCTATCTATCTATCTATCTATCTATCTATCTATCTATCTATCTATCTATCTATCTATCTATTATCCCATTTTTCATTTGATCCTACAGAGACCTCCGGGAACTGTACAGCTGTCTTTCTTTCCGCTCGACCGTGTTTCAATTAAGACAAAATTATTATTTTAAATTAATGAACAAATATAAATTGTAAAAAAAGTAAAGGACAATAAACTAAAAATTCGAAAGAAAGAAAGAAAGAGGGAGAGAGAGAGAGAGAGAGAGAGAGAGAGATAGAGAGAGAGAGAGAGAGAAGAGGAGAGAGAGATTGCTACTTATCGATTGAGCTGGTGAGAAACAGACGTCATATTTATCATGGCTGAGCTGACATATTTGATAGATTCTACGAACATTATTAATAAGTCTAACTTTATTGCTTGCTGGGGAAAATGTACACGCATACACAAACACATCAACACAGACACACACGCATACATTTTCTCCACAAATTTACGGATATTACCATGTTAATTCAACCAGTCAATAACTTGACCTATCAGTTGACCCCAGTATTAGAAATACGACGCCTGGAAACTAAAAAAAGAACAAGAAAGAACCTCGTCAACTGTGAAATGAGATTTTCTGAGAACAGCAGATAATGAGAAGAGAGAATTTCAAAAAAGAAACAAATATATCTGGGCGATAGATAGAACAGCAATATAGACAGAGTTGGAAGAACTGGCAGTCATATCACAAAGAGAAAATAAACGGAAAGAGAAGCTTTCAATGCATTATGAAGCATAGAACAGTAAAAAAGACATCAAGTTTAACAACAACAACAACAACAACAACAATAATTTAAATTAGAATCTTCAACTCAAATGTCAAGTCAGTCCTACAACTCAAATGTCAAGTCAGTCCTACAACTCAAATGTCAAGTCAGTCCTACAACTCAAATGTCAGTCAGTCCTACAACTCAAATGTCAAGTCAGTCCTACAACTCAAATGTCAAGTCAGTCCTACAACTCAAATGTCAAGTCAGTCCTACAACTCAAATGTCAAGTCAGTCCTACTGCTTGGCTCTGAAACAGGGAGAACAACAAAAACACCAACTAGGAAGTTATCAATGTTCATAAATGAGTGCTTGCGTAGAAGAGACAGATTTAAATTATAGAACAAGGTCGCCATTGGGGAACTGGTGACATGAACCAGACAAGTGCCTGTGGAATGAGGTATGAGAAAATGATGCTAAGGATGGATTAAACACGCATTGATGAAACCTGTTGATAGCATTACTAGTCAGGTCTTCTTCTGGAATCCACAGGGTATGAGAAGATAGCTGTGGACAGAAATGAAGATAAGGACAAGGACAGACCTACAGCTGATAGCACGTGACAGGAGGACTTGGCATGTGTTTGTTGAAAGCATACGCTCCTTATGGAGCCAATATACTAAAAGGTATTGGCTGATATCTGGAACAACAGCACTGAAGGAAAACTAACTTTTAGTTCTTTATTAAAAACATATCCAACATACATGATTCAACACTTCCCGGCTGTCACGAGTGGAGAAAACAGTCTGTCTGAGACAAGACAAAAGTCTGAGTGAGGAGTAAGAAATAGAGGAAAGACTGAAATAGCGAATGGGAATGTTGAGTAGGAGTGTGACACTCAGGCGTTCAAAGATGATAAGCACTCTTTTACCCTGCCACCCGGATTTACTTAGATGTCAACTCCACATTTATATATACTGAAGCACATTAAAAACGCACCACCTGTATAATCCAGGAACAGAGTGTGAAATGTAAATATAAGTGTTTACAAGTTTACATATTTGGAATCTTTATTAATTTTCCTATGAATCCATGCTGGTCATTTGGAGAACCTTGCCTGTAGACTCTGCATCCAAGCTCGTCCCACAGATGTTCTATAGGGGACATGTCTGGTGATAGGGCAGGCCAATCAATTGTCACAATGGTCTGCTGCTGTAGATATTGCTGCGTAATGCATGCGATGTGCGCACGTGCGTTATGCTGCTGGAGAAGCTGCAAATCTGGACAATTTGTGAACGCAGGAGCAACCAATACATCCAGAACCTCATCTCGATATGTCACAGCATTAACATTTCCACGGAAGACGTGAAGAGGCAAACTATGGTGAAAACTGAATCCTCCCCAAATGTGAATACTGTTACCTCCACATCGGTTGTGCTGACGAACACAGCAATCTGCTAAGCGCTCTCCACACCGTCGCAAAATCCGCATACGTCCATCAGCAAAGGATATGTTGAATCTGCTCTCATCTGTGAATAGGAGAGCATTCCACTGCAGTCTAGTCCATCTGACATGTTGCTCTGCCCATTGCAGGCGCTGCTGACGATGTCTGTGAGTCCAGTTTGGCCCAACATAAGGTCGTCTTGCAGTAAGGCCTGTATCTCTGAGTCGTCGTATGACTGTCATTCGAGAGACTTGCCCACGTCTACCCACTATTGCTCTTGCTGTTTGACTTGCCGGGAGAGAACGATTCCTTAGGTGACTCAGCACAATATGACGATTTTGCGCAGGGGTAGTAACTCGTGGTTGGCCACTCCGAAGTCTATCCCGGGAACTGCCAGTGGTTCCGTAACGTTCACTGAGACGTACAATAGTGCTGTGGTGGCAATTCGTCCTTCTGGCAATGGCCCGCGAGCTCATTCCGGTCTCCAACATACCAAAAGCTCGTTGGCGGTCGTTTTCAGATAGTCGTGGCATTTCAAGCACATGTACTGGGTGTTTTGTCTCAACGGCCTTTTTATACCGAGTATACTGCCACAACGCGTACACATTTTCAGGGTCATAGCTGTTGGGAATCATGTTGCACGTGTAACTTTCATTGTTTTCATGTAGTCTGTACACAAAACCGTGGGTTGAATCATGCACTTTCCATTCCAGCAGCCATTCACTCTCTACCTCATGACAAACACGGGGAAAATCCATTCCCACACTTTTTTTCCAGCTTCTCGGCATCAGTATATATAATAGTGGTGCGTTTTTAATGTGCTTCAGTATATATAATTTACAGTATATGCGCGATAGCAGGAATTATAAAATCCATCCAAACAAAAGTATGATTTCACTATCAATAAACACACGATTAACAACAGACAACCGCAACCGATTATGGTTAATAATCTAAAATGGCAACCAAAGTTGTACACAAAGAAGTACAAGTTAAAGAGTACGGGTATAGATAGGAAGGGAAATCTGATCCGTTAAGTAATTATGTATTTTATTAACAGTAAAAAAAAACTATGGTAAAATAAGCATGAAAATCTATCACAACATCCAAAAACAACCTTAATACGATGCGGGTAACGATGTACGAGACACAAAAAACACAAAAAGGTTAGTATAAAGATTTTGAACACTCCAGAAAAAAAAACCAAGTAGGTTCTACACTCCCACAATGATGGGGTGAGGGTTAAACTAATAATTCTTTGCTGGAAATCCTGAAATAAAGAGTCATATCTACACAAACTAATCCCGCTGACATGTCCCTGTCAGCGACACTGCTAATAAATTTCACTAACTGCTCCAGTCCACCGTTTTCTTAAAATCTATCTTCCCCTCTATTAATTTGAATGCACTCTACCCCGTCCTTCTTTGGTGGCGCGCGTGCGTTGATACTCCACTGGAATAACAGTTAGCCGTCGGAGATATGTTAACCCTCTCTTCTCCAGAGTAATTGCTGACTAATCCATGAAAGAACTGCACCCGGCTGTAAATCCAGGTACTCGAGAGGTGCGATGGAAACACTCACGATACGATAGATGCTGATGAATAAATCCACGTTCTGTATTGGCCCACTACTAAGGTAGCAGCCCTAAATAATAGTGGACGACGTAGCTTGATGGAATAAAAAACTGGTGCCTATGAAGCGGCGCTCCTATTACTTCGTAGTAGAAGAACTATATATGTTTTCCAAGCAAGGGCAATCATCAATGGGCCCGTAATAGGGTGATGATAATATGCACTAATATAGTTGGTGTGCAACCCAGCTGTACATGGGTCGATGACTTCCCCGTTATTCCACGAAGGCAAAATCAGGCTGATGGTTCAGCGGTCTGCCGGAGATGACAGGGGTTTGCTGTAACGAAAACATAATAAAACCCTATGATCAACTCTCTAAATTAAATCATAAACATTACAACACGGCACAACAGATAAACAGGGTCGAAATAGGTATAGAAAAAAAATACACCTATCCCATCTCCCCCTTTCAGCTGGCCAATTTTGACCTTGTGGTTCGCAGTTTCTTCTTACTCTTCCCTGCTCACCGTCCGATCAGCAGACATCACACAATAAGTGCAGGGCCGGCTTATTGTAGCTTTTGCTTAATAATATGAAGCCCGGTTTCCCCGCGACTAACGCTGGGATGGGTTTTAGGCATGTATACAAGGCTGCCCTCCCCCTCTCTCTACCTGGCGAGGCGTGACCTTAAAATCAGTCAGGTCGGCTAACCCACCGGCAGATACACAATTTGCCGACCAGTCTAAACTGGTAGCACTGGCGTTCGACACATTTAATAATTACATACAGCATATGACAACAATAGAATTCTGCTCTAGGAAAGCATTATAAATGAGATTAAAATGATCAACTAATGTACAGGTGCTTACTTAAATTCATATTACATGTGGGTAAAAAATTACTTTTACACAATCCACCCTTGAGACCAAAAGATTTCGATTGCTTAGGTTAACCTTTTTGTGTGTTAAAGACTCAATTACATAGTTATCCATATATAGAGGAAGCCGAGTATTCCTTTTAATGAACTATATCAGACATCAAGTCACACAACCATTTGGCTCTTATAACTAGTAGCAGCATAAAATCACAATTCCCTTCTCAGAAAAGAAAACTGGCGATAGCTTCAGATTTCGGGTTGAATGATTGCTGTAATTTACCACATTACTAAAACCCTTTATGACGGCTTATTCTGACTTATTACAAATTCCAAGCACAAATTTATTCTAATTACCAAGTACTAAACTTGCTTACCAAGACTGTCAGAATCTCCCACTCTATAATAGCAGGCAAACTGGCATTAAGTCTTCTAGCTTCTCACGGCAGGAATGTTCGGACTGAAGCAATTAGAAGCAGAAGAAGACGGTATATATATATATTAATCGTAGGGTTGCAGGTGTGCGCGCGTGGGCTAACACGCGTGTAGAGAAAAACTCGTAACTATTACCCAGAGAATGCTCCTACCGACAAGCTACAAAGAATTAGCGTAACAATGTAATGATTGTTATGCATAGAGAGTCCCAGAATTCCTGGCATCAAACACAGGGAAGTTTAGGAGACCGTCATTTCAACAGCGCAGGTGTCTTCGAACAAGTCGCTCCTTCGCCCGGACTGCCACGTAACCTGACGGAACTCCAAGAACAATTTCCCGTGTTTACAGGTAAAAAAAAAAGATAAACCGCCAATAGATGGTGTCATGAAATATTCTAATCCACATATATAAATTATTAGGTAAATATGAAGCCTAACAAATAAAATTAATAAAGAGAAGAGCAATGGTAAAATGACATTGCTGTCACAAGGAATGTACTCGAAATCCCCCTTGTTTTCTGCTTCGTCTGCAAATTGTAACGCTTTCACGTTGATAGTAAAAGCTTACTGTATTATACCCGCTTTCTTCAATGAAACGTGTGCTGTATTTCTTGGAAAAAACATTGAGAGACTGCGTAATGACCTAAATTAATCCTAACATTAATTATATTACGTTACCAAAACGAACGAACAGATGGACAAAAGGATAGAGAGAGGGGAGGGCTGAAAATCAGGAACGCATGCAACACGCGACGCGCGATATACAAATGCTGCCATCACGCGTGTAAGTCTACAAGCACTAACTTTTTCAGACGGACAGTGATAAAATACACTACCCTTTCCCAGAGTTAGGTTTTAAAATAAAAAAAAACGCTTATTGGGGAAACCTGACATTCTACTGTTTTATGTCCGAAATCCTGACATTAGTCTGACAGTACAGCAGGACAGGTGGCGGTTCTCACATAAAAAATAAAACAACTATACGACTATCCTAGAAATTGCATATTTTGAACGCAGCCACGTAGCTCCTTTAAATTAGTATTTTTGGGTTCCTTAGGGCTTGCTGACAAATAATATGTAAAACGTTACGCAAATAGTCCAGGAATTAATAAATTATACCCAAAATAAAATATTGGGGGTGCCTGACAGCATAAAATCATTTCTGCTCATAAGATTTTTTTTAACGTGTTTGAAAAAAATTTACGTTACAGAAATAGCCTACCATGTAAACTCCAAATTGATTGGAGCGCAACAAATGAAAGCCTAACCACGATTGGTCGGGCTATAAATACTATCTTGGTTGTTAGGGGAGACGGGAAAAGATAACATTTTTTCAAACACTTGTCGAAACGGGGCTCATTGGTCAGACTCGCTGATATACACACTTGGGAGCGTTAGTTCGAAACCACTTGTTTAAATACACTTGATAAAGCATCAGTGCGTTGAAGCCAGCATATATTTGGCTAAATTAAAAGCCTGGAAGATAAGCAGAAGGAAATTTGTGCCAGTTTGTGCCAGAATTCATTGCTAATCAACGTATCTGTGTTATTCGTATGAATTGTGGTAAGCTTGAACCATTTAATATCTTTTAATGAAAATTGAATGTGAATTGTTGATTTATGCCTGTATATATATGTGTAGTTCAGTGGCAAACGTGAGGTAAAGCCTAAAATGCTCCAGCCTGAACAGAGGGTGTCGGAGAGAAGTAAAACGGCATGGAATGGCCAAACAGTACACTGACACCTGGATGATTGACTAGAAAGAAATAATGCTGGAAGTGCAGAGGCGTAGTAACCATTAAGAAGGGTAATACTGGTATAAAGTATTTCAGATGAAGCTGACTGTTGGCCTAACGCTCTGAACGCAATGTTTGTGCTGTATTGTGATCAGTGTAAAAGAGAATATAAATTAGTTATGAAGTAGAAGGTACATCCTTCTTGATTTCAGGGACAGTGGTCTTGATGGTACTGAGCAGCATCTGGTCAGAGATTTGCTGAATCCAGAGTCGGACAGCATACTCCTTGGTCTTTTTAGCTATCAGTGAGGTGTCTCCTGAGCCCAGAGGAGAATTCGAGCAGAGGAGTCCTTTCCTGCCGCCATCACTCAAGATAAGCAGAGTTGGCCAGCTGAGCTCAACATTATGTCCCCTCATCTTGAAATAACTTTATAAAAATACATTCAGAGGGGAATTTACTTGTCTTAAAATCAGGAACTGTGAACATCTCCAATACTAGTCCCTAAAGACAAACTATTGAAGTCATGATGACAAATACCAACAGAGCTTGAACAAAACAAAACCAGTATTACCTCATTTTACTACTACACAACTGACACACATAGAACATTTGTAATAATATATGTCACTACAATATTCATATTAAATACATTCTGTACATAACTTGTAATTTAAATTGATTGTGATTCCTGGTTCCCTTGTAGTTGAATCAGGACACATATTCATTCATGCCAGTAATGAATACATATTGTTATTTGAAAGTTACAGTGACTTCTTTAAGATATTCTCATAGAGTGTTATATGTATGTGAGTGTCACAGTGTTGTCAAGAGTAGTGGATTAAATTAAATTGTTTATCTGTCTGTTGTTGTGACTTACACTTCACCATACACATACCCTAGACACATAACGTAGCATCACACTATTCCAGAATAATTCTGACTGAGATATATAGATATGTGGTAGCAAGTAAGGTTATCTATAATACACTACTCTTAATAGATATAGATACCTTCACAGCTGATCTCAGTCAGTACACTAAGTCCCCTATAAATATTTATAACATCCCACTTCACCACATATATTGGGGTCTCGCTCTTGGGATTTTGAATCTTTAACTATTAAAAATATTGGGGGTAATTCACTTCAGGGAATATAAGAATTAAAAGGTATCCTTGGGTGGAATTAAATAAGGTTGAGCTCACGGTGCCTGTGTTGTCCATTAGAGATTGAATTGTTGGTTAGACATTGTATAAATTTACCTGATAGACAATGGCGGACCTGGCCAAATTTCTATCTGCTGCGGTTCAGACTGCAAAAGAGTTAGGATTAGATGGGCAAGTTATGGTTGCCTATGTCACTACGGAATGTGACAAATTTATTGAACGCGAAGAAAGAAGGTTTGAAGCCGAAAGAAGTTAGAGGCTGAAAGGGAAATTAAGAAGTTACAGTTTGAAGCTGAGGCTGAGACTAAGAGGTTGCAGATTGAGGCTGAGGCTAAGAAATTGGAGGCAGAAAGAGAAGACAAAGATTGGCTGCAGAAAGAAGAGAAGAAATTGGCTGCAGAAAGAAGAGAAGAAATTGGCTGCAGAAAGGGAAGAGAAGAAATTAGCTGCAGAAAGGGAAGAGAAGAAATTAGCTGCAGAAAGGGAAGAGAGGAAATTAGCTGCAGAAAGGGAAGCAGAAGATAAAAGATTACAAAGGGAACATGAGTTACGACTAAGGGAGTTTGAGTTTCAAGGCCATGCTCCTGAAAATGGTGCCAGTCCCTTTGCCTCTGATGCTACGGTTACTCAAGGAGCCTCAACCTCAGCTATGAATTTTCATTTAGATCATTTTGTTGAGAAAGACGATGATATTGAGAGCTATATAAATAGGTATGAACTATTAGCTACCACGTATGGGTTAGAGAGAGAAAGGTGGAGCTTAAAGTTATCTCAGGGACTTCGTGGGGCAGCTTATGAAGTTTTTGCAAAAATGAGCAGAGGTGATCAGGAAAATTATGACATGCTAAAGCAGGCTCTTTTGTTAAGGTATGAAAAGAATGCAGAGTTTTACAGGAAAAAATTTAGGAATGCTAAACTACTGTCAGGTGAAACCTATCACCAGTTCTCTGCACGAATAGAGACATACTTGGAGAAATGGACTTCTCTGGGGAAAACCCAAGATCTTAAGGAAATGGTCCTTATAGAGCAACTAAGAGAGTCCATGGCTCCAGACCTGAGAAAGTTTCTCATGGAACAAGGTGCAGAGAGGCTGGGTGAGTTGCTAAATGTTGCTGAAAGGTATCAAGCAGCTCAAGCAGAGGTAACAGGTAATAAAAAGAAACAGGTGGATAACTTTAGGGCACCACAGAACTTTAATAAATTTGATCCTAGGGATCAAAATAAAGGTAAGCACCAATTTGATAGGCCACGGTATGAAAATAAAAATAAATTCCCACAATTCGATGAAAGGAAATATGATGAAAGAAAATCTTTCAACCAAGGAAAAAGGTGGTGTAAAAATTGTCAGATGGACAATCATGACACTGACCGTTGCAGAAGGAAACCTGTGTATATGGCAACCCTTCAGGTCAGGTCGACCTCAAGACAGGAGGAGGATATTATGTTAGATACCACTCCAGAAGAGATGAGGAAGGCACAGGCTGGGGATAAAACACTCAAGCCTTGTTTCAGAAAATTGTCAACTTGTCATACAACTCCAGGCAAGGGAGATTTTTACATGAAAAACAAGTTGATGTATAGGAAGACTGGAGCTAGATCCAATGGTCACGGACAGCTGGTTCTTCCAAAAAGATATAGGACAGACTTAATAAGGAGCCTACATGTGAAACCAGATGGGGACCATGAGAAGATAGGTACCATCATTCAAAAGGTGGCTCACAATTATTATTGGCCCAAAGCAAGATGGGACATTGAGAATTTTGTAGAAAGGTGTAGCATAGCACATGAGGGAACACCCACAAGTGGGAACATGGATCAGGACCTGGACACGCCACGGGGCAAAATTAGGCCTGATAATAAAAGGAAAAATAGATTTGATAAAGTGGACCAAATGGAATGGGAAGCCCCTTTTCACGGACAAGCTTCACTTAACTGTTTTACAATGGCCACTATGCGGAGAGTGCAAAAAGATGTCTTACCCCAGGATAAGCCGAAAATCCCTCAATCGGACTTAAACAAACTGGAGGAAGAGGATGTAGAGAGGAAATCTCTCATCAAGAATTTTAAGAGGGGAGAAAGCCCCAAAAGAAAAATTGGTAGCGGTCGTTTTGTGAATGATAATTCTGGGAGGAAAAATCATCACTATAAAGCTTCGAGTGGAAGAGACCATACCGGTGCATGGACAAATAGGTCCACACAATTAAAGGTCCATATGTAGCTTTGTTAAGAACGTGGACTGATGAAAAGGCAGAGGAAAACATTACATCTTCATACCAATATGTGAATGAGCTGACCACTCGGTTGAAAACTGGCTGGAAACTTGCCAATGAAAATTTGAAACAAGCCAGGAAGAAACATGCTGCCTATTATAACAGGAAGGCGAAAGACAGAAATTTGGCTGTGGGAGAGAAAGTACTGCTTCTTTTGCCCGGGAGTCAGAATAAGTTACAAATTGGATGGCAGGGTCCATATACAGTTCTAGAGAAGGTGTCTAGAACAAATTATAAGATAGATAAGAAGGGGAAAGAAAAAATCTATCATGTGAATCTCCTGAAGAAATATTTGGAAAGAGAACATCAGGAAGAGACACACTTGTTGACCTTGTCCATCGCCATGGAGATGAAAAAGGAACCACTTTCATCATTTGAATATCCATTACACCCCTGTGAGACAGCAGCACAGGTGAAAATCAGTACACATTTAACGAAAACTCAGAAAGAGAGAGTGCAACAGGTTCTAAATAATCATGCAGAGGTGTTAACAGACCGACCAGGGCATACAAACCTATTGGAATATGATATGAAACTCATAGACTCCACACCTGTCTGTATGAAACCATATTCGATTCCGTTTGCTAAGGAAAAAGCTTTGAAGGAAGAGATAGACTATCTATTGAAGGAAGGAATTATTTCGCACAGTGAGTCTTCGTATAGTTCCGGTGTTGTACTCTTAAGGAAGCCCTCTGGAGAACATAGACTCTGTATAGATTACAGGAGACTGAATGCTATTACAGAAGGACAGGTGGATCCATTGCCGGATACAAATCAGCTGTTTGCCAGACTAAATAAAGCTAAATATTTCTCAAAAGTGGATCTGAGTAAAGGATACTATCAGATTCCAGTAAAGCCTGAGGTTAGACCATACCTAGCTTTTAGTACCTCAGAAGGACACTATGAGTTTAATAGATTGCCATTTGGATTGAAGAATGCGCCTAGTGTCTTCTCTAGAATGATGAGAAAATTATTGGATCCTCTGAATAATCCCTGTATAACAAATTTTATGGATGATATCCTTATAGCAACAGAAACATTTGAGGAACACATTGACTCTCTGAACATGCTGTTTGATCGACTTAGGGAGGCAAATTTAACAGCCCGACCAACCAAATGTTGCGTTGGATGTAAAGAATTGGAATTTTTGGGACACACAGTTTATCAGGGAAACATGACCCCTGACCCAAAGAATTTAGAGAAACTACAGAAAGCCCCGAGACCACAAACCAAGAAGGACGTGAGATCCTTTGTCTCATTATGTGGTTTCTACCAGAAGTATATCAAAAACTTTAATTCCATATGTGCACCTTTAACTGAATTGACACGTAAAGGACTTCCAGATCGCATTACATGGACACCACAATGTGAAATGACTTACCAAGAATTGAAGGAAAAGCTCACAAGTAAACCCATTTTGAAATTACCTGACTTAAGTCAAGAATTCATAGTAAGGACGGATGCAAGTAATATTGGGTTAGGTGCAACTTTACTACAGAAATCAGATGCATTGGATGGGGAATTAAGCCCAGTGGCATATGCTAGCAGAAAGTTGAATAAAGCTGAAATCAACTACTCAACTAGCGAAAAAGAATGTCTTGCAGTAATATGGGCAATAAAGAAATTCAATATTTATCTATATGGGAAGGCATTTAAGTTGCAAACTGACCACAAACCTTTATCGTTTTTAGCACAGGCTAAGCATGAGAACTCTAGGTTACTCCGATGGTCTTTGCTTCTGGCTCCATATAATTTTAGCATTGAATATATATCTGGAAAAACCAATCTGGGAGCGGATTTTTTAAGCCGCCATCCGTGTGATGAGAATCACCGTAAACCCCAGAAATAATAATAAATTTCTCTATGTGTATATAGAATAAAGGACTGACATATAATGTCTGTTTTAAGAGGGGAGGTGTCATGAAATATTCTAATCCACATATATAAATTATTAGGTAAATATGAAGCCTAACAAATAAAATTAATAAAGAGAAGAGCAATGGTAAAATAACAGTGCTGTCACAAAGAATGTACTCGAAATCCCCCTTGTTTTCTGCTTCGTCTGCAAATTGTAACGCTTTCACGTTGATAGTAAAAGCTTACTGTATTATACCCGCTTTCTTCAATGAAACGTGTGCTGTATTTCTTGGAAAAAACATTGAGAGACTGCGTAATGACCTAAATTAATCCTAACATTAATTATATTACGTTACCAAAACGAACGAACAGATGGACAAAAGGATAGAGAGAGGGGAGGGCTGAAAATCAGGAACGCATGCAACACGCGACGCGCGATATACAAATGCTGCCATCACGCGTGTAAGTCTACAAGCACTAACTTTTTCAGACGGACAGTGATAAAATACACTACCCTTTCCCAGAGTTAGGTTTATAAATCATAACAGACTCTTATTAGAAAAGATAACATTAGATGGGTTTACGGTTGAAAACATAACAGTACCCAGACAGTTCTCACATAAAAAATAAAACAAATAGAAAGAAATTGCATATTTTGAACGCAGCCACGTAGCTCCTTTAAATTAGTATTTTTGGGTTCCTTAGGGCTTGCTGACAAATAATATGTAAAACGTTACGCAAATAGTCCAGGAATTAATAAATTATACCCAAAATAAAATATTGGGGGTGCCTGACAGCATAAAATCATTTCTGCTCATAAGATTTTTTTTTAACGTGTTTGAAAAAAATTTACGTTACAGAAATAGCCTACCATGTAAACTCCAAATTGATTGGAGCGCAACAAATGAAAGCCTAACCACGATTGGTCGGGCTATAAATACTATCTTGGTTGTTAGGGGAGACGGGAAAAGATAACATTTTTTCAAACACTTGTCGAAACGGGGCTCATTGGTCAGACTCGCTGATATACACACTTGGGAGCGTTAGTTCGAAACCACTTGTTTAAATAAACTTGATAAAGCATCAGTGCGTTGAAGCCAGCATATATTTGGCTAAATAAAAGCCTGGAAGATAAGCAGATGGAAATTTGTGCCAGTTTGTGCCAGAATTCATTGCTAATCAACGTATCTGTGTTATTCGTATGAATTGTGGTAAGCTTGAACCATTTAATATCTTTTAATGAAAATTGAATGTGAATTGTTGATTTATGCCTGTATATATATGTGTAGTTCAGTGGCAAACGTGAGGTAAAGCCTAAAATGCTCCAGCCTGAACAGAGGGTGTCGGAGAGAAGTAAAACGGCATGGAATGGCCAAACAGTACACTGACACCTGGATGATTGACTAGAAAGAAATAATGCTGGAAGTGCAGAGGCGTAGTAACCATTAAGAAGGGTAATGCTGGTATAAAGTATTTCAGATGAAGCTGACTGTTGGCCTAACGCTCTGAACGCAATGTTTGTGCTGTATTGTGATCAGTGTAAAAGAGAATATAAATTAGTTATGAAGTAGAAGGTACATCCTTCTTGATTTCAGGGACAGTGGTCTTGATGGTACTGAGCAGCATCTGGTCAGAGATTTGCTGAATCCAGAGTCGGACAGCATACTCCTTGGTCTTTTTAGCTATCAGTGAGGTGTCTCCTGAGCCCAGAGGAGAATTCGAGCAGAGGAGTCCTCTCCTGCCGCCATCACTCAAGATAAGCAGAGTTGGCCAGCTGAGCTCAACATTATGTCCCCTCATCTTGAAATAACTTTATAAAAATACTATTCAGAGGGGAATTTACTTGTCTTAAAATCAGGAACTGTGAACATCTCCAATACTAGTCCCTAAAGACAAACTATTGAAGTCATGATGACAAATACCAACAGAGCTTGAACAAAACAAAACCAGTATTACCTCATTTTACTACTACACAACTGACACACATAGAACATTTGTAATAATATATGTCACTACAATATTCATATTAAATACATTCTGTACATAACTTGTAATTTAAATTGATTGTGATTCCTGGTTCCCTTGTAGTTGAATCAGGACACATATTCATTCATGCTAGTAATGAATACATATTGTTATTTGAACCGTTACGAGTGACTTCTTTAAGCTATTCTCATAGAGTGTTATATGTATGTGAGTGTCACAGTGTTGTTAAGAGTAGTGGATTAAATTAAATTGTTTATCTGTCTGTTGTTGTGACTTACACTTCACCATACTCATACCCTAGACACATAACGTAGCATCACACTATTCCAGAATAATTCTGACTGAGATAAGAGATATGTGGTAGCAAGTAAGGTTATCTATAATACACTACTTTTGATAGATATAGATACCTTCACAGCTGATCTCAGTCAGTACACTAAGTCCCCTATAAATATTTATAACATCCCACTTCACCACAGATGGCGTAATAAGTTCTGCACGTGGACAGAGAGGCGGCTAATCTTCCCTGGTCTCAAATAAACAATACGGAGAGTTGTAACCGGTCCAAAAATTACTCTGACCAACTTATCAGGCAAGGGGAGCTAACCTGTCCTAGTAAGAGTGACAGCTAGCACTCCCCCTCTCATCTACAGAAGAGAAATTAGAGAAAGAAATGCGAGTGGTAATAACAGTCAAGAAGAAATGAGGGGTGGGGGTTTAGCTCCACCCAGTGCAGAACAATTTCTTATCCAAATTATGCCACAGTTATGATACTTTACCTTGACTTAATGGTTGTTTCTAGGTTTCCGTCTCCGGTGGCGTGTGGAAGTTTTGCCTTCTCCGTGAGATGCAAAGAAATAAACTAACACCAACAGTAGCTGTTCGAAGCTGCTAAATAAATGTGACACGTCCACTCTACTAGAATTTCTGGAGCATTAAGTGCCAGACAACAAACGAGTTCAGCTTTTATATCAAAACTAAAGCACAGATGTTCGACCCCCTGCGATTTCGAGCGAATCTTTGGCCTGGGCTGCAACATTACATGACGCATCTGCTACAGAACCCCGAGAACTAGTGTTCCGCGGACGAAAGCCGAGCTAAAAGAGAGAGACCGCCATTTCTAGCGTAATCGGGTCTACCCGTGGACACACGAAAGGCGATGGCTTTCCCTGGTGTCAAAGGCCAGGAAAAGTCCGCCGCTCTACTACGAGAAACCGATTGCCAGGTTCTAACTCTTGGTCAAAGAACTCTAAGAAATATGCCGCCTATCGCGACAGAGAGTCCTGGACGCGTCAAAGATTTCTCCTACCAACATTAAAGAAAAAGGGGAGTGAACCTGTCCGATTACAGTGACAGGCCAGTTCCCCCCCCCCTCCCTTTTTTTACAACTACAGGAAAACGAAAAAAAAGAATGAAATTGGCGGGCCAAAGAATGCTTAAGCTCCACCCTAGTGCCCAAAATTGATAACCCATCGTCACATCTGCCTGGGCTGCGTGTTCAACATTTATAACCCATCGTCACACGTGCCTGTGCTGCGTGTTCAACATTTATAACCCATCGTCACACCTGCCTGTGCTGCGTGTTCAACAGTTATAACCCATCGTCACACCTGCCTGTGCTGCGTGTTCAACATTTATAACCCATCGTCACACCTGCCTGTGCTACGTGTTCAACATTTATAACCCATCGTCACATCTGCCTGTGCTGCGTGTTCAACATTTATAACCCATCGTCACATCTGCCTGTGCTACGTGTTCAACATTTATAACCCATCGTCACATCTGCCTGTGCTACGTGTTCAACATTTATAACCCATCGTCACATCTGCCTGTGCTGCATGTTCAACATTTATAACCCATCGTCACACCTGCCTGTGCTGCGTGTTCAACATTTATAACCCATCGTCACACCTGCCTGTGCTACGTGTTCAACATTTATAACCCATCGTCACACCTGCCTGTGCTACGTGTTCAACATTTATAACCCATCGTCACACCTGCCTGTGCTGCGTGTTCAACATTTATAACCCATCGTCACACTTGCCTGTGCTACGTGTTCAACATTTATAACCCATCGTCACACCTGCCTGTGCTACGTGTTCAACATTTATAACCCATCGTCACACCTGTCTGTGCTGCGTGTTCAACATTTATAACCCATCGTCACACCTGGCTGTGCTACGTGTTCAACATTTATAACCCATCGTCACACCTGCCTGTGCTGCGTGTTCAACATTTATAACCCATCGTCACACCTGCCTGTGCTGCGTGTTCAACATTTGTTCATGTCTTCTGTACTCCCTTTCTGTCTATCTCTAATTGCTATCCTCTGTGTGGATTGTGCCCCGTGTAGTTCCCGGGGGTCTCTGAAGAGAACAAAAAGAATAGGACTACTGTATCCTTAAGCATGTCGTACAAGGCCGCTAATATGAGGTTGTGCATGAGGCTCGAAATTTCATCGTTTAAAACAAATGACCACATAGACTACCACTGCATGAGAATGTGAATGCTTGGTTCTGGCATCCTGCAAGGTGACTAGCCACAGTTGGATATAACTAATCTAGACGGAGAGCAAAGAAGAATGAAGATTATATGGTTTTTGGTCTCCATCTATCTCTCTTAAGTGGCTCTTGGGCGCTGCTAGCGGGGCGGCCGCAAGGGGCGCTGGCTTGATGGGACACCGAAAATGTTAAATTATAGCGTGGTCCAAGTTAAATTAATTAGCACGAAATTAACAGTATGGCGCATGGGAGAGGGGCGCCAAAACGAGACCTGGCATGACCTTCTTAAATCCCTAGGTCTGTATCTCAGTAACAGGACTGCTCTGTAACGCTATCAGCTGGATGTCTCAATATGTGTAATATTCTAAGCCAGCGTCTGCAGCATACATTTTTTTGTCTCTCGTGTTAATGAAGTTATTTACCCAGGGATGCCATAGCAACAACTTGTGCGAGACTTTAGTCCCGATCTCATTACGTAGTCCGAGATTTCTACAGCAACCACCGCTACGACAGCACGTGAACGTCTCGTGCAGGCTACTTGTTAGAGACCAGCTACAGCGGTGGTAACGTGCGTCATAAGAAGCAGACGTGAATATGTTGATGATGAATTCATTCGTAAAACAAAATATGTTTAAGAGAAATTAAGTTTGATCGGGAAATAGAATAGAGCGTATGGATTTGCAAGCTCATGAAAAAGGACGGCCTGTGAAGGCAGTCAGTGGAGCTTAACGAACGTTATTTAATATTTAACACCAGTGATCCACTCTCCCCATTTCGTGACAAAATTTGGATTCAACATAAGCATGCTCTGTTTATTCATTGATTTTTGGGGACAAAGAATTTCCCTAGGAAAAAAAAAATCAATTCTTGCTACAGGAATTCCCGAGTACAATTAGTGACATATTTACACAAACGGAAGCATTAAAGTAATGGCTGCAGTAACGTTTGTGTTCCAGTTGCATTTATTCTGTCATTCACTGATTCATTCCACAGTAACCAGCAACTTGAAGTGTTGCAGAATAGGCAATCAAAGAAGTGTCTTTGTAGGAGAAAAAATAAATACGTGTCTAAAATGCCTTTCATAGTGTGCATGTTTGCGAGAACTAAATAAATATTTCATAGACGTCATGTGACCACATCTACTGACACATGGAGAACAACAAAAAACAACAACCACTAAGCTATAGACTTTCATAAATTGTTCTTGCGTAGCATAGAAGAATGTAAGTGGAATGACAAGGTAACAAACGTGGAACGGATGACAAAAACTAGACATGTCTCAGATGAAACCAGAGATTACAAGAAGACGTTGTCGATAGATAGGACACATTGAGGAAACTTGTTGATAGGACACATTGAGGAAACCTGTTGATAGGACACATTGATAAAACTTGTTGACAGGACACATTGAGGAAACCTGTTGATAGGACACATTGATGAAACTTGTTGGTAGGACACATTGAGGAAACTTGTTGATAGGACACTGTGGTAAAGTGGGATGATATAAATATTTATAGGGACTTAGTGTCTGACTGAGATCAGCTGTGAAGGTATCTGTATCTAATATGTGTAGTGTTTTACAGATAACCTTACTTGCTGCCACATATTTATATCTCAGTCAGAATTATTCTGGAATATTGTGTTGGTAACGTTATATGTCTAGGGTTATGCAAATGATGAAGTGTAAGTCACCACAACAACAAACAGATAAACAATTTAATTATTCCACCACACTTGACAACACTGTGACACTCACAAACAGTCAACACTCTAGAAGACTATCTTAAAAGATTCAATGATAAATTTCAGATATATACAGATGTATTGATTTTTTCTACAATAGTGATCCTGATTCAACTACACAGTGAACCAGGCAATATTATAACATGTAATTACAAATATTATGTACACAGTGATAAATGTGGTCTGTGCATTGACATACAATATTAGTAATCTATGTGTGTGAGTTGTGATGTGGTAATATGAGGTAATACTGGTTTTGTTCTTCAAGATATGTTCTTATTGGTCATCATGACTGCATGTGCTTGTGTATGTTGGAACTAGTATTGGAGATGGTCTCAGTTCCGAACATTAAAACAATTAATTGCCCCTCTTTAATTAATACAATTCATTTTAAAAGGAGGGGTACAAATTGTTGAGCTCTGTTGGCCACGAAGGGCTTAACTTTCGTGATGGCGGCAGGCAAAGACTCCTCTGCTAGACTTCTTCACTGGTTCTGAAGACACCTCACTGGTTACTACAGGGACCAAAGAGTATGTTGTAGCCTCTGGATTCAGCAAATGCTCAGACCAGGTGCGGCTTCAATAACTAGGACCACAGTCCCTGAAACAAGAAGGATGTACCTCCTACTTCAGAACTAATTTATACTATCTGGCTAGACTGAGCACAATACATCACAAACACAGAGTTCAGAGCTTTAGTTTAACTGCTATCTTCTTCTGAAGCAGTTTACTCCAGTATTAACCTCCCTAATGGTTACTACGCCTCTGCACTTTCAGCTATAAGTCCTTCCATGTCATAAGGTAGGTGTCAGTGTACTATGTGGTAATTCCATGTAGTTTGACTTTTCTCCGACACCTTCTGTTCAGGTTGGAGCAATATATATATAGATATAGGCCTTGTCTCATGTTCGCTACTGAACTGCACATATATACAGACATAAATTACACTGACAAACAACATTTTTCTTTCTTATATAAGAATAAGTGTTCTTAGGTCAGTTTCTTGCGCTGATTTCAAATTTGAAATCCGTTTATCTCTATCACGTCGGGTTCTTAAGATATTTGTGAATAAATATATTTTTGGGAAACTGTTATTTGCTCCGTTTCATTTTTACTATATAACTTTTTAAAAATTAATAAAATGCAAAATAATTCTACTTTTTATACTGCTAAAAGATGCATGACATATGTTACGTTATATTTCAAATAGTTACTGTATTTTGAAATAATTCTGAGTGAAATATGGCTTCTAGAAGTTGTAGAAATTCGGCTGATCTGTTTTGTTACGTGTGCGGATATTTTACCGATCGTGTTCACCAGAAAAACTTTACACCATTGCTAAAGAAAGCATATGAACTTTATTTCGATTCAAAAGTTGATGATGCAAATAAATCTTGGAAGCCAAATGCAGTTTGTTCGACTTGTGCAAATACATTGGCAGGTTGGTAACGAAAATCGCCGAAGCATAAGTCGATGCCTTTTTGAGTGCCAGTAATATGGCATGAACCGACAAATCACGCTACTGATTGTTACTTCTGCTTGACAAATATCTATGGTTTCACTTTTAAAACTAGAAAGTCTGTGGTTTATCCAAATATTGAATCGGTTTCGAAACCAGTGCCTCATGATCCAATCACGTGTCCGATCCCAGTTCCACCAGAACAATATCCGTTGGACGTGAATGAACCATCAGAAAGTGATAGTTTACCTGCTTTAGAAACTAATTCTGACTCGGATTATGTACCGGTGAATGATGGTGTTCACTTAATTAACCATTCAGAACTTTCAGATCTAATACGTGATCTCGCTCTCACCAAAGGACAAGAAGATTACTCGGTTCGCGACTCAAAGAATGGAATGTTTTAGCGCCCAATACTCTGATATCTAAATTTCGTCATAGACACAGAGAACTTGTTCAATACTTTGAGATGGATGATGACATTTGCTATTGCAAAGATGTAAAAGGTCTAATGGTGCACCTCGGTCATGAGCACATAGTCAACGAATGGCGACTTTTCATCGACTCTTCCAAGACTAGTCTAAAAGCCGTGTTATTGCATAATGGAAATTTATTTTCATCAATTCCAGTCGCCTACTCTGTTCATATGAAAGAAACTTATGACAATATGGCTATACTTTTGGCAAAAATAAAGTACAATGACTACCAATAGCGGATTTGTGGAGACCTAAAGGTCATTGCAATTCTCACGGGCATGCAGACTGGGTATACTAAATTGTGTTGCTTCCTATGTGAATGGGACAGCCGCAACAGACAGGAACATTATGCAAGAAAGGTGTGGCCTATCAGGGATCGTATGCAGCTCGGGCATAAAAATGTAATACACGAGCCATTAGTTAACAAAGACAGCATCATCTTACCACCGTTACATATAAAGTTGGGGCTCATGAAGAATTTCGTAAAAGCGTTAGATAAAACAAGCAAAGCTTTCACTTATCATCGAGAAAAGTTTCCGCAAATTAGCGATGCAAAGATAAAGGAAGGTATCTTTGTAGGACCTCAGATTAGGAAAGTTATTGCAGACAAACAATTCGAGAACTTGTTACATGGTAGTGAACTTCGCGCATGGATGGCATTCAAATCGATCGTCGATAACTTTCTGGGAAATCACAAATCTGTCGACTATGTGCATATTGTTAAGCAGTGCATAGATGCATACAGAATTATGAGCTGTAACATGTCCCTCAAAATCCATTTGCTCGATTCGCATCTTGGCGAAATCAACAATGAACATGGAGAACGATTCCATCAAGATATCGCCGTAATGGAGTCACGTTATCAAGGACGGTGGAGTGTGACCATGCTTGCCGATTATTGTTGGATGCTTCATCATGATGTAGCACATGCCATTCACCGACGAAAGTCGACTGCAAAGAAATTCAAGCCTACATAACTGTTATACTTCTTGTACACATGATGTTGTAATACTGTATGCGATGTTAAAAAACTTCAATTGCGTATTTCTAGAGATCCCGACCTGATAGAGAAAAACGGTTTGCAGATTTAAAAACAGCGCATTAAAATTGACCAGAAAAACATAGAAATGTTAGAGAAAGAAAAAAAAAATTTTTTTTTGTTAGTCAGTGTTATCAATGTACATTCAATTTTCATTAAAAAGAGATCAAATATTTCAACCTACCACAATTCAAGGAAATAAACACAGATACGTTGACTAGCAATGAATGTAGGCACAAATACTGGCACAAATTCCCATCTGCTTATGTTCCAGGCTTTTATTTAGCAAAAATATGAGCTGGCTTCAACGCACTGTTGCTTTATCAAGCTTATTTGAACTAGTGGTCTCGAACTAACGCTATCAATTAACTATATTAACAGACCTAACCAATCAGGCCATTTCTACCCCATCGTTTGAAAAAAAGTACTCTTACTTCCGTCTCCCTTGACAACAAAAGATAGCATTTATAGTCCGACTAATCGTGTTTAGCCTTACATATCATTCCATCCAATCAATTCAAATGTAACTTGTGGCCTATTTCCGTACAATGGTGGTTTAAAATTCTGCCACTGAGCGACTCCGAGTTTTTAGGTTGTCTGACACCCTCATTATTTTCTTTTGCCTATAATTTATTAATTCCTGACTATTTGCGTAACACTTAACATATTCTGTGTCAGCAAGCCCTAAGGAATCCAAATATCTCAATTTAAGGGAGCTAGGTGGCTGCGTTCTAAATGTGCATTTTCTACCACCTCCTGTTCACTTCAATCCCCATGTGGTGTCTGGGTACTGTCATGTTTTCAAACGTAAATCCATCTAATGTCATCTTTCCTAATAAGCGTTTTTCAGGTTTTTTAAAACCTAACTCTGGGAAGGGTAGTGTTTTTATCACTGTCCGTCTGAAATAAAGTTAGTGCATGTGGCCTTACACGCGTGTTAGGGGTGGCATTAATATAGCGAGACGCGTGTTTAGTGTTGCTTGCGTTGCTGCCTTCAGCCCTCCCTTCTTTCCATCTTAGTCCATCTGTTCGTTCGTTTTGGTAACGTAGTATAATTAATGTTAGGATTAATTTAGGTCATTAATCACTTGCGTATCTCAAGGTTTTTCTTAGAAATGCAATACCCGTTTTAATGTGTTGTGGAAACGCTTGTATTTATGCAGTGGCTTATATTTAACGTGGAAACGTTACAATTTGCAGACGAAGCATAAACAAAGGTGATTTCGAGTACTGTCATTGCGACAGCACTGTTCTTTACCATTCTTCTTCCTTTTATAGAATTTATTTGTTAGGCTTTACATTTACTTTTTAATTTATATATGTGGATTTAGAATTTCACGACAAATCCTCCCCTCTTAAAACAGACGTTATACGTCAGTCTATAATTCTACATACACATAGAGAAATTTATGTCTATGCCTAGTGATTTCTTTGATTTTCATCGCACGGATGGCGGCTTAAAAAATCTGCATCAACGTTTCTCTAATTTTATTTTGCTCATGGATTAATGCAGGTGGGTCAAGTCAAAGTAAGCACTACTGACGAAGGTTGCCTCAGACCTCTGCAATCCAAGAATCCATTTCAGATATGTTACTGTACAGCTGCAAGTGTTACGGCTTGTCTTACTACTGCTTAGCAATCAATATTCACCATTTTCTCTTCGCTGAGTCTGCTCAACGACATGTCCCGAGAATATTAGATGTTCCTCAATTTGTACGTTATGAGGAGTTGATCTATATGGTGCTATCTGAGTTGTGGAGGGGATCCAATAATTTCCGGATCAGCCTTAATAAACACTCGGACTATCCTCAATTCAAAAGGTAACAATGGAGACACTCTGCTCCTCCGAAATGTTCACAGCCAACAATTTGTCTGATCTCAGGCGGGATTGAATGTGGAAACACCCTTCTAATAATATATTTATAATGTTCTATAATGTGCCGCTCAAATGGAGGCTATATTCACCAACTATAGTTTCGCCTACCGACAATCTGGAGAATTAAGATAATATGTGGGGAAATGAGTTTCTGCATCAGAAATCAATTCGCCCTTAGCATTGCTAAAAGATGTGTGGGTTATCTCCATCCAGGGTCCGATCAATAATTTCCCTTGGACGGTGTGGGGTCGGGTGACTACCAATGTCACCAGTGCCCTTTTAATGCTAAGTTAATAGCCATAGTGTGAAGCGCTGTGAGCATTTCCCGAATTGCTCACTCGTCCACTGCCCACTGTTCTTATGTTAACAATTTGTTTCGGTTTTAACTTAGGCGGATCATCTTCAATGTCAATGTCAGCCAGCTCCCTAAATGCGGCTTCAAACTGTCCCTGGGTTGACTGGTCTGAATTTCTATTTTCTCTGGATGCCTTTCTCAGAGTTGCGAATCTAAATATTTTTGGTGAACACTGTTGGGGGAAAGGTGGATACCTATCCTCTATGTCAACCTTATTATTGTTATTTTCCTTGTTAATGTTAGGCCCATATGTTTCAGAATGCTTGGCTGGCATCTGATTATGATTTTCCCAACTTGGGGACTGTACCTTGCTACATTTTTCACAGGCCCCCACAAATTGTGCAATATCAGCAGCTACTTGGGGCCAGTAGAATTTTTCTGATGTCCTTTGACGGGTAGTCCCATTTCTCTGGTGTCCACCGTCTGGTACAACATGTGATTTTGCCATCACTTCTTCTCTGTAGGGAGTTGGGAGTACCAACTGTCCATATCCTTTGGGTCCTGCTCCCGCCTTCCTGTGGAGCAGTCCATCCCTCAAGTAAAATTGTCCTTTCTTAGGGTGTGCATGGCTGTTTAGTAATTTGTCAAAGCAAGGTTTTAATGATTTGTCCTTTGCCTGGGCCTTTCTCATCTGTTTATCAGAAAAGGTTAATGGGGGTTCCTCCTCCTTTCTACTAGGGGTCGACCTGACCTGAAGCGTGGCCATTACCACAGGTTTTACAGGGCTTCCTAGAAAAACATATTTACTTCCTAACACCAGCGGGTAATTAGGATCGTCACACACGGCTGCTCTAATCACTCCTTCCACGTACCTTGTCTCTACATTGATCTCGGCTACGGGAAGTGTCATGGTGGATATTCCCTTTACGGCCCCTTGTATCTCCACTTTCTCTGTGGTATACTGTTCAGGGTGCACTAGGGTTGCACTCACAACTGAGTCATATTCTAAACCTGAATCGTAAAGGCACCTAACCTTGGCCCCATTACATGTCACTTCTTCACAGATGGGGGGATGTTGAAGATTTATATGATTCTCTGTCAGTTTCTTCTTCCCCTTGTCCACTGTTATCATGCATGCCGCGTGATATGGAGGAACCTTCCTACCACATTCACTAGTATTATGATTATGCATCCTGCATATTTGACAATATTTTCCTTCCTGTCTGAAGGGTTTCCTGTTATCATATTTCCTTTCATTGAATTGTGGGGTTTTATTTTTATAGTCATTTCGTGGCCTATCAAACTGGTGCTTACCTTTGTTTTGATCTCTATGATCAAATTCATTAAAGTTTTGTGGTGCCCTAAAGTTATCCACCTGTTTCTTTTTATTACCTGTTACTTCTGCTTGAGCTGCTTGATACCTTTCAGCAACATTTAGCAACTCACCCAGCCTCTCTGCACCTTGTTCCATGAGAAACTTTCTCAGGTCTGGAGCCATGGACTCTCTTAATTGTTCTATAAGGATCATTTCCTTAAGATCTTGGGTTTTCCCCAGAGAAGTCCATTTCTCCAAGTATGTCTCTATCCGTGCAGAGAACTGGTGATAGGTTTCACCTGACAGTAGTTTAGCATTCCTAAATTTTTTCCTATAAAATTCTGCGTTCTTTTCATATCTTAACAAAAGAGCCTGCTTTAGCATGTCATAATTTTCCTGATCATCTCTGTGCATTTTGGCAAAAACTTCATAAGCTGCCCCACGAAGTCCTTGAGATAACTTTAAGCTCCACCTTTCTCTCTCTAACCCATATGTGGTAGCTAATAATTCGTATCTATTTATATAGCTCTCAATATCATCGTCTTTCTCAACAAAATGATCTAAATGAAAGTTCATAGCTGAGGTTGAGGCTCCCTGAGTAACCGTAGCATCAGAGGCAAAGGGACTGACACCATTTTCAGGAGCATGGCCTTGAAACTCAAACTCCCTTAGTCGTAACTCATGTTCCCTTTGTAATCTCTTCTCCTCTTTTTCTGCTTCCCTCTCTGCAGCTAATCTCTTGTCTTCTCTTTCTGCAGCCTGTCTTCTTTCCTCGGCTTCCAATGCTTTAGCCTCTTTGTCAGCCTCAATCTGCAACCTCTTAGCCTCAGCCTCTAACCTTCTTTCGGCCTCTTTTTCTAATCTTTTTTCTTCCCGTTCAATAAATTTGTCACATTCAGTAGTGACATAGGTAATCATAACTTGCCCCTCTAATCCCAACTCTTTTGCAGTCTGTACAGCAGCAGATCGAAATTTGGCCAGGTCCGCCATTTTCTACCAGGTAATTAAATAAAATATCTAACTAAACAATATAATCTGTAATTATATATCCAATAGACAAAACAGGCACCAAGAGCTCAACCTTATTTAATTCCACCCAAGGATACCTTTTAACTTTTTATATTCCCTGAAGTGAATTACCCCCAATATTTATACTAGTAAAGGATTCAATATCCCGGACCGGACCCCAATATATGTGGTAAAGTGGGATGATATAAATATTTATAGGGACTTAGTGTACTGACTGAGATCAGCTGTGAAGGTATCTGTATCTAATATGTGTAGTGTTTTACAGATAACCTTACTTGCTGCCACATATTTATATCTCAGTCAGAATTATTCTGGAATATTGTGTTGGTAACGTTATATGTCTAGGGTTATGCAAATGATGAAGTGTAAGTCACCACAACAACAAACAGATAAACAATTTAATTATTCCACCACACTTGACAACACTGTGACACTCACAAACAGTCAACACTCTAGAAGACTATCTTAAAAGATTCAATGATAAATTTCAGATATATACAGATGTATTGATTTTTTCTACAATAGTGATCCTGATTCAACTACACAGTGAACCAGGCAATATTATAACATGTAATTACAAATATTATGTACACAGTGATAAATGTGGTCTGTGCATTGACATACAATATTAGTAATCTATGTGTGTGAGTTGTGATGTGGTAATATGAGGTAATACTGGTTTTGTTCTTCAAGATATGTTCTTATTGGTCATCATGACTGCATGTGCTTGTGTATGTTGGAACTAGTATTGGAGATGGTCTCAGTTCCGAACATTAAAACAATTAATTGCCCCTCTTTAATTAATACAATTCATTTTAAAAGGAGGGGTACAAATTGTTGAGCTCTGTTGGCCACGAAGGGCTTAACTTTCGTGATGGCGGCAGGCAAAGACTCCTCTGCTAGACTTCTTCACTGGTTCTGAAGACACCTCACTGGTTACTACAGGGACCAAAGAGTATGTTGTAGCCTCTGGATTCAGCAAATGCTCAGACCAGGTGCGGCTTCAATAACTAGGACCACAGTCCCTGAAACAAGAAGGATGTACCTCCTACTTCAGAACTAATTTATACTATCTGGCTAGACTGAGCACAATACATCACAAACACAGAGTTCAGAGCTTTAGTTTAACTGCTATCTTCTTCTGAAGCAGTTTACTCCAGTATTAACCTCCCTAATGGTTACTACGCCTCTGCACTTTCAGCTATAAGTCCTTCCATGTCATAAGGTAGGTGTCAGTGTACTATGTGGTAATTCCATGTAGTTTGACTTTTCTCCGACACCTTCTGTTCAGGTTGGAGCAATATATATATAGATATAGGCCTTGTCTCATGTTCGCTACTGAACTGCACATATATACAGACATAAATTATCAATGTACATTCAATTTTCATTAAAAAGAGATCAAATATTTCAACCTACCACAATTCAAGGAAATAAACACAGATACGTTGACTAGCAATGAATGTAGGCACAAATACTGGCACAAATTCCCATCTGCTTATGTTCCAGGCTTTTATTTAGCAAAAATATGAGCTGGCTTCAACGCACTGTTGCTTTATCAAGCTTATTTGAACTAGTGGTCTCGAACTAACGCTATCAATTAACTATATTAACAGACCTAACCAATCAGGCCATTTCTACCCCATCGTTTGAAAAAAAGTACTCTTACTTCCGTCTCCCTTGACAACAAAAGATAGCATTTATAGTCCGACTAATCGTGTTTAGCCTTACATATCATTCCATCCAATCAATTCAAATGTAACTTGTGGCCTATTTCCGTACAATGGTGGTTTAAAATTCTGCCACTGAGCGACTCCGAGTTTTTAGGTTGTCTGACACCCTCATTATTTTCTTTTGCCTATAATTTATTAATTCCATGACTATTTGCGTAACACTTAACATATTCTGTGTCAGCAAGCCCTAAGGAATCCAAATATCTCAATTTAAGGGAGCTAGGTGGCTGCGTTCTAAATGTGCATTTTCTACCACCTCCTGTTCACTTCAATCCCCATGTGGTGTCTGGGTACTGTCATGTTTTCAAACGTAAATCCATCTAATGTCATCTTTCCTAATAAGCGTTTTTCAGGTTTTTTAAAACCTAACTCTGGGAAGGGTAGTGTTTTTATCACTGTCCGTCTGAAATAAAGTTAGTGCATGTGGCCTTACACGCGTGTTAGGGGTGGCATTAATATAGCGAGACGCGTGTTTAGTGTTGCTTGCGTTGCTGCCTTCAGCCCTCCCTTCTTTCCATCTTAGTCCATCTGTTCGTTCGTTTTGGTAACGTAGTATAATTAATGTTAGGATTAATTTAGGTCATTAATCACTTGCGTATCTCAAGGTTTTTCTTAGAACTGCAGTACACGTTTTATTGGGTTGTGGAAACGCATGTATTTATGCAGTGGCTTATATTTAACGTGGAAACGTTACAATTTGCAGACGAAGCATAAACAAAGGTGATTTCGAGTACTGTCATTGCGACAGCACTGTTCTTTACCATTCTTCTTCCTTTTATAGAATTTATTTGTTAGGCTTTACATTTACTTTTTAATTTATATATGTGGATTTAGAATTTCACGACAGACACATTGAGGAAACTTGTTGATAGGACACATTGAGGAAACTTGTTGGTAGGTGTAAAGTGTGGTGTATGGTGTGGGGCTGTATTGTGTGTTCTCTTTCTTCGGTAAAGCTCCACTATCAATCCCTGTAGCATGTTGTTTGTGGTGCCACTACTGTATATGTCCATTGTAGTGTACAGAGTTGTTGAGATCAGGCATGCTCCAGTCTACCCAGCTGTAAATGGGTAACTCACCCTAGTCCTGAGTTAGGGAAGGCAACGGCAGCTGTAAGCAGTAGTTTCCCTCTAAGGCTCCAGGGGAAGCAGGCCCTAAACTTGGTCAATTCAAACGACGCAGGATGGTGTATATATGGAGTGGAAGTGTAGAGTGTGATTAACGCGAATGGTGGACTGTTCGTGTTCTGACCAATCTAAGCACTCATTCACTTGTGTCTACAAGGCACCAATGCAGACTGCTGGAATCTTTTTTACACAGTTTATTTAGACGCACACACTGGGACATAACGAGTAAATCATGGGTATATGTTGACACATCAATTTGCAGGCATACATAGTAGATCCCATGTCATGACACATTCATAAATAATGGGTAGTACATCAATAGCTTCCAATGTCATGATACATTATGGCCGCATCCCCTATCTGACTAAACGCGTCAGTGAAGGCGGATCGGTAAGTAACTAAAGTTGCTTTATGTTCATAGTTTATATCATATTATGAAACCACGATAAAGGGTTTCTATCAAAATTGAGATCTCCTTGCCACTGTCCGAATAGTAAGATACATGCCCCGTTCTTTGGACAGTGATTCAAAAATATGATGACAGGAATGTAACATGGCCGCCTTCCTGAGTTGTCGCTCACTCACTCACAGGAGGGTATATATAAGCCAAAGTTAATTTGAAATGCATATGAATAATTTCCTAAAGTTTCTCCATACAGTTCTACAGTAATCCAGTTACTTCACGTAGACATAACTGCTGTATGGAAGCCCGTCATCTTCGTCGATACAAACATGACCCTAGCGTTGCGAAGCACAATATTCCAGCTAGGTCTAACCGACATGAGATCATCAAAAATAGGGTCTGGCATTACCTGGAGTCCGAATCATACATGATACCGTACATTAGGAGAGTCTCTAACACAAACTCTAGTAGAGACACAATCTCCTACAGAAGAAAAACCACTTCATAAATCATTTTTACTTAAGAATGTACCAGCCCTTGAAAATGCGTAACCCGCCATTGTAAACGGTACATCGGAACTCATCACGACTTGTCAAGACAACTCATACTTCCGCTAGAGCGGCATAACAAGAATATAGTCCTGCCTACCCATCCAAAATATACAATATAGGACTGATTCTACTTGTACTAATAATATGTAATACATATGAATTCAGGCCATAAACATAATAAGCAAATTAATCTATTTTCTGGCCCTAACAAATAAGTACGGACATGAGTGCAATATCCATGCGCCGAATCAATATCAAGAACGATTACTCCTATAATCAAAAGTGTGAATCAATCATGAATTATCTCGCTTTACCATAGACAGCATTTTCATACACAAATGAATGAATGTCTATATCTTTTCCATATTAAATAGCCATATCGATTTTTGTAATATGTGCGTCAAAATATGCACGCAACAGATTACCACACCCCTCGGGAAAAAAAATGGTACATTTTTTTTTTGAAATACATCTAGGAGCAACATACAATAGGCTAACAACGCACCAATAACAATGCGCAGATGATAAGCATAAGTTTTATGACCTTAGAGAAAGTACTTCTCTAAGTATAAATATTTCCAGAGAGGTGTCACCAACGCATACTACAATATTAGCAATGACACAATTTCCACATTAGTTTATACATAAATTTCATCTAAGATATCTTAACATCATGATCATCAAAGACGAAAAAACATTGAAAGATCAGCGGTGAATAAATATCAATGAACCGCTAAGTAGTGTTACAATCAATATATGATATATTACATATGTGTACACATTTCAACATAGAAACAACTGTATCAAAGTTGTATAACAGTTATGAATCATGTGGGCATCTAGACAAAATATCTGCCATCACATTTTCTGACCCACGGATAGCTCGCACCGAAAAATGAAATGGCTGTAGAGCAATCGCGTATCGCGTTGATCTCGCGCTCTTCAGATTTTTACTCTGAATAGCCGTAAGAGCTTTCTGGTCAGTTTCCACAATGAAATGCGCGCCAAGAAGAAATCTTTGCAGTTTAAGGATTGACCAAACCATAGCCAATAATTCACGGTCTAGGACCGAGTAATTCTTCTCTGCGGCATTTAATTTCCGAGAAATATACATCACAGGATGCAGAGTTCCAGAGTACTCTTGCATTAGTGCTGCTCCAATCCCGGTGGATGAAGCGTCACTACGAAGAATAAATGTCTTATCCTTAGAAGGCAATACTAGGATAGGTGAAGTAGAAAACATAGTTTTAACCTTATCCAAAGAGGATTGACATTCTTGAGTCCAATGGACTACATTAGGAGACCCTTTCTTTAGCAAGGAAGAAAGAGGTGACATAATGGAGGACAGATTCGGAATGAATCGTCCATAAAATTGTATTAGACCTAAGAGACTTCGCACTTGCTTTTTAGTCTTAGGAATAGAAATGTTAAGTATCTTACTTGTATTATGGTCTTCTGTTTTTAGGAACCCATGACCAACACGGTGTCCTAAGAAAGATATTTCGCTAAAACCAATACATGCTTTCGATGGTTTCGCTGTCAGGTTATGCTCGCGTAAGATAGACAATAGTTCATTTATCCCATTATAGTGATCGTTCCAAGTATCACTGAAAAGACAGATGTCATCAAGATACGCAATGACATCTGAGCGATGAGATAGGATTCGACGCATCATGCGTACAAATGTTGCAGGGGCGTTCATAAGACCGAAAGGCATGAAATTCCATTGGAATAGACCCCTAGGCGTCGAAAAAGCAGTAAACGGTTTGGCGTGTTCGGATAGTGGAACTTGCCAATATCCCTTAGACAAATCGAGTTTAGTAAAGAAATGAGAATTCGATAGTCTCGTAAGTAGCTCTTCTAGCAAAGGCATAGGTTCAGCATCAAATTTAGTCACTTGGTTCAATTTGCGATAATCCACGCAAAGACGTATGTTATTGTCTTTTTTTCGTACAATAACCATCGGCGAAGAATATGCTGATGTGGATGGTTCAATAATTTTTAACTCTATCATCTCATCCAACTCTTTCTCTACCTGTGCTTGAAAATGTATCGGGATAGGATACGGTCTGACTCTTATAGGACTATGGTCAGTAAGAATAATGTCATGTTGAATGACATCAGTTTGACCAGGAATGTCAGTAAGGACAGCCTGAAATTGTTCTAACATAGTAGAAACTTGTTTCTGCTCTCCTGGAGATAATTCTGGAGAAATTGCAACATCTTTCCATGATTCATTAGAGTGAAGAGGAATCATTGGAAAAGGTAAATTTACATCCGAGAAACTCGTTTCCTCATCCTGTATTACTGACAGAGATGAGTACTGTCCATGTTGGACTGGAAAATCGTCCGTTGCCTGGAAAACAGGTTGTAAATAATCCGGACGTTCATGGAATTCCGTGAGCATGTTGATGTGGAAGGTTTTACGCTTCCCGTCAATATCGACGATATAGTCAACATCGGAAACTTTTGATATTATATCGTACGGACCTTTCCAAGAAATAAGAAGTCTATTTTCCCTACAAGGTAGCAAGACAAATGCTTTGTCACCTGGACAAAGTTGTCGCAAGCATCTCTTTTTATTGGCAAATTCCCTTGCCTTCTGTTTCGCAAATTCAGAAGAAGCAGTTGCCAATTTGCATGCTTCAATAATCTTGTGTCTAAGTGCGATGACATATTCATAAGAGGATTTTGTGTCATCGACAATATTATCAGCAGTTATAAGATCATGAAGTAAGGACATAGGACCTCGCGGTTTCGCGCCAAAGACAAGTTCAAAGGGAGAAAATCCTGTATGTTCGTTGGCGACCTCTCTATATGCAAAGAGAGCCGCGGGTAAAACCCTATCCCAATCCTGAGGATGATCTTCTGTTATCTTACCTAGTAGGTTTTTCAGAGTTCTATTCAGACGTTCCACCATCCCATTGGACATAGGATGATAAATACTACTCAGCGATCTCTCTATCTTAAGAGTCGACATTACTTGAGACATGGTATCCGATATGAGTTGGGTACCATGGTCGGATAATATTTCTGCTGGAAATCCCAGACGAGAAAATATTAACCAAAGAGCATCTGCGACATCAGCAGTAGTTATGCTCTTTAGAGGAACAGCCTCCGGCCAACGTGTGCACATATCAACACACGTCAAAATAAATTGGTGTCCTCTAGCAGACTTTATCTTAAATGGACCAATGATGTCTATCGCCATTTTTTGAAATGGTCGAATGGGAATGTCTGCAGCCTGAATAGGTGCATCATGGCGTGGACCTCTGGATTTAATCTCTTGACATACTTTACAAGATCGACAATAGATTCGTATGTCCTTATTCACAGCAGGCCAAAAGAAAGATTGAAGAACTCTAGCTTTAGTACGGGAAAAACCCATATGTCCAGCACACTGCGAATCATGAGCGTGCTGTAAGATTTTAACTCTCATATTTTTAGGCACAAGGATTTGAGAATGAATGGACTTAGCGGAGTCTTGTACCATACGTACAAGTACGCCATTCTTCATCGTAATCCAAGATTTACGATTTGTATCCTTATTCGGATCACCTTTTGTTGCCAGAGTAAAGAATTTCTTTAGAGTAGGATCATCTTCCTGCTGTTTTATAAAGGAATCATGGGAAATCTCCAAGGGATCATCTTGGATCTGCGCATCATTATCTTCAGAATGTGAAGATTGTGGCATATTAAGAGCTTGAGCCCTAGTGATTACTGCATTAGCAGATTGCATATTAACATTTTCCCAATTAGAAATTTGCTGTGGAGTGCATTCTTTCACTCCATGAATGCGACCGATGATAAGATCAGCGATCGGATTCGGCAAGAGACATGCTTGCACCTCTCCTGTAAAGAAAGGCGTAGCAATATTGATAATGGCAGTGGAGTACTTCTCCAATGTGCCACCAAATGTTACACATTTGACTATATTGCCTGTAGCTCGAGAAGGATTTACGAGTGATTGCCTCACTCCGATGGTAGTGCACCCCGAATCGAAAAGAATTGATACCGGAGTACCATCTATTAGGCCTCTATTAAAGACAAGAGCACCCCTTCCATTATGCGCGATTGACGCAGGGAGAGCGGGAAGCGGGTGACCGCAGCTTAAAGTAGAAACTGTGGTTGGATCGAATAATGTTTTGCATTGCGAACACTGAGATGCTCTAGCAAAATCGAAAGCGGAATTTGCTACACTATTGGAGTCTTTTTTATCATTATTCTGATTATCGGTGTCGTGGAACTCCTGTTGTGCAGAGTTAGCCTGGTAATAAGATTTACCATGTCTTTTGTGTTGTGATCTACCTCGGTTATAATTGTCTCTATAATTATTATTTCCTCTGTTATAACCCCTATTTGGGTTTGAATCATAATATTCATGATCATAATCATCACGCTCATTATACTGAGTATCCCTGTAATATTGGTTTTTTTGTCTCCATGAAGCACTTGGGTAGTTCCTATAGCTACTCCCTTTCCGAGAATTTCTAAAATTATGGGTACCCCTCGCGTGTCGAGGACTATCAGCCCGATTCCAGTTCTTCGAAGAAGAACCCTGATTTGAGTGGTTATCTTGGTTTTGATACTTATTCCAATTAACCTTTTTATCAAATTTATTTTTAGCTCCTTGGAATTTGTGTGAGTAATTCTGATTATATTCTGTTGCCGAAGCAACTGGCATACTCTCTTTAATGTTAGAGTTACTAAGAATCATGTCAGGGTGTGCCGTGGCATACTGGTCACAATATTCTTCCATTTGCTTTAATGTACTAGGTTTACGCTCATGTAAGAACTCTAGGAATGATTTATTTACCGAAGACATGACCTTGTCTCTTAGCAATAAATCCGTAAGACCATCAAATGTTTTCTCTATTTTGGATAATTCAATCCATCGTGAAAGTGTAATTCGTGCTTTTGAGATGAATTCTGAGAATTCTACACCTACCTCAGGTCTCATTGTTTTAAACAAAAGACGATAACCTTCCTCAGACAGCTGATATCTCTTTATCAAAGCTGCCCTAACAGCATCATAATTATCCTTGTCGGCCTCTTCAACGAAATATAACTTACTCAGAGACTCCCCTTTTAGATTTTCAGACAACTGATTCACATACTGTGATTTGTCAACATTATGAGCTCGACAAGCACGTTCAAATCTAGAAAGCCAAAATGTTATGTCATCACTGGCAGGGTTGAACGCTGGTACCTTGACCTTGTACACAAAGGGTTTACCATTACCACTAGATGCCTGATTAACATTACTCATACTTGTCAATTTTAATTTCTCTAATTCAAACTCATGTTCTCTTATTGCTTTTCTCTCTTCAGCTTCTCTATCTAATCTTTTCTGTTCTGCAGCCGCTTCTAATTTCTTCTGTTCTGCAGCAACTTCTAATTTTTTCTGTTCAGCTGCAGCAGCAGCTTCTAATTTGTTCTGTTCTGCAGCAAATCTCCTTTCCTCCACTTGCATCTGCAATTTCTTTAGTTCAGCAGCAGCATCAGCTTCTTTTTCTAATCTTTTTTCTTCAGCCAGAGCTTTTCTCTCTTCAGCAGCAGCAGCAGCTTTTCTCTCTTCAGCAGCAGCAGCAGCTTTTCTGTCTTCAGCAGCAGCTTCTAATTTTTTTTCTTCTATTTGAAGTTTTCTCTCCTCAGCCGCAGCTTTTCTTTCCTCAGCCGCAGCTTTTCTTTCCTCAGCTTGCATCTGCAATCTGAAATTCTCAGCATCTATCTTCTTTTGTTCAACTTCTGCTTTCAGTACTTCTGACTTTAATGCAATAGCAAATTGAGCAGTTGCCCATTCTTCTAACTCTTTCCCAGTCTTATCAAGGGATTTTCCTTGTGCAATAAAGTAATCTAATGTAGACATCTTGTCTTCTTAAATCAGAAACCTGAAAAAGTAAATAAATTACCCTATTTCACTTTAATGGGAGACAAGTCTATACCATAGACTTAGTCTTAGTGAAAACTTGTATGGTTATTTTGTTTATAATATAACCAATGATAACTTGAGTACCTGTGGAAAACAATAACTGTATATCTCAAATACTGTGGGAGACAAGCCTTACAAAGGTCTTGTATACCTTAATGTAATCAATGATCACTTGAGTACCTGTGGAAAATAATATTTCCTATACCAATCACTTTGGGAGACAAGCCTTACAAAGGTCTTGTACACTTTGTTTTATAACAATAATAATCATAAAGTACTGATCTGTACTATAATATAAGTGTATTCAACTATACCTCCTATGTCATATGTCAACTAAAGACATTACAAAGGACAAACAAGAAAAGACAATCTGAAAACATTTGCAGAGATCAAATTAAATTAAATAGGAGAAATGAAAAAAATGATCACAGAATCTGTGATGATAACTGCAATAAGATAACAAGACAAATAACGCCACAGTGTATAAACATAAGGGTGTAAAGAACTGAAATGAAAGGAAAGATGAGACCTACAATTATACAAACAAATCAAACAACAATAAAGAACAGAAAAATATTACAAATACAAATATGAACACAGTCGTCACAGCTAACCAAATATTTGCAAATAATGTTGCATGCAAATTTCAATTAAGAAATTGCTCCCTATAGAACGCCAGAACAAGACCAATATCACTTGGTATTTCCTGTTCTAGTCACCTCCCATCCAGGCCCGCAAACACATAACAATCACACATATAAACAAATAATATATAAACATAAATACATATAAATCATAAATGTGTACATTATATAATGAAATGTGTTGCAGTTGCAATGTATTGTACTGTATGCTCAGTTTTAACAAATTAGACTACCACTTTATTGAGTAATAGATTTGCTTTCTAACTGTTACACTGTTCAATTTTTTGAGCACATTAGAAGATCCAACGATGAAATTTGCACTTTATGTTCAACATTGCTCTTCTATTTCAGCAGGATAAACAATCACTAGTTTAGAACACTGACTGTACTGTGCCAAATGTCAACAAGTGCTGACCCAGATATTGCTACACTTGTCAGAACAGGTCAAGCTGACATTGATTGTATAGCTGTCCTACTGGTGTTGATGTGGTCAAACAAATGTTCTTGCAACTGTAAAATGTGATTCTCAACACAACAAGACTGCGTAGGCTGGACCCAGGAATCTGGCTCACCACTGTAAAGTGTAGTGTATGGTGTGGGGCTGTATTGTGTGTTCTCTTTCTTCGGTAAAGCTCCACTATCAATCCCTGTAGCATGTTGTTTGTGGTGCCACTACTGTATATGTCCATTGTAGTGTACAGAGTTGTTGAGATCAGGCATGCTCCAGTCTACCCAGCTGTAAATGGGTAACTCACCCTAGTCCTGAGTTAGGGAAGGCAAAGGCAGCTGTAAGCAGTAGTTTCCCTCTAAGGCTCCAGGGGAAGCAGGCCCTAAACTTGGTCAATTCAAACGACGCAGGATGGTGTATATATGGAGTGGAAGTGTAGAGTGTGATTAACGCGAATGGTGGACTGTTCGTGTTCTGACCAATCTAAGCACTCATTCACTTGTGTCTACAAGGCACCAATGCAGACTGCTGGAATCTTTTTTACACAGTTTATTTAGACGCACACACTGGGACATAACGAGTAAATCATGGGTATATGTTGACACATCAATTTGCAGGCATACATAGTAGATCCCATGTCATGACACATTCATATATCATGGGTAGTACATCAATAGCTTCCAATGTTATGATACATTATGGCCGCATCCCCTATCTGACTAAACGCGTCAGTGAAGGCGGATCGGTAAGTAACTAAAGTTGCTTTATGTTCATAGTTTATATCATATTATGAAACCACGATAAAGGGTTTCTATCAAAATTGAGATCTCCTTGCCACTGTCCGAATAGTAAGATACATGCCCCGTTCTTTGGACAGTGATTCAAAAATATGATGACAGGAATGTAACATGGCCGCCTTCCTGAGTTGTCGCTCACTCACTCACAGGAGGGTATATATAAGCCAAAGTTAATTTGAAATGCATATGAATAATTTCCTAAAGTTTCTCCATACAGTTCTACAGTAATCCAGTTACTTCACGTAGACATAACTGCTGTATGGAAGCCCGTCATCTTCGTCGATACAAACATGACCCTAGCGTTGCGAAGCACAATATTCCAGCTAGGTCTAACCGACATGAGATCATCAAAAATAGGGTCTGGCATTACCTGGAGTCCGAATCATACATGATACCGTACATTAGGAGAGTCTCTAACACAAACTCTAGTAGAGACACAATCTCCTACAGAAGAAAAACCACTTCATAAATCATTTTTACTTAAGAATGTACCAGCCCTTGAAAATGCGTAACCCGCCATTGTAAACGGTACATCGGAACTCATCACGACTTGTCAAGACAACTCATACTTCCGCTAGAGCGGCATAACAAGAATATAGTCCTGCCTACCCATCCAAAATATACAATATAGGACTGATTCTACTTGTACTAATAATATGTAATACATATGAATTCAGGCCATAAACATAATAAGCAAATTAATCTATTTTCTGGCCCTAACAAATAAGTACGGACATGAGTGCAATATCCATGCGCCGAATCAATATCAAGAACGATTACTCCTATAATCAAAAGTGTAAATCAATCATGAATTATCTAGCTTTACCATAGACAGCATTTTCATACACAAATGAATGAATGTCTATATCTTTTCCATATTAAATAGCCATATCGATTTTTGTAATATGTGCGTCAAAATATGCACGCAACAGATGGACACGTTGAGGAAATCTGTTGATAGGACACATTGAGGAAACCTGTTGATAGGACGCATTGAGGAAACCTGTTGATAGGACACATTGAGGAAACTTGTTGATAGGACACATTGAGGAAACCTTTTTTTTTTTTTTTTTTTTTTTTTTTTTTTTTTTTTTTTTTTTTTTTTTTTTTTTTGCGTACGCCCGCTAATACTCGAGGCGAAATCTCAGGTTATTACTATGTCTAACCTGACATTGATTTTACGTGAGTATCCCTTTTTACTTGTACAGAGACAGGTGCCCCTCGCCATTCAGGCAAATACTCTCCGATTTCGGAGGTACCCATTGCAGCTGGGTCGGCTCAGGAGCCGCCAATCCCTGGTCGACGACACTCCTTCAAATGTCCTCGCCAGGTCTCGAGTTAATCCAGTCCAATTCCCGGTCGACGAAAAATCCTCAAATGCCGTCGCCCGGGTTTGATCCTGAATCACCCGGTCGCCAGAGCGGTGTTGTAACCACTACGCTAGCGCGGCTCCAGGAAACCTTTTGATAGGACACATTGATGAAACTTGATAGGACACATTGGAGAAACCTGTTGATAGGACACATTGAGGAAACTTGTTGATAGGACACATTGAGGAAACCTGTTGATAGGACACACTGAGGAAGCCTGTTGATAGGACACATTGAGGAAACTGTTTGATAGGACACATTGACGAAACCTGTTGGTAGGACACATTGAGGAAACTTGTTGGTAGGACACATTGAGAAAACTTGTTGATATGACACATTGAGGACACCTGTTGATAGGACACATTGAGGAAACCTGTTGATAGGACACATTGAGGAAACTTGTTGATAGGACACATTGAGGAAACTTGTTGATAGGACACATTGAGGAAACTTGTTGATAAGACACATTGAGGAAGCCTGTTGATAGGACACATTGAGGAAATCTGTTGATAGGACATATTGAGGAAATCTGTTCATAGGACACATTGAGGAAACCTGTTGTTAGGACACATTGAGGAAACTTGTTGATAGGACACATTGAGGAAACCTGTTGATAGGACACATTGAGGAAACATGTTGATAGGACACATTGAGGAAACCTGTTGATAGGACACGCTGAGAAAACTTGTTGATAGGACACATTGAGAAAACTTGTTGATAGGACACATTGAGGAAACCTGTTGATAGGACACATTGAGGAAACATGTTGATAGGATACATTGAGGAAACTTATTGATAGGACACATTGAGGAAACTTGTTGATAGGACACATTGAGGAAACCTGTTGATAGGACACATTGAGGACACCTGTTGATAGGACACATTGAGGAAACTTGTTGATATGACACATTGAGGAAACCTGTTGATAGGACACACTGAGGAAACCTGTTGATAGGACACATTCAGGAAACCTGTTGATAGGACACATTGAGGAAACATGTTGATAGAACACATGACAGAATGGCAAAAGAAGGTTCACATCTACCTCAGCCTGTTGCAAGCATAACTTTTGAGGAGGCAAAGAGATTTATCAGAATCAGTTACAGAAACAAATGGAATGTAGAACATCCAGGGCACACACAGAATGATGCTTACTACCAGCTCCACAGAAGAGAACAAGTGGTAATCTTCAGACTCCGCACTGGCCACAACAGATTGAGATACCATCTATTCAACAAGCTAAAGATAGGAACTACCGATCAGTGTAACTGTGGCACTGATAAAATTACTGCTGAACATCTGCTTCAAAGTTGCCCTTATATGTGGTACAGAGAAAGTGCATATGGCCGAAGCCAGCTCCTTTCGTGGAAAAGCTTTACGGGGATTCAAATAGCCTCAAGCTGACTACTGCTTTCTGTGAGAACATTCAAGTGAACGTCTGAGAGTGTACGAAGAAGAATAAGAAGAAGAACACATTGAGGAAACTTGTTGATAGGACGCATTGAGGAAACTTGTTGATAGGACACATTGAGGAAACTTGTTGACAGGACACATTGAGGAAACTTGTTGATAAGACACATTGAGGAAACCTGTTGATAGGACACATTGAGGAAACATGTTGTTAGGACACATTGAGGAAACTTGTTGATAGGACACATTGAGGAAACTTGTTGATAGGACACATTGAGGAAACCTGTTGTTAAGGACACATTGAGGAAACTTGTTGATAGGACACAGTGAGGAAACTTGTCGATAGGACACATTGAGGAAACATGTTGATAGGACACATTGAGGAAACCTGTTGATAGAACACATTGAGGAAACCTGTTGATAGGACACATTGAGGAAACTTGTTGATAGGACACATTGAGGAAACCTGTTGATAGGACACACTGGGGAAACCTGTTGATAGGACACACTGAGGAAACCTGTTGATAGGACACACTGAAGAAACCTGTTGATAGGACACACTGAGGAAACCTGTTGATATGACACACTGAGGAAACCTGTTGATAGGACACATTGAGGAAACCTGTTGATAGGACACATTGAGGAAACTTGTTGATAGGACACATTGAGGAAACTTGTTGATAAGACACATTGAGGAAACCTGTTGATAGGACACATTGAGGAAACCTGTTGATAGGACACATTGAGGAAACTTGTTGATAGGACACATTGAGGAAACTTTTTGATAGGACACATTGAGGAAACTTGTTGATAGGACACATTGAGGAAACCTGTTGATAGGACACATTGAGGACACCTGTTGATAGGACACATTGAGGAAACCTGTTGATATGACACATTGAGGAAACCTGTTGATAGGACACTCTGAGGAAACCTGTTGATAGGACACATTCAGGAAACCTGTTGATAGGACACATTGAGGAAACATGTTGATAGAACACATGACAGAATGGCAAAAGAAGGTTCATATCTACCTCAGCCTGATGCAAGCATAACTTTTGAGGAGGCAAAGAGTTTTATCAGAATCCGTTACAGAAACAAATGGAATGTAGAACATCCAGGTCACACACAGAATGATGCTTACTACCAGCTCCACAGAAGAGAACAAGTGGTAATCTTCAGACTCCGCACTGGCCACAACAGATTGAGATACCATCTATTCAACAAGCTAAAGATACGAACTACCGATCAGTGTAACTGTGGCACTGATAAAATTACTGCTGAACATCTGCTTCAAAGTTGCCCCTTATATGTGGTACAGAGAAAATGCATGTGGCCGACGCCAGCTCCTTTCGTGGAAAAGCTTTACGGGGATTCAAATAGCCTCAAGCTGACTACTGCTTTCTTTGAGAACATTCAAGTGAACGTCTGAGAGTGTACGAAGAAGAATAAGAAGAAGAACACATTGAGGAAACTTGTTGATAGGACACATTGAGGAAACTTGTTGACAGGACACATTGAGGAAACTTGTTGATAAGACACATTGAGGAAACCTGTTGATAGGACACATTGAGGAAACATGTTGTTAGGACACATTGAGGAAACTTGTTGATAGGACGCATTGAGGAAACCTGTTGATAGGACACATTGAGGAAACTTGTTGACAGGACACATTGAGGAAACTTGTTGATAAGACACATTGAGGAAACCTGTTGATAGGACACATTGAGGAAACATGTTGTTAGGACACATTGAGGAAACTTGTTGATAGGACACATTGAGGAAACTTGTTGATAGGACACATTGAGGAAACCTGTTGTTAAGGACACATTGAGGAAACTTGTTGATAGGACACAGTGAGGAAACTTGTTGATAGGACACATTGAGGAAACATGTTGATAGGACACATTGAGGAAACCTGTTGATAGAACACATTGAGGAAACCTGTTGATAGGACACATTGAGGAAACTTGTTGATAGGACACATTGAGGAAACCTGTTGATAGGACACACTGGGGAAACCTGTTGATAGGACACACTGAGGAAACCTGTTGATAGGACACACCGAGGAAACCTGTTGATATGACACACTGAGGAAACCTGTTGATAGGACACACTGAGGAAACCTGTTGATAGGACACATTGAGGAAACCTGTTGATAGGACACACTGAGGAAACCTGTTGATAGGACACATTCAGGAAACCTGTTGATAGGACACATTGAGGAAACATGTTGATAGAACACATGACAGAATTCAAAAGAAGGTTCACATCTACCTCAGCCTGATGCAAGCATAACTTTTGAGGAGGCAAAGAGTTTTATCAGAATCCGTTACAGAAACAAATGGAATGTAGAACATCCAGGTCACACACAGAATGATGCTTACTACCAGCTCCACAGAAGAGAACAAGTGGTAATCTTCAGACTCCGCACTGGCCACAACAGATTGAGATACCATCTATTCAACAAGCTAAAGATACGAACTACCGATCAGTGTAACTGTGGCACTGATAAAATTACTGCTGAACATCTGCTTCAAAGTTGCCCCTTATATGTGGTACAGAGAAAATGCATATGGCCGACGCCAGCTCCTTTCGTGGAAAAGATTTACGGGGATTCAAATAGCCTCAAGCTGACTACTGCTTTCTTTGAGAACATTCAAGTGAACGTCTGAGAGTGTACGAAGAAGAATAAGAAGAAGAACACATTGAGGAAACTTGTTGATAGGACACATTGAGGAAACTTGTTGACAGGACACATTGAGGAAACTTGTTGATATGACACATTGAGGAAACCTGTTGATAGGACACATTGAGGAAACATGTTGTTAGGACACATTGAAAAAACTTGTTGATAGGACGCATTGAGGAAACCTGTTGATAGGACACATTGAGGAAACTTGTTGACAGGACACATTGAGGAAACTTGTTGATAAGACACATTGAGGAAACCTGTTGATAGGACACATTGAGGAAACCTGTTGATAGAACACATTGAGGAAACCTGTTGATAGGACACATTGAGGAAACTTGTTGATAGGACACATTGAGGAAACCTGTTGATAGGACACACTGGGGAAACCTGTTGATAGGACACACTGAGGAAACCTGTTGATAGGACACACCGAGGAAACCTGTTGATATGACACACTGAGGAAACCTGTTGATAGGACACACTGAGGAAACCTGTTGATAGGACACATTGAGGAAACCTGTTGATAGGACACATTGAGGAAACTTGTTGATAGGACACATTGAGGAAACTTGTTGATAAGACACATTGAGGAAACCTGTTGATAGGACACATTGAGGAAACCTGTTGATAGGACACATTGAGGAAACTTGTTGATAGGACTCAGTGAGGAAACTTGTTGATAGCATTACTAGGTTGTTTTGGAATCTCCAGGGTAAGAGACGTAGAAGGAGATACAGGAACACACGGAGAAGGGAACTAGAACAACAAGTTACAGCGATCAGGAAGACGTGGACAGACCTTGAGAGGATGGCACGTGACAGCAAGATTTGGCATACGTTTGTTGAAGGCCTATGCTCCTTCGGAAATTGAAGGGTGGTGATGATGATGTGACGAGACCTGACGTGAGAGCCTTTTTGTCGTGGGATCTTTAAGCACAGACGTCAAGAATAGACGACCGCTCCTGTGATGAATGTCACCAGAGGCGACCAAATGTTGGTTGTTATTGGTGCTCGAAATTTTATTATGTAAAACAATTAGCTACAGAAACCATCGCAACAATAACTATGTAAAATAGCATGGCTCCGACTTCTTGCAAACTGAAGTTGTGGTCTCGGGTTTTCATGTGATCTAGTACGACTCAAGTTATTGTGATGTAGCACGACTCAAGTTATTGTGATGTAGCACGACTCAAGTTATCATGTGATCTAGCACGACTCAAGTTATCATGTGATGTAGCACGACTCAAGTTATCATGTGATCTAGCACGACTCAAGTTATGATGTGATCTAGCACGACTCAAGTTATCATATGATGTAGCACGACTCAAGTTATTGTGATGTAGCACGACTCAAGTTATCATGTGATGTAGCACGACTCAAGTTACCATGTGATGTAGCACGACTCAAGTTATCATGTGATGTAGCACGACTCAAGTTGTATCGTGACTCAGGCTTCTTGCATGTGACCCGACTATAATAGTCTTCTCAACATGTGAAGCACCATGACTCAAGCTTCTTGCGCTTGGGCCACTTATAGTAGCAGTCTCAAGTTCCTGTGTGGGTTAAAATGGAACATTGTTCACTGACAACAATTTGGACCTCATTTGAAACGAAAATAAATTACTATAAATATTGGTTTATATTCTCATACTTCTCAAGCTTACAAAACGCAAGAAAACGAAGATCATGGTCTACCTCTTTTAGTATGTAAACCACCTCATCGATTCATATTAAGATTCTCTACTTAAACTCTGACGTTGCGTGTTCAAGCTGCTGGTTGTCGAAGTCAAATCCAAACTATAATTTATTCTCGATCCACATCATCATCATCACCTTTCAGCCCCATAAGGAGCATAGGCCTTCAACAAACTTAAGTCAAGTCTTCATGTCCCGTGCCGTCTGCTCCAGATATGTCCTTGACTCCTTCATCTTCATCATGCTCGTCTCCAGTCCTTTTCTTCTTGTGTTCCTTGACCTTGACATTTGTCTCTTATCCTGGGGATTTCAGAGCAAGTACTGCTGGGTAATGATATCAATAGGTTTCCTCAATCTGGCCATCTCTAAAGAATCCAGCTGTTAAGTCAGCATCATCATTTAGTAATTTCTATATTCTTAAAGCCGTGGAATATACATACATCTTGACAGCAATTTATACAATTTTGGAGAAACAAACAGAGATATCACAGCAAGAACGCATAACGCAAGATGAGCTTTGATTGCATTGAAAAATATATGGACATGAAAAGAAATCAAGTCCTTCACAGAAAATCAGAAATATCCAACTGAAATGTCAAGTCAGTCATACTCAATGGCTCTGAAACACGGAGTACAACAGAAATATCCAACTGAAGTGTCAAGTCAGTCATACTCAATGGCTCTGACACACAGAGTACAACAGAAATATCCAACTGAAATGTCAAGTCAGTCATACTCTGTGACTCTGAAACACGGAGTACAACAGAAATATCCAACTGACGTGTCAAGTCAGTCATACTCAATGGCTCTGAAACACGGAGTACAAGTGAAATATCCAACTGAAGTGTCAAGTCAGTCATACTCAATGGCTCTGACACACAGAGTACAACAGAAATATCCAACTGAAATGTCAAGTCAGTTATACTCAATGACTCTGAAACACGGAGTACAACAAAAATGACACCGAAGAAGCTGCAAACTTTCATAAATGATTGCTGGCGTAGAATATCATTGAAATCATTTAATAAGATCATCAAATTTGACCTGATGATAAAAACCAGACAAGTGTAAGTAGGACAAGAGGGAACAATAAGCCTCTGGCAGTGAAGGGATAAACATTGAGAAAACTTAGTGATAGCATGTCAATACAGTACTTGTTTTGAAATCCCTTGGGTAAGAACACTTGGATACAGAAACTAGAGATTTATCCGAAAGTGGTAAAGAAGACAAGAATAGAGCCTTAAATGATGACGTCGGATTGGAAGGCTCGCCATGAATTTATTAAAGGACTTTGCTCCTTAGGGATCCTAAATGTGAGGATGATGATGATAATCCCTATGAGATTTTACTCAATGGCTCTCTGATAACAACTTCTGATCTAGTGTTTACGTGGTCTAGCTTTGTGGATCGTAAATATCTCATGTCACATAAACAAAACTTGATTTTATTCTTGGTTAGACAGGTACTTGTAGTACTGTCTTATCACAAGGGTGGACTTAACAGTCGGGTTATCGGACTGTGCCCGAGAGCCCACAGCAGCAGGGGGCCCACTCTACTCTGGCCTCCATCTAACTTAATCAACTGTCAAATGAACAATCCCTTATTTTGACGGGAGCTCAGAGAACTGACTGTCCGCCTCTGCCTTACGATATTGTGCTTGACAATGTTTTATCTTGTAATCAGATGTTTGCTTTCATGTTTTAAAACCTGTTCAAAATGACACGCGACGGACGCATAACTTCAGGTGTCCAGATTTCTTCATTGATAAGAAGACGCTGGTGTTATATAACAGCACATTGAAGAACCTTGTTAATAACTGTACAAGGCAGCCTCCTACGTTCAATTTTCAACACCCAAAGGAACATAGACCTTCTAGAAACTTATGTCAAATCTTCCTGTCCCGTCAAGGTGTTCTCCTCTTCATCTCATTCATGTCTGTCTCAAGTTTTCTTGTCTATGTGTTCTTTAGTTTTCCTTTACTTTCCTTAACCTGGAGATTCCAGAACAGAGACTGTCTTGTGATGCTATCAACAGGTTTTCTCAAGCCTGTCCTTGTTCTTTAACGTCAAGGACAAGAGAATTAAAGCGAGATAACAAAACATAGAGAAAGGAGCTGGAGATAGACATGACAGGGATTTATTTTAAGACCTGGGATGACCTTGACAGAAGGGTTCGGCAGACATTTGTTGGTCATGTAGGCATGACAGGGATTTATTTTAAGACCTGGGATGACCTTGACAGAAGGGTTCGGCAGACATTTGTTGGTCATGTGCTCCACAGAGGGTTAAAGATTATTAAATGACTTTATAGAATAATTATCGATTTGTAGCCATTTATCTATGGTCAACGTCACGAAGAGTACCTAATTCTTCAACTCATAATAGTCTGGTTTACCAGCTGCAATTTCTCTTTACGTTAAAGCTACAGCTGTAATATATCATTGTATTGGAGCGTAGCTGTAATATTTAATTACATTTAAAGCTAAAGCTGTAATATCACTTTACATTGGGGCTATAGCTGTATCATCTCTATATGTTAGTGCCCCAGCTGTGATATCTTTTACATTAATGCTACAGTTGGATTATCTCTTTACATTATAACGATAGCTGTAATATCTCTTTATGTTAGCGCTCCAGCTGTGATATCCCTTTATAGTACAGCTACAGCTATGATATTTCTTAATAGTATAGATACAGCTGTGATATATGTTTATAATAGAGGTAATGCTGTGATATCTCCTTACATTAATGTTACAGCTGGATTATCTCTTTATATTAGAACTACAGCTGTGACATCTTTTAATGTTTGTGACAGTTGTAATATCTCTCTATATTAGAGTGACAACTGTGATGTTAGAGCGACAGCTGTAATATTGCTTTATGTCAGAGCGACAGCTATGATATTTCTTTATGTTATAGTGACGGCTGTGATATCTCTTTATGTAAGAGTGATAACTGTGATATCTCTTTATGTTAGAGCGACAGCTGTGATATTTCTTTATATTAGATTGACAGCTGCGATATCTCTTTATGTAAGAGTGATAACTGTGATATCATTTTATGTTAGAGTGACAGCTGTGATATCTCTTTATGTTAGAGTTACAACTGTGATATCTCTCTATATTAGGGTGACAGCTGTGATATCCCTTTATGTTAAATTGACAGCTGTGATATCTTTTAATGTTAGAGTGACAGCTGTGATATCACTTTATGTTAGAGTGACAGCTATTATATCTGTTTATGTTAGAGTGACAGCTGTGATATCCCTTTATGTTATAGGGACATATGTGAAATATCTTTATGTAAGAGCGACAGCTGTGATATCTCGTTATGTTAGAGTGACAGCTGTGATATCTCTTTATGTTAGAATGACAGCTGTGACATATCTTTATGTTAGAGTGACAGTTGTGATATCCCTTTATGTTAGAGTGACAGATGTGATATCTCTTTATGTAAGAGTGACAGATGTGATATCTCTTTATATAAGAGAGACAGCTGTATATCTCTTTGTATAAGAGTGACAGCTGTGATATCTCTACATTTTAGAGTGACAACTGTGATATCTCTCTGTATTAGGGTGACAGCTGTGATATCCCTTTATGTTAAATTGACAGCTGTAATATCTTTTTATGTTAGAGTGACAGCTGTGATATCTCTTTATGTTAGAATGACAGCTGTGACATATCTTTATGTTAGAGTGACAGCTGGGATATCCCTTTATGTTAGAGTGACAGATGTGATATCTCTTTATGTAACAGCGACAGTTGTGATATCTCTCTTTATGTTAGAGCGACAGCTGTGATATTTCTTTATGTTAGAGTGACAGCTGCGATATCTTTTTACGTAAGAGCGACAGCTGTGATATCATTTTATGTTAGAGTGACAGCTGTAATATATCTTTATGTTAGAGTGACAGCTGTGATATCTCTTTATGTAAGAGCGACAGCTGCAATATCTCTCTTTGTTAAAGTGACAAATGTGATATCTCTCTATATTAGGGTGACAGCTGTGATATCCTTTTATGTTAAATTGACAGCTGTGATATATCATTACGTTAGAGTGACAGCGTTGATATCCCTTTATGTTAGAGTGACAGCTATGATATCTCTTTATGTTAGAGTGACAGCTGTGATATCTCTTTATGTTATAGGGACATATGTGAAATATCTTTATGTAAGAGCGACAGCTGTGATATCTCGTTATGTTAGAGTGACAGCTGTGATATCTCTTTATGTTAGAATGACAGCTGTGACATATCTTTATGTTAGAGTGACAGTTGTGATATCCCTTTATGTTAGAGTGACAGATGTGATATCTCTTTATGTAAGAGTGACAGATGTGATATCTCTTTATATAAGAGCGACAGCTGTATATCTCTTTGTGTAAGAGTGACAGCTGTGATATCTCTACATTTTAGAGTGACAACTGTGATATCTCTCTATATTAGGGTGACAGCTGTGATATCCCTTTATGTTAAATTGACAGCTGTAATATCTTTTTATGTTAGAGTGACAGCTGTGATATCTCTTTATGTTAGAATGACAGCTGTGACATATCTTTATGTTAGAGTGACAGCTGGGATATCCCTTTATGTTAGAGTGACAGATGTGATATCTCTTTATGTAACAGCGACAGTTGTGATATCTCTCTTTATGTTAGAGCGACAGCTGTGATATTTCTTTATGTTAGAGTGACAGCTGCGATATCTCTTTATGTAAGAGCGACAGCTGTGATATCATTTTATGTTAGAGTGACAGCTGTAATATATCTTTATGTTAGAGTGACAGTTGTGATATCTCTTTATGTAAGAGCGACAGCTGCAATATCTCTCTTTGTTAAAGTGACAAATGTGATATCTCTCTATATTAGGGTGACAGCTGTGATATCCTTTTATGTTAAATTGACAGCTGTGATATATCATTACGTTAGAGTGACAGCTGTGATATCCCTTTATGTTAGAGTGACAGCTATGATATCTCTTTATGTTAGAGTTACAGCTGTGATATCTCTTTATGAAAGAGTGATAACTGTGAAATCTCTTTATGTTAGAGCGACAGCTGTGATATTTCATTATGTTAGAGTGATAGCTGCGATATCTCTTTATGTAAGAGCGACAGCTGTGATATCATTTTATGTTAGAGTGACAGCTGTAATATATCTTTATGTTAGAGTGACAGCTGTGATATCTCTTTATGTAAGAGCGACAGCTGTAATATCTCTTTGTGTTAGAGTGACAGCTGTGATATCTCTCTATGTTAAAGTGACAATTGTGATATCTCTCTATAATAGGGTGACAGCTGTGATATTCCTTTATGCTAAATTAACAGCTGTGATATCTCTTTATGTTACAGCTGTAATATATCTTTATGTTAGAGTGACAGCTGTAATATCTCTTTATGTAATAGCGACAGCTGTAATATCTCTTTGTGTTAGAGTGACAGCTGTGATATCTCTCTATGTTAGAGAGACAACTGTGATATCTCTCTATGTTAGGGTGGCAGCTTTATGTTAAATTGACAGCTGTGATATCTCTTTATGTTAGAGTGATAGCTGTGATATCCCTTTATGTTAGAGTGACAGCTATGATATCTCTTTATGTCAGAGTGACAGCTGTGATATCCTTTTATGTTAGAGTGACATCTGTGATATATCTATATGTAAAAGCGACAGCTGTGATATCTCGTTATGTTAGAATGACAGCTGTGATATCTCTTTATGTTAGAATGACAGCTGTGATATCTCTTCATATTAGAGTGACAGATGTAATATCTCTTTATGTAAGAGCGACAATTGTGATATCTCTCTTTATGTAGGAGCGACAGCTGTGATATCTCTTTATATAAGAGCGACAGATGTAATATCTCTTTATCTAAGAGCGACACTGTAATATCTCTTTGTGTAAGAGCGACCGCTGTTATATCTCTTTATGTAAGAGCGACAGCTGTGGTATCTCTTTATGTAAGGGCGACAGCTTTGATATCTGTCGTGGTTGAGTTAGAGTGTAGAGTATTTGTCGAGTTGGACAATAGTAGTGAAATCGACAAGGGATAGTGGACTGACAGAGTTATAGATTACACATAGATAAAGTGTAATAGGAGGTGGACTTGAGACAAACCTGGAGCAGATTTATTAAGTTATCACTCTCTCCAAGCCCTCAACACACTTATACTGTCTAAGCACCTCCTGCTCTCACTCTTTTCTCTTATCATACATAGAGACTATAGTAAAGAGCTAAAAAAACAAGTTACTTTTGGATGGAAAGGTCGTGAACAGCGTATTAATAAAGGTGTAAACTTTATTAAATGAAGAAAAGCATGGAAATAATGCATCTCATCATAACATCATAAATGACATCAAAAAATCATCAGCAATCATCAATAATCATCAATAGTCATCAAAGTCATCAATAGTCATCAAAATCATCAATAGTAATCAAAGTCATCAAAAGTCATCAAATACGCAAAATACACCAACAAACACACACACAGACCACCGACATGAACCTGTAGAACACAGAGAGATAAATAATCGAGTGGCAGTCCTTCCGTTTTCGGGGACCAGATGAAATAGTCCAGACAGTGTCTTATATGTAGATCCTTCGTGAGGGACTAAGCCTACAAAACTGTCCTTGTTGGTACTAAACGTTGGTGACTCTCCCGTACTGGCGCGAGTTGGGCTGGAAGACTCTATTTACCTCCTGTTTACCAAAATGAATAAACTGCGTGTCAGTCCTTCCGCTTTCGGGGACCAGATGAAATAGTCCAGACAGTATCTTATATGTAGATCCTTCGTGAGGGACTAAGCCTACAAAACTGTCCTTGTTGGTACTAAACGTTGGTGACTCTCCCCTACTGGCGCGAGTTGGGCTGGGGGACGCTGTTTATCTCCTGCTGACCAACTGAATGAACTTAGCGACAGCCTGTCCGCTTTCGGGGACCAATGGAATAGCTCCAGTAAGTGGTTTTTTCGTATATATCCTCCATCGGTGATGGAATTAACCTGATTAAAATCACTGTATAGGCGCTATCGTTGGTGACTCCCCTTATCTCGTGAGTGGGGCTGGAACTCTGTCTATCTTTGGCTGGCCGCTCCTAAGTGCGAGGTTCCACATAATCCAGAAATAAGCCATTGGACGAAGTCACTTGAGGACAACTGATCCCAAGGCGTGCTTATCCGGCGCTAGAATTGGCTTTAAATCCGGTTTTGGCTGGTTGACTGTGGCTTGGCTGAGTGCCCCGTTTAGGCATACAGAGACTGGTGAATTGAATTCTGCTCTAGACATGCTGGGCTGTTTTGAGATTTTGGAAGCCGCAATGCCCTGACTGGTAATCCAATAGGCAAGTAGGGAACTACTACTGCAATAGACGTTTTCAGATTGTTGCGTTGGCTCATTTCACAATGCGTGAGCTGAACTCCCGTGAGAGGGAAATGGCGTTGACAAAGGGTTGTTGTTTCAGGTATGGCTGTGACACTCGTGGGGCTAGATATCCTCAGAATCCCTCTAGAACGAAGAGACACCCTTTACCTCAAGCAACATTAAAATCACGCTAATGTCATAAAAAATAGTTATACTCCGCTCCTCCCACACTATCAATAATCCGCAAGCGCCTGCATAGGCTTAATATCTTGTGTACATCCATGTACCTGTCAGTAACATGTTCTGACAGCAAAATCTACTCCTCTTCTCCAAAATAAACATACAGCTGAATGGTTATGTTATTCATCTTACGACGTTAAGTGAATTTACATAAACAGATTACAGCAGGTGACATTACACAAATAAATCATATGTCCCCTTGGGGAAAAATTAACATTCCACAAATGAGTACATAGAAAATGCAATGTTCTCGCTATAATACAGTTGTGACTGAGTCATAAGGTAAAATGTTTTCTATGGCTGGTGGCTGCTCCTGTGAAAGTTATGGCTAGAGTCTAGCTACACAAGTAAGCATAAAATGATTCTCCCCAGCCACTAAAAATATCTATCAACAAGGAATAAGCGACTATCTCCTATAATTCAGTGTTTAAGTGAATAATCCACCTCTGACGTTATCTTACAGAAATGACAGTTAATGCCTATTCTTAACCCATGATAAGCATCTGTGGACATATTCTACGCCTAGTGAGTGTTTGTTTTTGTAAGTCTATCATTTAACCCATTATAAACCAAAAACAGCTTAAACACCACTTAATTAAGGCTGAATACGGCACAACACTATCACTGAAGTAAATTACTGGGAGAAGTCCTCACACTCCTATCAGATATATATATATATATAAAACTCTGTAACATGAATATATCATATTATAAGATATGTCAACTCACCCCGAAAATGACTAGAGAAAGGCCTTAACATTTTAGTTCTGTTGAAGTCTGCCTAATTCTCATGATGGTCCATCTCGGGCCAGGAATCTTCTACGAGTGTGTTTGACGTAGTGAAATTTCAAATCTTATAGCTTACAAACCATTCTACCCGGGACACCTGCATAACCTGATTCTACAGATGTATCGGCGTAATGCGTAATACCGGGTAAGACAAAGGTTTCAGAAGCAACAACTTTGCGAAAATTCCCCCAGAGAGACAATCATAATATTATGTGCTCTTTGCTCATCTAAGAGCAAACAACAAAGACTAGCAGCGGGTTATCTCCCCCTGAATCGAAGATCAGACTGTTACCCCGGCCTCAAAGGTTACCTCCCGCTACCGGACCGTTTCTTCACAGAAACCGTCTTCGCTCGTGATCAAACACTTAAAGCGACCAGAGAAATATTTCCCTGGTCACACGAACCACAGGTGCGTTTAGGTAACATTACGGTTCGCTGACCGCTGAAGGAATTTATTACTGACGGCCAGCCAGAACGTAAACAACCGCGGGTGGGTCTGAGAAGGTGAAAAATGAAAGAAAAAAAAAATACGAATGACTAGAAACCCAGGACATTTAAAAAAAAAAAACACATGGAAGGAATGGAAAAATAAATTAACATGTCCCTGTGACAATATCCCTTTATGTAAGAGCGACAGCTGTGATATCTATTTGTGTAAGAGCGACAGCTGTGATATCTCTTTATGTAAGAGCGACAGCTGTGATATCCCTTTATGTAAGAGCAACAGCTGTGATATCCCTTTATGTAAGAGCAACAGCTGTGATATCTCTTTATGTAAGAGCAACAGCTGTGATATCTCTTTATGTAAGAGCAACAGCTGTGATATCTCTTTATGTAAGAGCAACAGCTGTGATATCTCTTTATGTAAGAGCAACAGCTGTGATATCTCTTTATGTAAGAGCGACAGCTGTGATATCCCTTTATGTAAGAGCGACAGCTGTGATATCCCTTTATGTAAGAGCAACAGCTGTGATATCTCTTTATGTAAGAGCATCAGCTGTGATATCTCTTTATGTAAGAGCAACAGCTGTGATATCCCTTTATGTAAGAGCAACAGCTGTGATATCCCTTTATGTAAGAGCAACAGTTGTGATATCTCTTTATGTAAGAGCAACAGCTGTGATATCCCTTTATGTAAGAGCAACAGCTGTGATATCCCTTTATGTAAAAGCAACAGCTGTGATATCCCTTTACGTTTATTTCTTTGTTACTTGCGATCAGTTCCACATTGGTGATCCTCTTATTCTGTTTTATTTCTATTATACGAAGGCACTCATCTGTGACCGCCTGTAACATGTTACGTTATGTAGTTGTGGTTCTCTGTGTTAAAGAGTCACATTCATTCTCTCTTTATTTCTATTACTTTGATATTTCCCAGGGAGCACAGACCGTCAGCAAATACACCCGAAACCTTTATGACCTGTGCCATCCATTCAAGGTTTCCCTATATCATCTTTAGCCACCTCATGTCCTTGTCCAATTTCCTTCTCCATGTTTTTTATTGGTTCCCTTCTATTTCTCTTTATAATATATTTATAGTACAGTTACAGCTGGGATATCTCTGTATAGTATAGCTAAAGTTGTGATATATCTTTATAGTGTAGCTACAGCTGTGATATCTCATTATAGTATAGTTACAGTTGTGATATCTCTTTATTGTATAGTTACAGTTGTGATATCTCTTTATAGTATAGTTACAGTTGTGATATCTCTTTATAGTATAGTTACATCTGTGATATCTCTTTGTATTATAGTTTCAGCTGTGATATTTCTTTATAGTATAGTTGCAGCTGTGATATCTCTTTATATTATAGTTACAGCTGTGATATCTCTTTATAGAACAGCTACAGTTGTGATATCTCTTTATAGCATAACGTGAGAGTGGAAGGGCAGAATATTAGACGGGCTTGCGCGCCCAATTCTTAACCCTTTGAACATAAAGTTTGTTCGTTCGTTCATTCTCTTACCCCGGAGATTTCAGACCAAAAACTACCTTATAACACTATCACCTGGTTCACTTAATGTGTGTGCTATTGAATATTAGTGTCTTCTCCTCACATCATTTTCCACTGGTGTTTGTCTGTTCTTGTCATTATTATCACATTGGTGATCTAACCCAACAATTTAAATCCGTCTAGTCAGGCTGAACATGCGAGCTGAAAATTCTTTTTTTTTTGCGTGTGGGATTTCCTTACAATCCTGAAGGATTGAAGGACCCTCTTGCCTTCTGGATCCTTATTTTGATACCATTGTCTGTAACTTTGCCCTTTCTTCTAACGCGACCCATTTTTAATCAGTCGTTAACAGTGTGATTTCATGTGCACGTGTCACTATAATAACATTAGTGCTCTCACTTCTATCAGCCAATCATCACTAAAATGACATTAGTGCCCCACTTCTTTCAGCCAATCATCCTTGTCGTTCGAAGTCCAGGTTTTCAGTTGTTACACCGGAAGTTATTTGTGTCCCAAATTAACACGAGTCCGAAATTCCCCAGCCCAAACGAGCCTAATACACTTTCGATCGCCTCTGTGTTATCCGCCACGCCTGGTTTAGTTTCACTATAGATTTCTGGGAAATCAATCACATTGATTAGTCATGTACCAGGTCCCGACTAGAAGAGAAGATCGATTATGCATGTGTAATGTCCCTTGTCACAACCCTGCCGCCCCCTTTCAAATTCTGGTTCAGTTTTTGTTTGAAATTTCTTGTATGGATTTTTGCTATGAATATCAGATAAGTGGGCAGTATATTTGACATTTGGTTATGGATAAAAACGGCAGTTGTTAAAAAAAAATCTGTGACAACCATTAAGCAATCATAAAAAATCAATTGCTGCTTTGGAAATTTGATTTCTCGGGAGTGATATACAATGGATAAAAATAAATCTAGCGTGAAATTTTATGAGGTAAACACCGTGCGCGACTTTTTTTGTAATCAGAAACAAATAAGTAGAGAAACCCGAGGCCGTTAGTTGTAAATAAAAAAAGAAAATAGGTAAATCTGAGGTACTTTTAAGAAAGAAAGACAGAAAGAAAGATAAAAAGAAAGAAAGACAGAGAAAACCAGATACCAAAAGGGTAAGAGAAGTAGCAATACTACATAGCTTTGACACACTAAACAACAGAAAAGTAAGAGAAGAAAGTCGATACACTAAACAACAGAAAAGTAAGAGAAGAAAGTCGATACACTAAACAACAGAAAAGTAAGAGAAGAAAGTCGATACACTAAACAACAGAAAAGTAAGAGAAGAAAGTCGATACACTAAACAACAGAAAAGGTAAAGAAATAATAGACACAACGTGTATTCGATCCACTAAACAACAGAAAAGTGAGAAAAGTAATAGACACATCGAGTATTGGATCCACTAAACAACAGAAAAGTGAGAAAAGTAAGAGACACATCGAGTATTGGATCCACTAAACAACAGAAAAGTGAGAAAAGTAAGAGACACATCGAGTTTTGGATCCACTAAACAACAGAAAAGTGAGAAAAGTAATGGACACATCGAGTATTGGATCCACTAAACAACAAAAAAGTGAGGAAAGTAATAGACACATCAAGCATTGGATCTACTAAACAATAGAAAAGTGAGAAAAGTAATAGACACATCGAGTATTGGATCCACTAAACAACAGAAAAGTGAGAAAAGTAATAGACACATCGAGTATTGGATCCACTAAACAACAGAAAAGTGAGAAAAGTAAGAGACACATCGAGTTTTGGATCCACTAAACAACAGAAAAGTGAAAAAAGTAATAGACACATCGAGTATTGGATCCACTAAACAACAGAAAAGTTAGAAAAGTAAGAGACACATCGAGTATTGGATCCACTAAACAACAGAAAAGTGAGAAAAGTAAGAGACACATCGAGTATTGGATCCACTAAACAACAGAAAAGTGAGAAAAGTAATAGACACATCGAGTATTGGATCCACTAAACAACAAAAAAGTGAGGAAAGTAATAGACACATCGAGCATTGGATCTACTAAACAATAGAAAAGTGAGAAAAGTAATAGACACATCGAGTATTGGATCCACTAAACAACAGAAAAGTGAGAAAAGTAATAGACACATCGAGTATTGGATCCACTAAACAACAGAAAAGTGAGAAAAGTAATAAACACATCGAGTATTGGATCCACTAAACAACAGAAAAGTGAGAAAAGTAAGAGACACATCGAGTATTGGATCCACTAAAGAACAGAAAAGTGAAAAAAGTAATAGACACATCGAGTATTGGATCCACTAAACAACAGAAAAGTTAGAAAAGTAATAGACACATCGAGTATTGGATCCACTAAACAACAGAAAAGTTAGGTAAGTAAATGATACATCGAGTATTGGATCCACTAAACAACAGGAAAGTTAGGTAAGTAAATGACACATCTAGTATTGGATCCACTAAACAACAGAAAAGTTAGGTAAGTAATGTGTTGGTCACACACTGCAAATAAAAAAAAAGACATGGATCTGAAAAACATGGCACCAGCAACAAAGATCAAAGGCACGAGCTACAGAGAAAGACACACATTTGATATCTTTAACTGCATGGCAAGATGGCGCGACAGCAGCTGGCGTCTCCAGTTCATCACCTCATGATGGCAGAATGGATAAAACCAGAGGGAAACAGTCAATTGGAAAATTGCAAACAAGCTGAAGTGGGTTCAGTTTCTCATGGCAGGCGGACAAAATTTCAATAGGAAGATGACAACTGATAGTTGTCAGTACTCTCCTCCAAACCCTTTTTTTTTCTCCGTGTCATGGACGTAATAGGGCTTAACACTTGTCTGAAGGCAGACCTTCTGATGATCAGATTTTCTTATGTTATAATCCTTCGTATAGCTTCCTAATCACACACATGCACAAACATCTCATATATATATATACAATTACAAGTGTGCATATTTTAGCTTCCTTATATGTACGAACACCCAGTCACGTTAAAGACAATATTATAGTTATACGTGATCATCTCATCTCAACCCATAACCCGTCATGGGTCGTAGGGGTGCCATGGTGGAAGCATCAGCAGACAGGGTCCTCCACTGCTCTCTATTCTCAGCAATGCGTACAAGTGTGGAGAAACCGTGTCCTGCCCATTCTTTGATGTTATCAGCCCAGGATTTTCTTTGCCTTCCTCTTCTCCGTTTACCTTCGACTGTTCCCTGGAGGATCGTTTTCGAAAGGGAGTCATGACGAGTTACATGCCCAAACCAGGCAAGCTTTCGACGTTTCACTATTGACAAAAGTGGTTCTTGATGGCCTGCATAGGTGTTTATCTTCTCTCTAACATAGACATTTGTTTTGTGCTCTTTATAGCAAATGCGCAAAATTCTTCTGTAACATTTATGCTCGAAAGCCTGAATCCTTCGCTCCGTATCTGCAGTGAGTGTCCAGCCCTCACACCCATACAAGAGAATAGATAATACAAGTGATTTGTATAATTTGATCTTCACAGGAAAACTGATGTTACTTTTCCAGATCACATTCAACCTTGTCATGGCAGCTGAGGCCATCTCAAGTCTTGTCTTGATTTCTTTATTTGATCTTCCATCACTACATATAGTGGACCCGAGATATTTAAAGGTGTTAACTTCTTCTAACGTTTGCCCATTTAACGTAATGTTGGTCGGAACATGTTTCTTATGGCTATTCACCAATATCTTGCTTTTTTCTATATTAATTTCCATCTCATATGTTCTTGTTACTTTCTCCAGTCTAGAGGTAAGGTCTTGAAGTTCTGATTCTGTTCCAGCTATCAGATCAATATCATCAGCAAAACGTAGATTACACAGAGGTCGGCCTCCAATCGATATGGTTGATTTATAATCGTAGAGAGCCTCCTGCATAATATGTTCTAGATAAATGTTAAAGAGCACTGGTGACAGGATACATCCCTGGCGAACTCCTACAGTTGTTTTGAAAAATTCTCCAATGTCATTATACGTGATACGTTGCGTGAATAAACTTTTCGTCAGCCACAAGAACAACGAGATAGACAGACTGGAGGTAAACTGAACAAATACAAGGTGTAGAAACAAACTAGAAACAATTACAAGTCAATATATAAAGTAAAGAGGTAAAGCTACTCCAATAGCAGATACTGCCATAGGCGAATGAAGTGTTAGAGACTTCACTTTACTAGGTGTGGCATCGAGCGATCGGATAACCATTTCCCTTCCTCGCTGTTTTTCCTACCCTAACTGAAGATTAAAGTCAGGTACCCATTTATAACTGGATAGAGTGGAGCGTGTCGAAAAAGTGAATCGAACCCGGCACCTTTGCCGCTTAAGACCAGCGCTCTAACTACTCTGTCGATTGGACGTTGACAAGTAAATATATAGAACAAAATTAAACTATTGGTATCATGTCAACAAGAAGTAGATAGAGGATTTAGTAGACTAGAAACATGATAAACGGAACAGATGTAGCTAGGGGAAACAAATAGACTAGACAAATGATAAACGGAACAGATGTAGCTAGGGGAAACAAATAGACTAGACACATGATAAAGGGAACAGATGTAGCTAGGGGAAACAAATAGACTAGAAAATGACAAAGGAAACAGAAGTAGATAGTGGAATAAATAGACTAGAAAAGGGATAACAGGAACAGTAGTAGATAGTGGAATAAATAAACATGATAAAGGGAACAGAAGTAGCAAGGGGACACAAATAGACTAGAAAGGTGATAAAGGGAACAGAAGTAGATAGTGGAACAAATAAACTTGAGCAAGAATAAAGGGAACAGAAGAAGATAGTGGAACAAATAGATTAGAAAAATGATAAAGGGAACAGAAGGAGATAAGGGAACAAAAAGACTAGAAAAATGATAAAGGGAACAGAAGAAGATAGGGGAACAAATAGACGAGAAAAATGATAAAAGGAACAGAAGTAGATAGAGGAACAAATAGACTAGAAAAATGAAAGTATTATGAAAGATGTGTGATCAGATTCCGCTGTAAGACACTAAAAAGGGTGCTTGCGATTAAGACAGAAGTGAAATCTATAAAAAATAAACGCACTAGCTTCGAGAGCACCCATAGTTGGGACACTAGATAAGATAAGGGAGAGATGCTAACGACAATTAATGATCGCCTGTTAGAGAACGACAGCGCAATTGAGGAATCAATAAGGTAAAGATTTCTGGTTGTAAGCATCAGACATGAGACTAGCAAGGATGGAGGACTGAGACGATCTAGCCGTCGTGTATACAACCATTACGCTTACTTAATTACTTAGTCGTTCCTCTTCTACCCTTGGGTGTAGTGGTAACACAACCATTACGAGACAGGAACAATTAGCATTCATACCCTTCGACATTTGCCGAGGGAGACTGAGCACCTGTGGGTTTGCCCAAAGTGCAGTGATGTACATTCTCATAACAAAACGCAACAAGAAGCATCTGAATGGGGAACTAGGTGCGCATAGTTTAAAGAAAAAAGTAAATAAACGCTAGAAAAAAGTCAATTAACAAGTTTTAGCTAAAGATCAAGGGACGCATTCGTTCATTAAGTTTTAGCTGCCTTTAGAGCACAGGGCCCTCAACATACCAGGTCTTCCTACCCAGCGCTAGCCATTCAAGGCCTTTTTATCCCATTGGCATCTATGCCTTATTCCCGTCACCAGTCATATTTCGTATCCTTTATTGCCCTTGCTTTGAGGGTTCCAGAGCAAGAGGTACATGGTAATGCTGTCAACACGCGAAGAAATGTGTGAGAAATAGAAAAGTGGAAAGAAAAGAAAAAGAAGAGAGATATTAATAAAACCAAGGCGACAAAGAAAGTGTAAAAGCAAAAAAAAAAAAAAAAAAAAAAAGAAGAAGAGAGAGAGAAAAAAAGACACACATTTATATATATATACTTGTGTAAATTATCATCATACACACAATTTGTAATGTCGTTTGTCTTTCTTCATGTTCGCTCTAAACGCCGACTGTCAAGACAGACAGAGAGAGAAAGAGCGAGAGAGATAGAGAGAGAACGGGGGTTGGGAAGGGCGGGAGAGGGGGGGGGGGGTTGTAGAATCAACTATGACGTTTTGTATTAATCCGTTTTATGGATTAATGCGCAGTTGATACCAGTAAATCTCCAAATATTGAATTAAAATGTTGATTTTACCGGAGATAGTATGTATGAACGATTCGTGTCGTGGCAGATAGGTAACAGTTGCTGACATCTGAGGGCTAAGACAGAACACCCGCACACAAATCTGTATTTTATTACAATAAAGAAATAGGCTATCTTGTTTTTTAAACCTTCCGGTACAGGAACAATAATGGAGGGAAAACAGAATGAAACAAAGATGTTGTCAAACTGTTATCATCAACTGCATTTCCACAACGAAGGTCAACTACAATGGATCTCCAACGTCTTCTGTCTCTTGTCTTGATGATGTACTCTGTTAGACTCTTTCCTGTCTCTTGTCTTGATGGTGTACTCTGTTAGACTCTTTCCTGTCTCTTGTCTTGATGGTGTACTCTGTTAGACTCTTTCCTGTCTCTTGTATTGATGGTGCACTCTGTTAGACTCTTTCCTGTCTCTTGTATTGATGGTGCACTCTGTTAGACTCTTTCCTGTCTCTTGTATTGATGGTGCACTCTGTTAGACTCTTTCCTGTCTGTTACGAACGGTTTATAGAATGAATGTCAGTACTCATGCTCCGGTGGGAACTAGATATGTTTATGTAAGTTGTGAGTTGAAGTGAGTGAATGTTAAGTTTGCTTGCGGGCATGAGTGCATTAGTAGCAGTAAGCGCTAATGTCGAGTTCACGGGCATGGCTGAGTTGTTGTGAACGAAGTGGTGGTGAAGACTGGTCAGGTGTGAAAAGGGTCATGGGTAAAAAGATCATTCGAGACAGAGATTAGAGCGAGGAGAGATTACGTGGAGAGTGAAGGCGAAATGGTTGAAGAAAAATAGGAAATATATTAAGATATTGTGAAATTCGTTCCATGAGATGCTGTTCTAATTATGCACATCATACGTTGTGCTTTTCTTATGTGATGATTTATGGCCAAAGCGGCAGTCTGCCTGTGTTATTGTGTTATACTCAAGTTTGTGACATAAAGTAGTCGGATATCGTATTTACGTGTTGGAGTTTAGTGAATTAACAATTTGCTGTGAAAAACGAGCCATGTTTGTCGCTCCATGTGTATGTAATACATATTTGTCAATGTGTACACTCAACAAGCACTTGACAATTTTGGGGGCTCGTCCGGGATAGAAGAGCAAAGGACTGAGAATCGCAACAGAAAAACACCACGAAAGAAAGACTATTATACAAGACAATAAGTAAACAAACTAAACGCAAACAACTAACACCAACAATTGTTCCACAAATTACACGAGGCTTCACAACTCCCCAACTCTTAGACAGATTGGGTTCCCTACAGCGCAATTTGTCTCACAAAACCTATTAAAGACAACACAATGCAAATTTCATCAATGAAGAAAGATGGATTGTGCTCACCACTCAAAATCACCCTTATACAGAAATCAAAATTAAATACTACCACATAATATGAACAAAACAAAAGCAAAACACTGGACAGTGAAGTAACCCAAGAGCTCTACTCGTGCACCCTGCAGCAAGGGCAAACAGGAATGAATATATGAATACTTAACTAATAACAAGAGCTAATATAAAAATAACATAAGTTTCGAGTACACTGTAGAAGTGATAGACAGAAGGAAGTCTAGATATGACGCCGCAAACTTGTCGTCCTAAAAGGAACTAGTATCAAAATAAACTAAGTTTAGTACACTTTTAAATATAACAGATCATAGGGTTCAAATATAACGTTAATTAATCTGCAAAAATGCTATTGAAGAAAGAATGGAGAGAAAAAAAACAACAAAAAAAACCCAACTATTAGTTCCGGGCAATAACCTTATCAAGGAAGAAATAAATAACCAAATAAATTAATTAAAAGAAGTATAGCCTATATATATATATATAAAAGAAAATATGCAGACGCACAAGTCAAGTAAACAGAAGACTGGAAATTAACAAAATTAATAACAAACTTAACTTAACAATATCCTGTGTCCGCTGCTCCACTTGAGATAGGCGCAGGCTTGGAGTCCCGGTGTTACAGCTCAATGATGATTACCACACACAACACGCTTCACGTCGTAACACAGCACAGTCAAATATTAAAATCAGCTCCTAGGTGCACATCAGCTCTCAGTACGGTGAACCGGATCTTCTTCACTACTGGTCCAAAGGGTAGCAAAGGAAAATGTCTCTCTCGCTGCTTACACCATCTCCAGGCAAGATGTTACGATTTCAGCCGATCACCCGCAAAACAATGGCCTTGTTATTCCATTACAAGACCCAGCAGACGATTTTTCGTGTCCACAGTCATGCCGAACTACACAGCACAGATAAATTGACGACAGATCAGCACACTCATCACGGGGCGGAAAAACATAATATCAGTGCGCCGAGGTAAACAAGACTGATTACCGCCTTTTCATTCTTCGTGTTACTTTCCAAAATAACACTGTTGATTTCGTCAAAACTGTCCCTTCGCCTCTCCGCCAGTGATTAAACTATTCTTCGCTCTTAAATATTCAGTCCTTCTGCAGCTATACCATTGCTGACTATCACTGAAATGAAAACTTCAGTTTTGCACATTAAGTTCTTGTGACCTGATTCAAACAGATAGGCCTAGTTCTCTGTTCCGCTTGATGTAATTGTTCAACAACAATTCATGAGAAGGCGAAATTGTCAGAAATTCTGCAGAAAATTAGGGGTGGGTCCTCTCTTCCACTTACGAGTTCCCCAAAATTGTCGGGTTGAGTTCGAGTATGCGTCCTTGACTCTCCCATCGCTGATCTCATTATTGGAAATGTTAATGGGGTTCATGATTGCACCAGTCAGGATATTGAGGAGTGGGAAAATGGGCATGATTTGGTTGCTAACGCAGTAATGACGAGGGCTCAGACTAAGGCTGAGGATGCAAATATTATGATATCGCAACCCAATAATATCCCTTGGGTGCCTACGGTTGCTGGAATTACAGCATCGGATTTTGTAGACAGGCAGAGGAAAGACATTTCACTTCTGCCTTTGTTTCGGTTGGCGGAGTCCAAGAACATACGGCATACCAAGTCTGCTCGATACTGGTTTGAGGTTAGGAACTCCATTCTAATCAGATGCTTTGCAGAGCAACATTCAGTCATTACACAAGTGGTTATTCCAGTGGAACTGAAGAATACAGTGTAAAGGACAGCACATGATATCCCTTTTGCGGGTCACATGGGTATTGCAAGAACTCGCTGTAGAGTGTTGTCCCAGTTTTACTGGCGTGGATACAATAAGGATGTGAAGGTTTACTGTCGGTCGTGTAAAGTGTGTCAGAAGACAAGCCAGAAAGGAAGGACTCACAAGGCACCATTAGTAGCAACAGATTTGGCATTTCGCCCTTTTCAGAAGGTTGCAATAGACATTATTGGGCCCCTTCCAGTTATGTCTGATCGGGGGTATAGATTTATTCTAACATTGGTTGATCTATGCACAAGGTGGCCTGAAGCATTGCCAATGAAATCCATCACATCAAAGGGTATAGCAGAGGCTCTTATGAGCTTATTTAGCAGATTAGGATTTCCTGAAGAGATTTTGTCTGACAGGGGCCGGCAATTCATTTCAGAAGAGATGAAACACATATCTAAACTGTTAGACATAGCCCAAGTGTTCACCACCCCGTATCATCCTCAGAGCAACGGGGTCTGCGAGCGGTTCAATGGAACACTGAAAAGAATGCTAGGTAAGGTTACGAGATTTTCCACAGTTGTGGGATAGATACCTACCGGGAGTTTTGTTTGCATACAGGGAGATGCCACAAGAGAGCACAGGATTCTCACCGTTTGAGCTAGTATTTGGCGCAAATCCTCGGGGTCCAATGAAAATTTTGAGAGACTTACTGACCGGGAATTACGCTGATGATAGCATTAGGTCAAGTTATGAGTATGTCATTGACTTGCGAGAACGCATAATTACATCGTGTTCGATAGCACGTGAGGCATTACAGACATCGGGTGCAAGGTATAGAGCATACGCCAATAGGAATAGCAAACTTGTATCCCTCAGTCCTGGCAGCGAGGTATGGTTGTTGCTACCTACCAAGGAAAATCACCTGCTAGTGAACTGGCAAGGTCCATTTCAAGTAAAGAAACAGATTACTGATGTGGATTATCTGATATTAGTCCGAGGGAAGGAGAAGATTTTCCATATTAATATGCTAAAACCATATGTAGTACGTCCAACTGAACTGGAACCAGTCGTGAACGCTGTTCTTGATAGTACAGTTACTGTAGCTAGTGCAGCAGTCATCGAGGAAGATGGAGAGAAAGGAGAGGAGGTTAATCTCCAGATTCCACTATTGCCATTGGTTGCCTCGGAGTCATGGAGAGATGTAGAGGTCTCTGCAACCTTCCCACAGCATCAGAGGAAACAGGTGAAGTCACAGCTGTGCGAATTTCAAGATGTACTCACAGATATTCCTGGAAGAACTGATTTAGTTGAGCATGATATTAAACTGACCTATGGAGAGCCCATCCGGGTGAGACCATATCCTATTCCACTACATTATACTTCTGCTGTTGAAAAAGAAGTGAATGATATGTTACGCTTAGGTGTTATCTCCCCATCTGAATCATCATACTCATTTCCCATGGTCATCGTGCGGAAGAAGGATAAATCCCTACGGATATGTATAGACTTCCGCCGCTTGAATAGTGTCACAGTGATAGATGCGGAACCTATGCCCAACCAAGAGGTCCTCCTATCCCAAATAGCGGGGGCAAAGTATTTTACCAAACTAGACTTATCGAGGGGGTATTGGCAAATTCCCTTAGCAGAAGGCGCTAGGCCACTTACAGCATTTTGTACCCCTCAGGGACTTTTCCAGTTTAATTATATGTGCTTTGGACTGGTGAATGCCCCGGCAACTTTTGTGAGAATGATGAGAATGCTTTTGAGGGGACAGAAGGATGTTATCACATATATTGATGACATCTGTTTGTTTCATGACACGTGGGATGAACATGTAGAGGGATTGAAGTCACTGTTATCATGCCTTCGGGTGCATCACCTTACAGCAAGACCCAGTAAGATTAAGGTGGGGTTTCAGGAGTTAACGTTTCTGGGGTATGTGGTAGGACAGGGTGTTTTAAAACCAGTTGATCAGACAGTTGGAAGAATTTTGAATTTGCAACCTCCAAAAACAAAGAAACAAGTACGTAGTTTACTCGGTCTGATAAATTTTTATCATAAATTTCTCCCCAGGTTCTCTTCATTGTCGGCGGCTCTAACATCACTCACTAAAAAGGGCACGCCAAACAGAGTAGTCTGGACTGAAGAGTGTGATAGAGCACTGAGGAACATCAAAGCTGTATTCTCCAGCGAGCCCATTCTTCTACTGCCAGACTTGGCTAAGCCTTTTGTACTAAGGACTGATGCTTCTGCAGTGGGCATTGGTGCGTGTATGATGCAAGAACATGATGGGTTTCTACATCCTGTCATGTATGTCAGCAGGAAGTTGCTTCCGGCTGAAACGCGATATGCCACTATAGAGAGAGAGTGTTTAGCCATTATTTGGGCTGTTTCCAAACTCTCTAGGTATTTGTTAGGATCTCATTTTGTACTGGAAACGGACCATTGTCCTTTGACTTTTCTTAAGTCATCTAGATCACCAAATTCACGTTTAACAAGGTGGTCGTTGTTGTTACAACAGTACAACTTCACTGTTTTTCCTATTCAGGGTAAATTAAATGTTCTTGCAGATTCGTTATCTAGATTATGAACACTTGCTTGTAGTAAATGGGTGTGTTTTTTTTAAACCACCATTTCGATGTAGTATTTGATACTTGTACATGAGTAATGTTTTCTCAACTGTATTCTGCATGATTTTTGTATAAGCTAAGTTCTTATCATATGTTGTGTATCCAGTACAGGGTTATAGAACAGATATTCTCCGGTATAGGAGAATTTGGTGAAATTGATGTAATGTTATCACCTTTAATTTTGTGTGTAATTAGAGATGCATGATTTTTGCCATATGGTTGCTGTTGTATTTTTCTAGCAACTCGGTTCTATTGTAATTTTTTTTATTTTATTTTTGTGTTCTTCAGAATGTTATTATTGATTATTTGTAGATGGCATATTTTCACACTGATGCTATAGATTTTGCCCACATATGTAATCAGAGGTTTTGGATGGTTGGTTTCCTGATATCTACCACCCATCCAGTGAAAAACTATGTTTTTCACTTGGAGAGGGAGGGGTGGATGTCACGAACGGTTTATAGAATGAATGTCAGTACTCATGCTCCGGTGGGAACTAGATATGTTTATGTAAGTTGTGAGTTGAAGTGAGTGAATGTTAAGTTTGCTTGCGGGCATGAATGCATTAGTAGCAGTAAGCGCTAATGTCGAGTTCACGGGCATGGCTGAGTTGTTGTGAACGAAGTGAACGAGTGAAGGCGAAATGGTTGAAGAAAAATAGGAAATATATTAAGATATTGTGAAATTCGTTCCATGAGATGCTGTTCTAATTATGCACATCATACGTTGTGCTTTTCTTATGTGATGATTTATGGCCAAAGCGGCAGTCTGCCTGTGTTATTGTGTTATACTCAAGTTTGTGACATAAAGTCGTCGGATATCGTATTTACGTGTTGGAGTTTAGTGAATTAACAATTTGCTGTGAAAAACGAGCCATGTTTGTCGCTCCATGTGTATGTAATACATATTTGTCAATGTGTAGACTCAACAAGCACTTGACACTGTCCATCTCTTGAAGTTATCTTCCTACTTATAGCGCTGAGTTCCTCTTGCGCGTTTGCGTCCAGCTCTTTCCTCTATTATGGTTTTCAGCAAGGTGTTTCGTGTTTTTAAATGGCCAAAATATGTTAGCTAACTTTGATCTCCTTCATTTTCATTGCTAGCTGTTCCATGACCTCTTTATGAAGAGTCAAACAGCTTGTAAAATTAAAGCGACTGTTATTGTCCTCTGGAACAATAGTCAAATATCATTCATCAGCAGGAGTACGTTCTGACAAAAGGACTGAACGGAGGAAATAAAGCAGGGCTGTGGTGTCGGAGTCGGGAGTTGAAGTCGTGAGTCGATCGATTTTGTGGAGTCGGCAAAACATATCACGACTCCGATGCAGTTCCACGTTTGATCCACGCAAGAAAGTAGGGGATGCGTAGATGGCAGGGAGGACAGTGTGATTCTCTTGCATAGCTAGGCGGTGTTGTCGCACGGAAGGTCCAGGGTTCAAATCCTGGGTAAGCCACTCATGTCTGTTGTTTTTCTGTTGTCTAGTGTTCTACTTCTTTATTTCCTACGAGTGCCTTATAACATACCTTTATATTTGTTTCATATTAATTTACTGTTTACAGGCCTCGTGGTTTCCCTTCCTTATGTGTTATAAGTACTTTCTGACTAGTTGTTTTGCACTATTGTATGAATGAATGAATAGTTTTAAAATGCAATCTACAAAAGCCACGTATTCATTTATTCACACATATAATGTCAAGGTTTGCCTCCGCTTGCTCTGCATTAGTGGTTCAACAGTGGCCAAAACCTAGAATATCTAATGTGGATCTTCAAAGATGTCTACCTTCGCACAAGATTACTTTTGGCAGAGTTGTAAATAGAAGGATATTGATGCTTCCCCCTTGAGGGTATTTTCACCAGATATTTCAGAAGGCAAGAACAATGCTGAATTAGTCTGAGCACGTTAACTTGTTATCTAACCTGCCGCCTGTTATGAAGATGGATATTGTATGATTTAGCTCGTTCAAGCGCCCTGCTGATTTAACTTAGCGAAATTCCTTTTATTAGCTCGATATATATATATATATATATATATATATATATATATATATATATATATATATATATATATATATATATATATATATATATATATATATATATATATATATATATATATATATTTATATATTTATATATTTATATATATATTTATTTATATTTATATTTATATTTATATTTATTTATGAATATATACTAGAGTTTCTGGATCGTACATTTGCCTTTCTCTCTGTAATGATTAATTCAACTATGAATTTGTCAAGATCGACTTATACAAATTTAATTCTCAGTTACTTTGAAACAAATGTAAATTAATATGACTGGCAATTATAAAAAATAATTAGGTTTCTTCACCGAAAAGTTTTTAGGCTTGATGAATTTAGCAAAATAAAGTTCGGTTGTTTTGTTGGAATGTTTAAATTGTGACTTGCCAAAATGTTGAAGTGCCGATGCTGCTTTTCCGTAGATTCGTCTCTGTGGTGAGGGGCCCGTTTCCAGATCAGTTCAGGAAGTAACCTCTCTGGGTCAAGGCAAGAATCTTCAGGTGTCGATTTTAAGCTTTGAATTACAGTTTAGTAGTCCAGTAAATGGTCTCTCCGGGTCGTTCCACAATTAGTCGGGTCGCCTCGATATTAATCACGCGTCTTTTCCCGCTGTCCGTCAGCATCTGTTTTCTCAGATTTTTTACTCTCCCTGAGCGTATATCATTTCACTCAGGGCATGTGATGAAAAATCACCAGTATATCAGTTAATTTAAGGAAACAATTGTGAATGGACAGCGGCAGTGGCATGTGCCTGAAGGTACATTTACAATTTGCATAAATTCATAAAATGATAATATACAACTAGTCACAAGTTGATGTAATCATCACTCACTCCCTGCTGGGGTTACCTCCGCTGCTGGTTCTTCAGTGAGAACAAGCATGAAACAATCACCGGCGCCTGCTGTGGTAGTTCATGAATGTATCCTTTTTACAAGCTGAGGTTGCCAGCCTAGCATGAATCCTTAACACCACTATCAAGTATGAAAATGTCAAATTCACAGCATAAAATATATGTTACACTTACCTCAATAATGAGAAATCTTAGACTTCTTGCTCAGTAGAATAGTCTTGGCAACTTAACACAGATGCCTCGAACACACGTCTGGGACATTATTTATATTTCAGAATAACTCTGTGACTTGTGAGTGGTAATGTAGAATTACAGGCTCCGTATTAATGTTGGCGAGTTTTCTACTGAATACAGAGATGCTTTTAATACTTTTTGTCCTGTCCAATAAATTCAGAATCTAACTCTATTATTTTCTGTGGCAAGGTCTGAGCTGTCTACATTGACGTTTTCAGGAATGCAGTGCCGTATGTCAAACGTTTTCTACGTTATATCGTATTTTCCCGGCACGCGCTTCCACCTGGCGTTTTCTGACAAACTCCCACTCATCGCCGTTGTTTATTGGCACCTCAAATATCAGCCAATACATTCAAAGTTCATGTTATGAAAACTTTTCCTCATGTAGTATTCTGCATGATTCATGCGTTTGAAAATTTCAAACAGTCATCCTCCGTATAGGGAGTTGGTACTTCCGACTAATGTTGTCAAAGTCTACTCATATCACATTTCCTGCTCGCTCTTCCAAATGTCTTCCAAGATTGCGTTTATCTATAATCACCTAACCCTGCTGTCGAGTCGGAAGTAATTATGCAGTCTTAAGCAAACGCTTCATGCTCTCATTTACCTGGAGTCAATGCGGTATTATTACGTTTTAGTGAGTCAATTAATCTCTCAGGGATGGGCGATACGCTTGTCTGGCCCTGTCATGCATCGAAGCGTGAAACGTGAACAAAGACAGTAGGGAAAAAGAATGCGTGACTAATTGAATAATGCACATAATTCAGTTCGCACAACAAAAGTGATTCTCTGTCTACATTGTCAAACAGAGAATTACTTTGGAAATTGGTGAGTCATTATGGAGTTCCCATGAAGATCATTAACTTAATAAGGAAGACCTAAGAAGACATGACAAGCAGAGTTCTTCATGAAGGACAACTTACAGAACCGATTAGGATTAGAACGGGAGTGAGACAGGGATGCCTCTTGTCTCCATTTCTTTTCTTACTAGGAATAGATTGGGTTGTGAAAACATTGACATCACACAACAGAAATGGAATCCAGTGGAATCTGGCAAAACAGCTTGATGATCTGGAGTTTGCAGATGACTTGGTTCTTCTGTCCCATAACCATAATCAGATGCAAGAGACTGTGGTGAACTTCTAAATACAATATCTAAATTAGAATATAACAGTATAGTGCATAACGTCAAAGATAGGATAGTACTACAAAATTTCGGTGAGAATTATAGTCGTCGCCTACGCCTGCAACGTATTATTTGATAACGCATTGACCGAACCAAAAAGGGTACCCTATTTTTCAAATTCGTCCTTGAGACAAACGTACCACTTTTCCAAGTTAAATGCAGTATTTGCCTAGAATACATTGTGGAAGGGAAGGGGACGGATAGATAACCAACGCAAATCACGTCTCACATTGTTTCTAAAAATAAAACCAACTTGCTAGCTTTGCCCTTAGGCGGTTTTCAAAAATACGATGTAAACGTTAGAAAATGTGGACACTACGGTCAGGAAAACACGCTTAGCTCTTGTTGCGAATGACGTAATTCTCGTGTATTACGAGAGACTCTCGTATTTAGCTTGAAAGTACATGGAAAAAGAATTGAACAGGAGGTAGTTTAAAAATAAACAACTAACATAGAAAAAAAGATAGAATTTTGAACCAAGCCACTTAGCCCCATAAAAATCATATATTCGTGTACCTGAAGACTTGTTGACCAAGAATATGTTGTTAATTATCTAAATAGACCATTAAATAATCAAATATTGGTAATAATGCATAGAGAATCGGAGATACTGTCAGGTCAAGTCATGTCTGCTTAGATTGGATAGCATTTTTTTTTTGGGGGGGGGGGGAAATTAGGTGAAAGAAAGGCTAAGATAGTACGATGAAGTGGATTGGATGAAATTTGAAGGAAGCCGAAATATTATTGGCTAACCTAAATATACAAATCTAGTTGGTAATAGTAACACATAGAGGTTTGAGATATTTAAAAAAAAATAAAGTTTCATTCAAAAAGAGATGTTTGGTCTCATTGGCCAAAGCCTTTTACTTTAACGAAACAGTAAGCTGCTCGCTGCCATTTTTTTCAAAATATTCTGAGGAACAAGCAGCGATGAGCAGACTTGTGCTTTGTTTTAAAATAAGTAACAACAGAAAGCAGTCTGAACAGAGGCAGTGATGAAAGTGTGCCATATTCTATTGCCTAATTCATCGTTACTTGTTTATATTTCCTTGATATGTGGTAAGATCGATTTTATTGACTTTTTAATTAAAAAGAGTTGTGTGAAAAAAGAAAAGGCCATGTAAAAGATTGTAATTAAATGGTTCCATGGCAGACTTAGGCATGGCCTAGATGTTGATCCATCATATAAGGGACTATCTAAGAAGTTTAAAACTACAGGACTATATATATGATGGTCATACAGGAACATTACACCTATCTTATTGCATGGAAAAGATTACTACAGGAATGACAGAGGGGTAACATCCATTAGGGAAGAGAAAAGAAAACTGGTACCATTTGTTCCATCAAACTAAAGTGGAGAAGCAGAGTTGTCAGAGAGAGCTGACCATGTTCTTTTGTATTGAATGTATGTTTACATGTAAATTAGGAGGAATTAGTTTGATATTAAGACAGAACCATAACTTGCATCGACAGGGGTTCCTGCTGGCACTTGTCTGGTGCTAGTACTCGATAATAGAGAAATTCAGCACTATTTCTAAGAGTCTCTGGTACCTGCTTGTATTGAAGAAGTTCAAGACCAGAGGAGACTGAAGTGTTTGGCCAAAACAAACTACAACTGCTGTGATTCCAGGATCCAGATAAGTGCAATATCTGGCCTGGGACAACTTATCACGACTAAAGAAAAATCTCCTGTATAGACAAAAACGTTCCTCCAAAAGACTAACATAAACAATCCTAGTGACACAAAAGAACATTGGGATGATGATAATCCCCAACCTGCCTTCTAGTACCAGTAGTAAATAGAGTAATTAACATCAACTTGAAAATTTGTAACAATGTACTATGGACATATTGTCTGTTGTATGTAAATATCTTTATATATATTTGTAAATATATCTATCCATCTAAATTGATTCTCATTGAACTGTAGTCCTGACCAAAACAACTTTAGGCTCACGACCAATAAAGTTTAACAAAAGAAATTTTAAATATAAAATTTAACAGCTGGAGTTAGTTGAGTTTATCATAGTATTTAGTATATGTTTGTATATGTTTTTGTATTGAGATTCTTTAACAACACTCTTAAAATACCCTAGACACTTTATGTAGCTTTCAGTCACGCTAGTCAATAAAGAATATAACTTAGAGTGAGATCGTAGGGTGGTAACAAGAAAGGTACTCTGTCACACAGCTGTCCATTGTTTACCTCAGAGACCTTCACAGTTGATCTCACTCAAGTACAACTATATGCACAATATTCTTCTTAACATCTAAACCCACCACAGAGACAATGAAAATTCTCTATGAGAGGTCACAACAAGTGGGCCTGAAAATACACAGGGAAAAGACAAAGATTATGAGAATAAATACAAGAAATGATAACAAGGTTGAACTTGAAGAAACACCACTAAAGGACGTAGAATCATACACATATCTTGGAAGTAATATAGACAGAGTTGGAGGGACAGACAATGATATCAAAATAAGAATACACAAAGCAATAGGAGCTTTCATTGCGTTGGGAAACATATGGAGAACAAGAGAAATCAAGTCAAACACGAAAATAATAATCTTCAACTCAAATGTCAAGTCAGTCCTATTGTATGGCTCTGAGACATGGAGAGCAACAAAAACAACAACCAAAAAGCTACAGACTTTTATAAACGGGGCTTGCATAGAATAGAAGGACTTAAATTGTATGACAAACTCAGAAATGTGGAATTGATGACAAGAACCAGACAAGTGCCAGTGGAATAAGAGTTGAGAAGAAGACGCTGGCGATGGATAGGACACACATTGAGGAGACCTGTTGATAGCATTTCAAGGCAGTCCTTGTTCTGGAATCCACAGGGAAAGAGAGGCAGAGGTAGACCAAAAAACACACAGAATAGAGAACTGGATACAGAGGTGAAAATGATGAGGAAAACATGGAAAGAACTTGAGCAGATGGCACAGGACAGGAAGACTTGGCATGTGTTTGTTGAAGGCCTATGCTCCTTGGGGAGCTAAAGAGTATTGATTGGTTGACTGATTGACAACAAATGTAGTTCAATAATGAGGAGAAGAGAGCGCACAAATTATGTCATATATACATTACTTATACATATAGCTCCATATACATGCATAATGTTATGCTATATGATTAGTTTAAAAACAAATAACTATAATATCAGAAGTCGGAGTCAGAACATTTTTGGCCGACTCAACAGCCTTGAAATAAAGGTAGAAGATAGTTGTGTTCCAGAAAGAACTGGAGAAGAGAGGAATGGTTATCAGCAGCACCAAAACAAAAAACACGGTGATCTCAAGAGAAGGAAAAAGGCATCATATTATACTGGGAGAACAGATCCTGGAGTAGGTCAATCACTTTAAATACCCAGTAGCTATCCTATAAGGGGGGCATCAAAGAAGAGTTGGCTACCCAAAGAGCGGCAGCTGGAGGACTTTTCACACAATAAATCAAGGATTCCTCAGCAAAAGAGAGATTGGCAAGAGGACGAAGATGGCTGTATACCGCTCCACTTATGTCCCAGTCTTGACGTATGGAAGCGTGTCATGGGCAATGACTACAACCCACAAAAGCAAGCTCCAAACCTCAGAAATGAGGTATCTGAGGAAGGGGATTGAGGTAATAATGAGAGGCATGGTCCCCTACTAGACAATACAGCCTCAAAACCCAGCCTCTGCAGACTGAAGCATAACAGTCCCAACTACGATGGTTTGACCATGTACTCGTATACAGAATGGAAGAAGATCGCCTACCACGGCAAATATGGAAAACTAAGAGCCAGGGATCCATAACTCCAGAATGACCAAGAGTTCGCTGTGAGAACAATACTAGACATTCACTGAAAGACTAGATTGGAACCAGGCCAAGAGGAAGACCACCGATAGGACAGTATGGCGTTCTCTCTGGCAAACCTCTACAACCCAAGGTAGAACAGGAACGACAAAGTAAGTGAGTAGTATGCTCGTGCTCCTATGGAACTGTGTTAGCATTGCTTCACGAAAGTTAATTGTGTGCTTTGGCATCGTATTACCAAAAACGTGTCGTCATAAGGTAACAAACGCACTGTGTGTATGTATGTCAAGGAGTGCTTCAAATCGGACAATAGTAGTCTGTGCTCTTTGCTTAGCGTAATGTGTAGTAAATACATTAATAATCAGTCTAATGTTTATGTTGTCTGGTATTTTAAGCAGCATCAAGTTACAAGAGTCAAGAGCTCCACAACTGGCCGAAATAAAGCAACAACAACCCACTTTTCGGCTGAAGTGTTTATCGAGAGTTAGTCTGTGCGGCGCCAAAACCGGTCGAGTCTAGGTGATTTTTTGCACGTGTTTTACCGTTACTGAATAAATTGTGTTTGCGAAAGTAGCTATTGTCAGCATGAAGTGGTAATTCGTAGGTTTGTTGAATTATAAAATAGGACAAGGGAAAATATGAAATACGGAAACATTCAAGATAGGAATAGGGTTGGATGTTTTAACAACCTACTCGTACTTTAAAAAAACACGATCACTTCATTTAGAACGGCACAAACACACACAGAAGGAAAGAAAAACATGTAACGGATAAACAATTACAGTGAAACTCCATCATCGTTTATAGCTTGTCTCCCTACGGAGCATGGAGATACCACAGTTGGTCTCCTTGCAGGAATCTTCCACCCAAAAAATAACCCGGTATATAGCTATAATATTATCAAATAGCACGCAATTTAGCTATGATATTGTCAAATAGCGCGCACCATAGCTATAATATTGTCAAATAGCGCACAATATAGCTATACCATTGTCAAATAGCGTGCAATATAGCTATAATATTGTCACATAGCTCGCAATATAGCTATAATATTGTCAAATAGCGCGCAATATAGCTATAACATTGTCAAAGACAAATGAAGCAAGCAAATCATTAAAAAATAAGGCACAATATAGCTATAACATTATCAAATGAAAGTGAAGCAACTTGCCAAAAAAACAAAAAAAAAACAAACACGGAATATACAAGGGGATTGACATAAGTCTTGGGCCTGACCATGAAGGACATGTCACAGAGAGCTGAAATTGTGTATAGTGTTTATTCCTTTTCAATGTAGCCACCGTCTCAATTGACACACTTCTGCCATCTTTGCTTGACCTTGAAAAGACCTTGGGAGTAGAACACCCTATTTTTCAAACTAAACCAGTCATCACATGCCAGTATAACCTCTTCATCGCTGTCAAAATGATTTCCTTTTAGCTGTTTTTTAAGATTTGGGAATAGAAAAAAGTCTGATGGAGCCAAACCTGGAGAATATGGTGGGTGTGGAAGAATTTCAATATTGAAATCGTTGGCTGCTAGCTACTCAAGCCATGCTTAGTGAGAGGACGCGTTGTCTTGAAGCAAAGGAAGATTTTGAGTGCGCGGTATCCCTCGTTTCCTGGTCACAACCTTTCTTAGTTTTGTTAGAAGATCTGCATAGTACTGTTCATTAACTGTGTTGCCACAAGGCAGATAATCTTTCAAAAGGACACCTTTGCCGTTCCAAAAAACAGTCAGCATCACTTTTCCTGCAGATTTCTGCGCCCTCGGCTTGACAAGTGTTGGGGAGCCCGGGGTTTTCCATTGCATGCTGGCAATTTTGGATTCGGGGTCATAATGGTGTACCCAAGTCTCATCTACTGTCACCATGGTCTCCAAAAAATGTAGGTGTTTTTCCTGAAACATCAGAAATTGTATCACAGCTCTGGCCTTCTTCTTTTCCATTGTTTTGTCAAATCTTTGGAGCAGCAGATCCGGTCAATAGGGTACATTACGCCGTGCACCGTAGCGAGAAAACTCATTGAAGAAACAAACGCGTACTTCACACATTCAGTGCAAATATGATGAACTTTAAATGTGCCAAGTTTCATCTTCCTCCTGTGACTCCTTCATGGTCAGGCCCAAGACTTATGTCAATCCCCTTGTAGCTACGAGATTGATAAACGCAAGAGAAGCACCCATACAACATAAATAAGGCAGTACTTAGCTACAGAACTGACGAAAACCAGAAAAGCAAGCATATGACAGAAATAACACGGTACACAATTACAACAGAAAAAAAAGAGATGCAATCATACCAGTGGCGTATCCTGGTAATGCGAGCTAGGTGTGCTGCTACTTAAAATGAATATGTACGCCTACTATTTAACTTCTTCCCCTCTTAATTTAAAAACCAACTATATTTAATTACGCAACGATAGTTATTAGGGGTATATGTAAACTACCTCCGAAATACTAATTAACTTACAACTTGAAACTCACTGTCACTGTAATAATCTGCATTCCCGGCAACTAACAAAAATTAATCACAAAAAACACTGGACGGGCATAACCGATTTTTACAACTCGAGAGCTGCAGGACCACCGCACACATGTTCGCATTGTATTTACGTATCTGGCCATGACCCCGATCCAATCAAACCAGTGTTCAGACGTTAATCCGAAAGGTGCCGCACGCATTGTGACGGAATTACCCGAGAAACTTCGGGCGATTGCTACCAACCAATAAAAACTGAACAATAAAAAGCGTCTTGGGAAACTGAAACTAGATTATACTCGTAGATTCTATGCGGGAAAATCCGTTATCCTGGTGCGTGCGGTCCGAAAGCAGAACATTAGAAGAGAAATATTTTATAGAATAATAAATTAAATTTTTATTTTCCTTCGGGCATAGGTGTGCGCAGCACGCACAGCACACATAGAGAATACGCCACTGAATCATACCACAGAAATATATGGCCAAAAGTTAAATTATTCCCTGGAGATAAAAAAGCATTTGTCTATTTATAGTCCACAATAAACACTTGGATCTGAACGTACACTGTGCATATTTCTTTAATATAAACCTTGGGCCAAACCTTGCTAAACAAAGCGCATATACATACACACACACATATATACCCCCACAAACACGCACGCGGACACATACTCTCATTAATGTAAAGACCCAACATCAAGTCTGACATTTTTAGACAGACAGAAATTTTGGTATAATCTACAACAGCGGCCTATGTTTTCATGTACAAAATTGTTGACGTGGAACGTTTCCATCCTATATTACCCCGTGTAGTTTCCGGTGTGTCTCTGGTGAGATGAGCAAAGAATATGACTCCTATAATAGTGGGTTTAACGATCCTTTATGGACATACATAGCCGGTGTTTCCCGTCCGTCAACGATCACCATATTTGGACATGCGTGAAACTGAGTGTGACCAAACGATAATAAAACTATACGTAACAAAAAATATGACGGCTCCGTCAGGCGTGTCATGCCAGACGACCAATATGAGGTTGTGTATGGAGCTGGTAACATGATCATTGTCGTACATGGTATACTGGCCGCACCGCTACCGTATGATGGGGATGGCCTATTGGATGTTGTCACGAAGGTCTCTAGAAATTGGCTCGTTAAGAAAGAAAGAGACCTATTTGAGATAAGGACAAGAAGAACAGAAGGCGAATGCTCTCCATTAGATAGTGTTTTATAATAAATCATGGCAAGTTTTCTATTTCCCCACGACATTAGCTTCTTTCCCTGATCTCGATAAAGAAAAAGCCCCCAAACTACTGAATGAAGGATTTTACATATATGTAAATACGTAACACAGACAGCACGAGTGATACATTAAATAACTAGGTAATGATCATCGCGGCTATACAGCTTAATAGTTAATATATTCATATATAGTGGTAGGAGAAAGTAAAAAGGATGATGGTGAAAGACAATTCACACACACACAGATGAAGTGTAAAAAGGTAATTAATAAAATGTGAGAGTGAACCTTTGTTAATCGTGAAATGATGATGTGATATATTAATTGTTACCGCACTGATGTCAACTCTACACTGTCTACGAGTCTTTCAAATTTCCTCCTCTGTAAGATTATGTGATGGTATACACCGACTCCCAATGTATGTTACGCCGTGTGGGTTGTCTCCAATACGAGTACTTATTGACGAAACTCCGTGCCCTTGTAGAAGTGAGAAGGTCAGAAAATATACCGTCCTTCAACGCTTCGGAATCTCTCTAGCGTCGACAAACCATTGAACAAAATGATCTACTGGTAACAAGTATGTTTCATGCAATGAAGCTTGCTTAAAATGAATTCATGTCATGCAATACACGATTAGCGTAGAGAAATTCACTTCGTTCCCTGACGCATTGCATAGCTGAACGTGGTTCAGGCTATAAGCTTTAGCATGAGTTGAACTTGAAATATAGACTAGTCAACTTGGGAGGATATGCGATCTCGATTAAAGAAATACGCTTGTGAATGAGTTGAACTTAATACATATTGGAGAATCAACTTGTGTGTGCTTTACCTTGACTCGGGCGATAAGCGTTTGAGTGAGTTCAACTTGATATTTGTATATGCCAATCAACTTGTGAGCACTTGGTAAACAGATGACTAAAATTCTGCACTACCGACGTATACAAACGTGGGCATAGAGACCTTCTTTGTAACTTAGGAAGTGTAAGATGTTATATCTTGTACATTCTGCTATCCGGACATATACTTTGCTAGCTTCTTTCCGATAAGAGCCGAACACGTAATGTGTAGACACATTTCTGCAGGACTCCTTTTCCCTTCGTATATTCCTTAAGAACGCTATATAAAATTAAATTCCACAGGTATGAATTATAAATTCACACAGGAATGACACTGTGGAACAGGCTGTGTACAGGTTATGCTCTGGGAAACTCTATGCTCCATGTGTGTTGGTAAAACCATACTGACTTCTGGCGAACGTGTCGTTATATCTCTGGATTGCCAGTGTGTGGCGTTTCTTGGGCAGTGTCCTATGAGTCAGCTCCTTTCTCCAATAATTTGTCGTCCATCTTGTCATGCAACGTCTGCATGCTTGCGTGCGTTTTCAGTGCCCGTCAATCGCTAAATGTGTGTGGGCTCTTGTAACAAACTCTTCTCCTTTTTGTTGGGTGTTCGATGATTAAACAAACCGTGGTTTTGGATTAGTCGCCCAATATAGAAATTATCCACCCCTTATCACAAAGTCCTCTGTTGTGACATACCGTCGTCGTCTTTTGTTTCTTTGTTGACTGGCGCGCGGGCATTTTTCTTTAATCTCATCTCATTAACAAATTTAAGCTTCTTATTCGCCGTCAAAAATTCTAAAATCTGGTAACTCGCGATCATGTGTGTGTCGTGAATCTCTTGTATTCGATTGTCATTGTGTCCAAATGTAGTGGCACTGGCTTTGGTTAAACAGGGGATTAGGTATCAAACGGATTCTTTCTATGACACATGTGACCATCTCTCGCGTCAAATAATAACTTGTCTAAGCCAGGTGTGTTCTAAAAGAATCGCAGGGTTTAGGAAATATCAAAGGTGTTACTTAAGTTACACTTACGTAAAAGCCGTTCTTAGGAAAGATTACATAAAAATGATGAAAGAGCAAAAACGGGAGAGAAATAAAGTAAGAACGATTATGAAAAAAGGTAGAAGACGAGAAAGAAAGGAATAATTTATGACAATCATGTCAAACAAAATCCTACTGAAACCTCAACAGTAAGACCACATGGATGCTTTCTAACAGGCTTTTGCAAATGTGCCACTGTATGGCCGGTTCCATGCTTCATGACAAAAACATACAAGAAGAGAAATGAGCATACGTAGGTCAATTGGGAAATCAATGAGTGAGGGTTGAATAAAATTTTTTTTTTTTTTTTTAAATGACGACGTTTGCTCAAATCTGGTAAAGAAAATCGTCTGTTGTTATTGAATTCTCCCCCAATTTTGAGACGGTAATTTCTGTGGATTAGTTTATGCTGTTTTTTCATCCACAACTTATGTGTGTGTCTCAACGAAGCAACAACAAGTGGTAAAAATTCACACGTTTTTACTGTGTTGCTTCTCACTTTCCTCTCACATTTCTTCTAGCTTTAACGTCTATAATAAACCAATTCAGGACACAAGAAGATAATATGTAGCGATTTAAACAAATATAGGTCATCGAAATATGTTTTTATTTTCATTCATTCATTCATCGCCCCTCAGTTCCATAAGAGGCATATGCCCTTTACAATCTCGGACCAAATCCTTTGTCCCATGCATTGAGGTCAAGGTCATTCATCTTGTCTTCCTCGTCCCTTTCACTTCTATCTCATTTTCTCTTCTCTTGTTCGGTCTGGTTCTACCTTCTTACCTGGGGGATTCCAGAACAAGAACTACCTTGTCATGTTATTTATAGGTTTGTTGACCTGTATGTCATATCTCTTCTTCTTCTCATCTCTTATAACACGGACACATGACCTTTTTTTCTTTAGGATGATGTAGCCAACGCTATGCCCCACCCTCAGTTCTGCATGGGCTGAGTTTCGATCCTTTCATTTGATCAATTATTAAACTTCCATTATAAATACTTGAACAAGTCGTTGACTACCCCAGGTTTCAAGGATACCAGCTTCAACAAAATTTGTTAGAAAAAAAAAAAATAAGAAATGAAAAAAAAAAAAAAAAACCAAAAAAAAAAAAAAAAAGGCATAACCAGGCACGCAACGACAGACATAAGACATTATTGACTAAGATTGTCTGCCACACTCCTCCGTACACCTTAGCCCTCACGAGGACGACGCCAACTGCAAACTAAGCCCTCGTCATCGAGTCTTCTTTGTGAGTCACAATGCACATTTGAACTCCCATGTCTTTTGTGTGTGCTGGTGTCTATAGAAACACCTGCAGGAATCGATATCAGCGAGGTATTGAACTGTTCACAGGCAGCTTCGATCAGACGCTTGACCTTTCCGGCATGATTCTGTGAGGTCGTTAAGAGGTGATAAGCTTGCATTTTTAAAATAATGAACACCCGTAGCTGTTTTTGGAACTTGAATGAATTTTGTTTTTAGAATTCAATTTCTCATTTTCTTGTCAAACAGGAGTCACGATATCAGAAATTTCACATCTATACAGAAAATATGATATTTATGCCACAGATGTTAAATGATGAATTGAGTTTTTTAGCAGTTTGTATTCGTCTGTGTTTCTTATCTGAATGGTGGTTGAGTGTGAGGAGTGGCTCTGAATATTTTAAGTGAAAATTGAATAAAATATGAAAACTGAGATTAGACTTTGTTCTGATCATTTGGAATCTTTGTAATCTAAATATGTCCAAATCAGTTGTCAGAAAGTATATGTAACTTATGTTTTTCACTTTCGAAATTGTATTTCCTTAAAAAATTATGTTATTCCTGTTGCATTATTTTTATCAGAACTAAATTTCCTTCAACTCGCGTATTCTTTCATCATTCAATATGGGATTTGGCGCAGCACCTATTTAATTCGTTACGAAACGTCTATCATATCAGATTTATGATAACGTATACAAATATTTATTACTTAAAAAACAGATTGTATAATTCGGTAAAATTTGTCATTATTTTGTAGAAACTAATATAAACTCGCATAGCTCGGCATCTACTAAAGTTATTAAACATCTAATGTGATACAAGTTTTAAAATACAACAATAAGCTTCTAATTTAAATATCTGGTGCTCATGGGTGACAATAAAAATAGATAAGACTTTGAAATATAAATGTAAAACCCAGCATGGATGAAGTTTCTTTCATCCAAGTCTTTGTTGTGTGTTACACCTCATTTTGCACACAGGCTTGCACTCACTACCGAAGACATCGCTCTGTGCAACAGAGGTAGCACGAAAACACATCGATTCTGAAACCGCACCATTAATTTTACCTATGACATAAGTTAAAATAAAATATGACGTGAAACTGGCGAATGACCAACATGGTTTTTCAAATACACTGCAACACGTAACATTGTGCTTAATTGTTATCCTCGTTAGTTACCAGTTTAATTGAATTCCAGCAATTATTTTTGATAAAAATAGCATTTCACTGCAGCTTCTCTAATTAAATTGGTTGTTCTCATGTTCATCATCTGTGCTTTTTTTTTTTTTTTTCTGATTAAAAAAAAAAAAAATATATATATATATATATATATATATATATATATATATATATATATATATATATATATATATATATATATATATATATATATATAATGTTCAAAATGTTTTTTTCGTATAATTGTAGTATTTTTTCACCACTTCATCTCCCCCCCCCCCCTCCCCAAAGCGTTTGTACGGCTTTGTTATTGTGTTGGTTTCTTCTGTTTCCATAAGGTGCTTTTAATCTGTCTATTTTTTAACATATCTCTACCATAAAGTAAAAATACCTCTTAAAGCTGAGACCTAGTGTTGAAGTGTCTAATTCTTCTTGACCCTACTGCAGAATGTGATATGGGACTGCCTTTTATTAAAGTACACGGCTGTTAGACATGAATTATTGTTTTGGTTACCAGCTGTTTCCCTAGACTGGGTAAGTCAATTTTCAGCACTGCTTGTAAAGTCAGGAAACTGCTACGTACTTTTGGACATGTTCAAATTTGTTGTTGTTGTTGTTCATTCCCGTTCCAAAACTATCTGTAGATTTCCTCCAAAAATATGACGTGTCGCGCCGATGGTACACCTTGTAACAGAATACAAAATGTTTATACTAAATCAGAATAACCTACTTCGTATCATATATTAAAAATAACAAGTCAACTATTGATATGTGTAAAGTTTTTGTGAATTGCACAAATAATAAACGAGATGTAGTTATAAATGTTGCAATAGTGTAGAATCGTTGCTAAATAAAAAAGACTCAAAAGGTCAATATTTGCCAAACAGTCTGCAATTTTCAAAATTAAGCCAAAAATAAATTCTGAACTCATATGAGCTGAAAGTCAACAGCCAACCAGAATTAAGGTTGTATTGTACAGTGAAATTGTCAAACATTGCTGACATATTGTCTGAAGTTTTTGTTATAAGTGATCAAAGTTGGCCTGCTATTAGAAATTAATGAGGCCTGTACGGATTACAGTCTGTCTATCTTAAGGTGCGGACAATGTTTAACTTCAGTTGCTTGTATGATACTATATTTTTCTTTCGTTTTTACATCGTTTGCGTTGCGTGAAGGCATATCGCAAGCCATCCTTATATGACCACCAGCTATACACAATGCTACAATATATGTACATGGAAGTGAACCTATGTCTGTGAGGCTAATTACATCCTCATTGACTCTTGAAATGATCCACACACTTCCAGGGATTCCCTTGTGGTGAAACATGTTGAGAACCCAGCATTGCACACTAAGCTTGGAGAAGTCACTTGAGCCCCAGGCGTAATTCTTTGGCTTTGACTTGGTTGACTGCATGCAGAAGGATCTCATTATGGACCCAATGATAGGCAGGGGTAGCTGAGAAGTGGCTCTGTGCAGGACGTGACAATTCCTTGGGAGAGACCAGAACCAGAGGACAGTATTTTAGTTGTGCATAGTTGGAGAGCCCCCTTGGATGGAGAAGAATGCACAGTATGCCACACGTCTTCTCCTAAACAAATAAAGAGGGGAAACCTGAGGCCTGTAAACAGTAAATAAATAAATATTATACTCATAAAGGTATGTTTCAGGCTCTCGTGAGAAACAAAGAAGCAGAAAACCAGACACACTCGCTTCTGTTATTTTTCTGTTGTCTGGTTTTCTGCTTTTTTTTATTTCTCACGAGCACCTGAAACATACCTTTATGAGTATAATATTTATTTATTTACTTCTTCTCCTAGCTTAGGACCAGATGTGATGATCCTTTAAATGCAAGCCAAGCTGGAGAAATAGGAGCTCACGACTTTAACTCAACACGTTTCGGAATGGCAGAAAAGCCACAGGAAATGACTAGATCTACAGTGTAGATAATACCAAGGGGTCTTTAACTTGGTATTGGCTACTAAAGAGCGAGAGGTTCAGCAGCCCTAGTTAAACAACAACAACAACAACAACGTTGTTTGAGCGTTTGAATATTAAAAGTGTCAATTTCTTATAAACTAATTTCACGACTTGCCGGTAAAATAGGAAACTCGATCCTGGGTTCTATGTGACGTCGTGCAAGACTGTAACCCAGATCTAAAAACAAAGCATGTCAAAGGGAATCAAATGTTATCGCTTGTATAACCGTTAATTTAAACATGAACGGAAATTGTTATCTCTATGTGGCGCTTTATCAATTATTCACAAGCTTACAACGTGAATTTGTTGTTGTATAGTTATCATTTATAAATTACTCTCACAACTGCTCGATCGAAATTTCTCCATCTCCAAGGATATGAACTTTAGAAGCTCTTCGGCTGATAAGTATTGTATTTATCTTGGATTCACGAACTAAAAAAAATCAAAGCGTAATTACGGCTTTAGTATGTATTATCGGTAGTTTTAACGTGATTATTTTATTGTGTCACTGTGGCGTTTATATATAAGTATACAAATTATGAATAAATTATGCAAAAAGAAAATTAAATATACATTACAAAGCTATTGTTAATGGTGTCAGTTGGTTCATAATGTTGTCAGTCACTGCTGCAGAATGAATACATTACTCAAGTTACCTATTAAGTATGAATGATACATGCAAATTTGAGTAAGCAAACTGATTCCTCACTTCAGGATACACTAGTGGGCCAATTTTGATTTAGATAACATTAACACTTAATTTAAAAAAAAAAACTATTACAAGTTTGGTGCCAATTATGATACATAGAAATATACCAACGGTTTTTTTTGTTTACACTTTTTGTTGATGTATAATATTGGATGATGTTCCTCTTATTTTATTTGTTGTAGCTGCTGATACTAGTCTGGGTCTCATTGCTTCCCATTCTATGAGTGTCTTCTGCGCTTACGTTGACAACGTTAGAGCCCCACTTTCATTATGGTGTGCACTTTCGTGTCCATGTCTTTCAGACAGCTTACTTACTTAGTCGTTCCCCTTCTACTGTCGTTTTCTTAACCAATTCATCAGTTGTCAGTCAGAATTTTGAATAGTCTAGCGCAGTCCTAGAACCAGTTTTTCATGTTGGAAAATGGTGTACTAGTGTTCGTGGAGATTTTCATTTCTGAATTTTCTGGTAAAAAGGATAATAGTGCTAATGATTTAAGAAGTAATATCTTTTAACATTTGTTCTTCACTTAGATTTTTCTCGCTAGTAAAACGAGTAAAATAAAGTAACGCTTAGCGATTTCATACCAGATATTCTATTAAAATGTTAAATCACGCCACCCGCATACCATAGACCGTAATGATGTTAACAGTATAGGCAAACGCGACAATTAATCTCTACTGGAGAGACATAAACCTGACGGTTTAGCTGACTGGACTTATAGGCAATAAAGCGACTGATAGGTGGAATCTAGATTACACGTTATATTTCATTTGTGCATATTGGTCATTATAGTGTCTATTATTTTTGATACCATAGGACGAACCAACAGACGCCGAAAAATGTAATAGCTATTTAATGACAGGCGATCATTGTTTAGGTAGCGCGTATGGAGAGATTAATAATAATTTACATTGTACGCTGAACACCGGCGCGAGCAGGGGCGGGCGAATTAACATAATTCAGTCCGACCGAACTCAGCGCCAGCGGCGTCTGCTAACTTATAGGCGTACGGAAACACCGAGTGCCTTTTAAATTTAATCAGGACTGACGGAGTGGAAAAGAGATCGTCTTGTCCCTGTCTGTTTGTAGATATAGGATTAGCATATTTTTAAAATAAATGTTTCTTGTATTCTTCGTAGACCTGATCACAAGGGCGGCCAGCGGTCTTTTTCTTTTCAGATTAATTATTTCTTCTTTTCTTGGCTTGTGTGTCACCGATTTCATTTGTAAAACGGGCACTCGCCAGAGAGTATTGGAGGACAATAAATGTTTAACACTGGACTTACCAAACCCAGATTTATATTTTTACCAGCCACAGTAGTGAACATTATTTTATCCCGACTCCTGACAGTCGTAATTCAAGGGAAGTATACCTCTCTAAATACCTACGCTGTGCAGAATCGGCGCTTTCAAAACAGAGTTGGCCGATAGAAGAACCATCATCATCATATGAACACTATTTTTAGCAACCAGATGTTTCCCAATACTGGAAGTATTTTTCCGTTAAAGAGTGAACCTCAAGAACTCTCACAGTTTTAACTATTTGAAATAACACTTCTAGGAGAAGCACCATATTAGGCGTTCACCTCATTAACTAATTCTGGGGATGGACTGGGGCCAATTTTGGATCTGCGACAAATGGAGTGACAATATTAAGTGAAAATAGATAATATATTCATGGAGTAATTCTATTACCAAGGGATATTACAGACCTACCATACCAGGCAATTAGGTAAGAGTGTGAGAGTGGCCACTGCTTGAAAGAGTGTCCGAGTATTTTCTTGTTTGCGGGAAAACTATCCATATATCTGATTTGTCTAAAAGTTTGTTTATTTTACTGGGTTTCATAGAGTACCACTACTGTTCATTCTGTTATATAGTGCTAACCTTCAACCTTTGGGTTAATAATTTTAGGGTTTTTTCCTCCATTCGGGGAGGGTGCACTTTTTCTGCTTTATATAATATGCATGTAAATTTGATCTTTTCCTTTATATATTTTGATGTTGTCGAGTTTAAATGATAATAAACTACAAAGAAACTTACCTTTGTGTGTTGGTCAGACCCATACCCATTTATCCGTAGTTTTTCACGTTTGTGTGTCTTGTTGTCACATAGCTGTGTGGGTGTAGAGAAACTTATCTATTCTTGATAGGGAGGTAAAAGCTGTCTTGCAACAAAGTACAGTCGGACGGGTAGGCTGGAGGAGACAACTTAATCACTCCAGAGACATATCTTTCCCTCAATCTACCACCTGTGAAAAATCTATTTTCTATACCTTCTCGCGTATCTGTCGACATCCACTCTACTTAGACGGGCCAAACAAAACAATTAACCTTCCGTACGACAGTATGTATCTGTACATATTTTCAATTCCCGGATTTCAAAACACAGAATAATACTGTATTAACAACTAAATTCAGCAAATGAAACAAATCAAACGAACCGAACTGAGTTAAATACTGGACGAGAACTGGGTAAAAGACGAGGATAATAAATATGGAAATTCTCTAGTTAAAAACTTTCCTGGGGTAATTTGTCAGACTGCCAACCTGAGGATTTAAAATAAAACAAAAAACACAAACTCACACATTACAAGAAAACATTCAGTTTCCTATTGCTGATAAAGCTTCGTAACTTTGGTTTCAAGTCATTAGAAATGCGTAATTTTAATTTGACATTAAAGATCGCTATTAGAATCATGGGAAAATCCCGCAATGACAAGTTCGTGAGCAGCGCATGTCAAGGATTTCAAGTGTGGTCGGGACGGCTCGACACATTTCATTTTTAGTGCAGCGCCATAATTCATGTCACAATGACTGTTTTGTATGCTAATTTATGTAGTGTTAACATTTTCATCTCATTTAACCTTTTATTTTCTCCATGTGCCAGCTTACTTAACATGTTAGATCAATTAACGCCGAATGACGAAGCTGTAAATACAAAGAGAAAAACTTAATGCAGCTCTGGAATTTTTGACTTCGCAGAAACGTTTATTTTATGTCAATATTCAATTCAAGCTTTTTCATCATCGGTACTACATCTTCTCATGTTTTCTAGATTCAATTCTTCGGTTCATTATCATCATCATCTTCGCTATTATTGGTATCATTATCAACATTTTAGTCAACATCATCCCCGTAACAAATGTCAATTATGACATTGAAGTCGAAGAGGATATGGTAAAATACAGGGAGTCCGAGAATTATTCACCGGATTAATAACTTTGAGTAGATACCTCATCTTCTTCGTTCAATTTCAGGCGTCTACTTGAATATGCTCAAAGCAAGCAGTGGTCAGCTAGCTTGAGGCTATTTCTATCTACATAGAGTTTTCCAGGAATAGTACTGGGCACGGCCATATGTGCTTTCTGTATTCCTCGTATGTTGGGCATCTTTGAACAGATACTCAGCAAGAATTTTATCAGTGACACAATTATACACATCGGTAGTTCGTAACTTTAGCTTATTGCATAGGTGGTATCTCAAACTGTCATGGCGTGTGCGGAGTCTGAAGATTACCACTTGGACAATTTGCAATATTGACAGATAGGCTTTGTCAGACCAATAAGACACGGAACAGCAATACGAAAACAATGGTTGAAAGACTTAACAAAGTAATACTTCAAGCAGCCACTTAGTCCATTCCCAGAGGGGCAAGAAAATGTACAAATCTTACTGGACAGAACTTTAAAAGTTTGAAGATGAAGTAACAGAAACCAGAAACACAGCACAGAGAGAGAACAAACAACTGAAACAAACATCTTATTAAAAGCCATCACCGCAAGAGTAGAAACGAGGGTTACCAATCAATTATACCGCATTTACAGCCATAATCCAAAGAATTTTTTATTGGTCACATTCACTGGATGAGCGGGTGGGAAAGATTATCTACCCCACTTTGCTGACACTGCTTTACCTATATCAAGGCTTCTTAACCTATGATCCACATAATCCGTGGGGGTCCTTGAATAGATTCAAAGGGTTCTGTGTACATAACCAAAAATTTAAAATATTTAATTATGTGTTTATGTATATTTGTTTCTAAGAAGGGGTCCGTAGCTTTTACAAGACGATCAAATGGGTCTATTAATAAATATAAAAAAAGAAAAGTTTAAGAAGCCCTAAATTACATACTTTGTACAATAACAGGGTTTCTAATAATCGGGAAATTCTAATATTACCGGAATTTACTTCATTGGCCTCACCTGAGTCAGGAGTGTTCCGTGTTGGTGTGGTCTCTAGGGCGCGTTAATAGTTATTCTATCTTTCAGGCATTCCATTATACCCAGAACTTTAAAACAAATATGTGGTTATTTGTTATGGTATTAGATTGAAAATGAGGATGTGTACTTAGCAAATACTAAAAGTACTGAGACGGTGGAATCAGCGAATAGTTTGGTCACATATGGGACAACGTTGTACATAAGAGTATCACGGAATTATAGGATAATCCGACGGACAAAAGACTTCAAAACACCCATATTACTCTACGACAAACATAAGATTTCAGTACAGTCATTTGGTTTGGTTTGGTTTGGTTTTAAGGACTATCTTCATTGCACACGGAAAACTCCATCAGAGCTCCGACCTCCTCCGAATTCCGTAGCACTGGCGAGAATCCCAATATGTGTATATAGGAATCACACATTCTATAAATATTTTTGTGGTGGGTAGGTTTCTAATTTTGAAATTTTGCCAGGGCAGCGGCGTGAAAGGCCTACTCTTTACGATTTCCAACTGCCGTGGGATTTTTAACGTTCGCATCTTGAGCACGGGACCACTTATTTTTTCACCCTTCTCCGAGAAGGCTAGGCATCCGATCTCACTGCCCAGGAAACCAGGAGGGAGTATGACATCATTAGGACCACTGGTTCTGAGAAAAAAATTTCATAAATTATATTCCCTCAACTGGGAATCGAACCGGGTACCTCTAGAATTCGAGGCGGACGCCATACCTCTTAGCCACTATGACCCCCAAACTACAATCTTGAGATTATTAAACGAGCATAAAGCTCAACACAATCATAAGACTCTTCAACTGACAAGGGCTTCAAAAAAATCACATGACTTTTACAGATGTGACATCCAAAGAGACACATGACGCCTACAAATAAATACAGCTCTTAGACTTATGGCTTTCGAACACACATAGGACGTACAAAATACTCCCACACAGACATAACACTTCTACGCATATATACTACGCTTTAAAATACTACGAGGAAGTTGAGGGGAACTGCGGTAAGACGTGGAATACAATGGAATAAAAATACTACTAAGCATACTATTGTCAGGCGTGTTTAGAACGTTGGTTAAGCATGTCTACAACCAGCTAGCTACAGGAATATCTTGCCTTTGAACCACCATCACTAAGCGTCACCTCATGGTGATCAGCTGCAGGAACTATCAGCATTCATACCCTTCAACATTTGCTAAGGAAAACTGAGCACCTATGGGTTTACCTGGAGTGCAATGATGTCGATTGTGAATAATAGTAACAATACTATTGTCACACACATATAAAAATACAAGTAGTTATCTATTTTACGCGTGTTTTATGTACGCGAATTCGAACTTACGCTCACCAATTTTTGGGCATTTTTTTTTTCGCTCCAAATTTAAGTTACTCGATCCGATGTTTACACATTTGTGTAGTATTTTGTCTGCGTGACAACAGGAGCGCGAGAGCAAGATGATGCCTGTCATGAAGTGACGTCTGTATCACAACACGAATTCTGCGTAACTCTGACTACACCGCACGCCATACATTGTAAGAACTGCAAGATACACAGACCAATCAGAACGCTCCGTTATGCCGTGTTTACTACAGCCTTGGATAAATAAAATGGAAGTCCAAATATGTGCAAACAAGTATCGAAGGACAATTAACTACAGCATTATGAAAGAAGTACCACCTGGAAGAGGCTACCAAATTGATATTAGGGATATTGCTCTACCCGTAAGTACTAATACTTTTAGAAATACTGATATAGGACGGGAGAGATCTCTAGCTGAATGCATCGAAGCGCCAGGTTAGTCCATTATTTAGCTGTGTAACGTACGCATAGAATAAAATGCATTTTGGAATGAATAAGGTAGTTTACTAGAAATATGTAGAATAATATAGGGCCTATTTTAAACTTTAGATGAATAAAGTCGCTCCAGGAATAACTTAGATAAATAAAATCTTAGTTTTCCTGATTTGCACAATAGGCAAAATTTACTATATTTTCTGAACTCAAAACACATTCGTTGGGGAACCACATCGGACGCTCGAGGTCACCCTATATATAGTGCGTGTCTAACAGAATCAGGTCAGTCACAATATTTGAAAGCGCCAGCGAGCGGCAAAAGAAAGCAAGTGTTAGTGGAAGCGATTTGCCTTCTGTACTTGAAAGCAGACCTTAAACGACCATGAACAGCTCGTCTGTGTGTGTGCCTGAGGGTAGGAACGAATCTATATATATATATATATATATATATATATATATATATATATATATATATATATATATATATATATATATATATATATATATGTGTGTGTGTGTATATATATAATTATGTGTATTTCTAGTGATTAATCCACCTGTATGATAATGGAGCCGCGGTGGCATAGTGGTTAGTGCACTGGCTTCCTAGCGCAGTGGTCTATGGTTCGATCCCCAGATGAGGCGGAAAAATTTTTAGGCCACAAACGGCTCCTGGGTCGACCCAGCCCCAAATGGGTACCAGAGCTACTCTGGGAAGGTTAAGGCGGCCGGCGTGATGCCGACCACATCACCCCTCGTGTGCCGACGGTCAAGATAATATGGGCCTAACACCATATTCCCAATATGCCTCAATGGGCGTGTAACGGGTTCCTTACCTTATGATAGGAAGTGTGTAGATATGTTAGAAAACTACAGTGTGTTGCTGGTGAACTTACAGGCTTGTGTGTAATTCTGAAGGCAAAGCCAGCCTAGAGAAATATTCTAAATAATTGAGAATGATGGCCAAAGTGTCTGTAAGTTTGGAAATGTATTTAAAGAAGTATTTCTTAATGGAATGAGACACATACCAGGAACATCAGGAAGGATGAAAGTAATTGGATTACTGTATAGTTTGATATATTACTTAGTAGTTTTATTCACGACCAAATTATTGTAGAGAGGCGGATCATGGAAAACGGATTTTAATTAAGGATGTAGAAGAAATTTATGATCACAGTGAACTGAATTGATTGTTGCTTTTATATTATATCTTGTGCATCTGCTAGCACTCTGTCTGAAACTGTCTATCATCCCCATCTGTGTCATAGAGAGATATTGATAGAGAAATACAGGGATTGCATTTAACTTCGTTTCAGGTTTTATACTGTAAATCTAACAAATATACTGTACAAGAGGCATCTCTTACTGAGGTTACGACGGATGCAGTGCCGGTCTATGTTAGAGGGTCAGACATCTCGTGTATACCGCTTGGAAGAATTTCAGGAAATATTCCTATCCAATATCAGAGGGAGCCATCTTCAGTGACTCAGATAAGTTGCCCACAAAGGAAATTGTACAGCATATCTTAGTTCCCCAAACATAAAATAAAACATTTTGTGGTGACTATAGCAGTGTAGATCTTCAATCAGAACTGTGAAATTAACAAATATTACTTAATCAGAGAGAGATCAACCAAGCAAGACTTTCTCCATAGTGATAGACATTTTAATTCAGTGAAAGACTTTGTTGAACATTTTATTATTTATTTAATGTTGTAATATGATTTCTTTTAAAACTTTTCAAACAGAAAAGAGTAAATGTACAAATAAATTGTAAATATTTACCAGCAGACTTACTTAAATTCTTTAAGTTAAGTTACAATCCTTGTTAGTGAAATTAAATAATTACCCCTAGCAGAGGTAATAACAACAATCTTCTTCTTCTTTGATCCTTAGCCGCCGACCGTCAAAGCAGTCAGTGGCCATCACGCCTAGTGGCGTCTTGTAGGGCAACAACAAATTGATTCCACTTTGCTCGGTCGGTGGCCATCCTTCGTACAGTGCCCCAACTCTGGTTCATTCTTTGCATCTCAGCCTCCACAGTCCTCCGCCAGGTTGTTTTTGGTCGGCCTCTCTTTCGTTTTCCTTCAGGAGTCCAAAGCATAGCTGTTCTTGTGATGGCGTCGGGGTCTCTTCTGAGGACATGACCAACCCAGTTCCAGCGTCTGCCAGCTATGATGGTGTGCATGTCCTCTTGCTTGCTACGAGTAAGCAGATTTTGGTTAGTGATGGTATTCGGCCAAAAGATTCGGTGAATTTTTTTTTTTTTTTTTTTTTAACAACAATAATTACCATATTAACAGAGGAGGATCTGGAGAGGTAGCAAATAAGGACTCAGAGTACTACATTACCATCTTCTCTGGGAACTTATACAGCTTGACCTTACCTTTGTTGTCTATACACCCTTACTCTTTTCAGAGAAGGGGTATTACTGATAAGACCAGACTCTTATCTAGCAATATCCTGGTATCATCTGATACACCTTTATGTCCAGGTTATCATATTAAATTCTATAGCCATCTACCCTCTTGCGACAATGCCAATTTGAATGTTACGTTGAGGGATTTTTGGAAGGCATTCACTATTAAAGATGCACTTTAGCTAATCAAGACTGTGTAGAATGAAGTTCTGCGGCAATGCATGAACAATTCTGCCATGACTTTTTTATCGTTGATGACAACAGTATCATAGTTATTAAGGAAGGTGTCAAAATGGCTTCAAGAGCTGGTTTAGATGGAGTTGACGAAAATGAAATTGTAAATTTGCTTGAATCTCAGAAAGTAGAACAGAGTAATGAAGTTGTTGGGCTAGCGAAGATCATCACAGAAGTAGAAGAAGAACCAACAACTTGCACCAGCCAACAACAACCATCAGGATGCCAATTTACAGCCAAACGATTAAAGGAGACCATACAATTTCTTGAATCCTGCCGTGAGATCTTTGAAGAAGATGATCCTAACATGGACAGAAGCTTGATCGTCAGGAGGAAAATTATGGAATGTGTTGTTCCGTGTTAAGAAATCAGCAGTGAGGAGAGAAAGTCACAAACTCAACTCTAGACATCTTCTTCAGGAAATAATTCAATGCTGCATCGCTTGCTTCTCGTTCAGATGACTCACCACCCTACCCCTTCTGAATTAGACGTTAATGAAAATGAAGAAGGTAATAGACCTTCTCCTACCAGGGTTGAATAGTGTGTCAGTGTTGTTTTCTATACATGTACATGTTATGAAAGGTATAAATTAATTTAAACTGTTAATATTACATGTATTTCTTTTTATTATTATGTACGTTATTGACGAAACGCGTCGCCCTAACTTTAAATGTAAATGAATGAGAAAATAAATCATGTTCCGTTTACGCGATTCCTGCTTAGGGGAGGTTCTTTGGAACGTATATATGGCGTAAACAAAGAACTACATGTATAGTAAAATATATACGTTCGTTTATATAAATGATATCCAGAAGATATTTACAACGACAAAGGCATTTCCTTAACAGATAGTGGCCGTGGAAGAGTAATGTGTTATAGACTTCCTTATACTAGGTCCAGATTTATAAAGTTCGAGTGGCCACCTCCCGTCCTCGTTGCCTGTAGCTTTTAGGGGTGAGTAGATGAGGATGAAGGTGAAGATACTCTACTCAAGAAATACTTCTGACAATACTATTATATCCACATATGAAAGAGTATTATATGAAGTTATTTATGAGTGATAATGGAATGTAAGCTGCAAATAGCTTGGAGAAATTGAATAAGCTATACACGGTTTGTGTTCCAGCCACCTGTCTTCAGATAATAGAAATGGTGGTAAAATAATTGGCTCAAGACGAACGCCCCCACCGTAAATATAAGTTCAGTGCTATAAATACGAGAACATGGCGTACCACGTAAAAATTATTAACTCCAGCTCTCAGTTTACATTTACGGGACCCAAAGATGCAGCAAGAGAGAATAGAATCAGCGACCCATAGCTTGACTGCTTGCATCAGTGTCAGCGAACCAGAGCTGACCAAGACCCTACTCCACCTCCACGTGGTGGTCCTGGAAACAGGCTGCATCACTGCAGTCTTGCTGAGAGTATAGGGATCGAAGAGGGAAGGCAAAACCCGGTCCCAAAAAATGTCGTGCTGAAGTCGGATGTGTCGGCAGAAAGGCGTAGATATCACAGCTCCGGCGTAAACAGACACAACGCAACCAACGTTCTTTTCAGGACGAACGAGGAAGAAGAAGTTTACATTTACAAATATAGAACCAGGAATGTTTATTAAATTACCATTTGACGTTAACAACAAGACAAGTGACAGAAGACGTTGTAGATCTGTTACTTTCATGTGAAATGGTGAAATGGTAGCTGGTGATGATGAACAAATTGTGCTTAGTTTCCTGGTGACTGATTCATGTAACACTTTTCCTACACTCCTATCATGTGAGCCAGAAGTAACTTTAAGAAACAAAAAGGGAGTAAAACATTGTAACTATATCCTACCAGGCAGTTCACAGAAGGCGACAAAGTAAGGTTGGAAATAGGGTCGGCTAACCAATCGTGTAAAAACTTGAATCCAGAAAGCTACATTAGTCTAGATCAGCGGTTTTCAACCTGTGCGCCGCGGCGCCCTGGTGCGCCATGACTGATGGTCAGGGGCGCCGCGGGTGGGCGTTGATTTTATTCCTATTTAGCTGTAAAGAAAACACAGAGCTGTGGGAAATTTTATTTTTGGTGTTTGTCAACCTGCGTGACCACGGAGAAATTTCGCTTTTGATGTTGGCCAGCCTTTGAAGTCCCGCTCCTCCGACCCGCCTATCAACTTTCCGCGCATTCACCATGTCAGTGCTAAGTGCTTTCTGGACACTGACTTCCTGTTAAAAGTTGCATACCTCTGTGATCTTTTTGAAAAGTTGAACTCGTTGAATAAGTCTCTGCAAGGAAGTGCAACTCATTTGATTCAACTTATTGACAAAGTTTCGGCCTTCAAAAAGAAGCTTCTTCTTTGGAAGAGAAAAATCAATGGAGAAATGGACTACTTCCCAGGTTTGCAGCAGTTCATTACAGACAATGAAATAAATTTTAGTGCAGATATTGTTTCTATAATTCAAGGACACTTATCTCAACTCAGTGTTCATTTTGAAAAATACTTTCCTGAAAACTGTGACAGGTTTAAGTAGGTTCAAAATCCCTTCAGTAGTGATGCTCATTCGGACTTCAGTACCGCAGAAGAAGAAGAATTGATAGAACTTTCATCAGACTCTTCACTACAAGCAAAGTTTTCATCCATGGCACTGCCAAAATTGTGGTATTCAGTAAAAGAGGAGTTCCCAAGCTTGAGCAAAAGAGCACTGAAGATATTAATTCCTTTTGCAACCTCCTATCTCTGCGAGGCTGGGTTTTCAGCAGTGGCTGTCACAAAACCAAGTTCAGATCAAGAGTTGATGTGGAGAAGGAAATGAGGGTAGCTGTACCTCAGTTGGTGCCAAGATTTGACAAGCTGTGTAACAACAAGCAAGCTATAGTTTCACAATGAGGTGCCTGGTACTTTATTCATCATATTTTTTTTTTAGTTTTACTGTACAAGTTTTGTGTTATGGAGATTGAATCATGAGTGCAGTATATCAGTGAATGATTTTCAGACAAAAATAAATTTAAAAAAGTTAGAAAGAAACAACTTTATCTGTGCTGTTTTTTTTTTTTTTATAGTAAGGGTTTTCAAAGTACACTTTGTGTATATTTTTTCTTGTACGTGTAATTTTTTCACAGATTGTCCAATTGTACTTTTTTTTTAAAAATTACATTAACAAATTGCATTGTTTAAAAGCCTTTCCAAAGCTCTCCTGCTAAAAAAAAAGTTAGGCTAAATGTCGAAACATCGCAAGAGTTTTTACCAGTTATCCTACAGGGGAGCCGCAGAAAGAATGTAGTTGGTCAGGGGAGCCATGGACTCAAAAAGGTTGAAAACCGCTGGTCTAGATAATTCAAACAGCGGTGGAGCACGAGATGAGGTAAAGATGCTAGCGTTAGACTGGCAAGTATTCAGGAAACTAGTTATAACATTACACAGCAATTCTTGTAACCGGAATACCCAAGGCAAAGAAAATAGAGGAAGATCGAAACACACATGGAGAATTGGATCAGAGACAGGCATGAAAGGAATAAAGAAGATAACGATATATCAAGAACGGGCAACACTGATTAGGCATGTTTAACTGGAAGTTGTCGAAGGTATATGACCTCACGATGTCATAGTGTCATTATTATTAATGTGAAGCTTTTAATACCATGTTCAACCTGACCCGTTGTGGACCCCATCGGTTATACTTGGGTTATGTTGCATGATTTCTTCAATTTTGCTGCTGTAACTGATGTTAGCCTTGAAAAGTGCTGGTTCTGAAAAGGACCGCTATTCCGCTGTCTGGATGGGTCACGTTGTTTGCTTTTTCCTAATTGTCGTGGAATATTCTAATCCACATATAAAAATTATCAAGTAAATATAAAGCCTAATAAATACATATAATAAATAAAGGAAGAAGAATGGTAAAGAACAGTGCTGTCACAATGACTGTACTCGAAATCCCCTTGTTTTCTACTGCGTATGCAAATTGTAACGTTTCACGTTGATATTAAAGGCGTTCTGCAACATACACGCGTTTCCCAAACACACAATAAAATGTGCTGCCTTTCTAAGAAAAACCTTGAAATATGCAAGTTGACCTAAATTTTAAATTCCATTCATGTCTTTTTCTACACTATGTTACCAAGATCAAAAGACAGATGGACAAAAGGATAGCGAGAAGGGAGAGGCAGAAAGCCAAACACTAAACACGCTTCGCGCGATACACAAATGCTGCCATCACGCGTGTAAGACTACAAGCACTAACTTTTTCGGACGGACAGTGATAAATTCACTACCCTTCCCAGAGTTAGGTTTTAAAATCATAAAAAACGCTTATTAGGAAAGATAACAATAGATGGGTTTACGGTTGAAAACATAACAGTACCCAGACAGCACATCTTCGAAACAGGAGGTAGAAAATACATATTTTGAACGCAGCCACGTAGCTCTTTTAAATTTGGATATTTGGGTTCCTTAGGGCTTGCTGACCAAGAATATGTAAAACGTTACGCAAATAGTCCAGGAATTAATAAATTATACCCAAAATAAAATAGTGGGGATGCCTGACAGCATGGAATCATTTCTGCTCATAAAATTTTTTATAACGTGTTTGAAAAAAATCTTACGTTACAGAATTAGCCTACCATGTAAACTCCAAATTGATTGGAGCGCAACAAATGAAAGACTAACCACGATTGGTCGGGCTATAAATACTATCTTTCGTTGTTAGGGGAGACGTGAAAAGGTAACATTTTTTCAAACACTTGTCGAAACGTGGCCTCATTGGCTAGACTCGCTGATATACTCACTTAGGAGCGTTAGTTCGAGACCACTAGTGCAAATAATCTTGATAAAGCAACAGTGCGTTGAAGCCAGCTCATATTTGTGTTAAATAAAAGCCTGGAACATAAGCAGATGGGAATTTGTGCCAGTAATTGTGCCAGAATTCATTGCTAATCAACGTATCTGTGTTTATTTCCATGAAATTGTGGTAAGCTTGAACCATTCAGTATCTTTTAATGAAAATTGAATGTAAATTGTTAATTTATGCCTGTATATATATGTGTAGTTCAGTGGCAAACAGGAGATAAAGCCTATAATGCTCCAGCCTGAACAGAGGGTGTCGGAGGGAAGTAAAACGGCATGGAATGGCCAAATAGTACACTGACACCTGGATGATTGATTAGACAGAAATAATGCTGGAAGTGCAGAGGCGTAGTGACCATTAAGGAGGGTAATGCTGGTATAAAGTATTTCAGATGAAGCTGACAGTTGGCCTAACGCTCTGAACTCAATGTTTGTGTTGTATTGTGCTCAGTGTAGAACTAGAGTATCAATTAGTTATGAAGTAGAAGGTACATCCTTCTTGTTTTCAGGGACCGTGGTCTTGATGGTACTGAGCAGCACCTGGTCAGAGCTTTGCTGAATCCAGAGTCGGACAGCATACTCCTTGGTCTTTTTAGCTATCAGTGAGGTGTCTCCAGAGCCCAGAGGAGAATTCGAGCAGAGGAGTCCTTCCCTGCCGCCATCACGCAAGATAAGCTGATTTGGCCAGCTGAGCTCAACATTATGTCCCCTCATCTTGAAGTGACTTTGTAAAAATAACATTCAGAGGGGAATTTAATTGTCTTAATATCAGGAACTGAGAACATCTCCAATACTAGTCCCAAAAGACAAACTATTGAAGTCATGATGACAAATACCAACAGAGCTTGAACAAAACAAAACCAGTATTACCTCATATTACCACTACACAACTGACACACATAGGATATTTTAATAATATATGTCACTACAATATTCATATTGATAAAGTCTGTACATATACTTGTAATTAAAATTGATTGTGATTCCTGGTTCCTTTGTATTTGAATCAGGACACATATACCTTTATGATAACCATGAATACATATTGTTATTTGAAAAGTTATCAGTGACTCCTTAAGATATTCTCATAGAGTGTTATATGTATGTGAGTGTCACAGTGTTGTCAAGAGTAGTGGATTAAATTAAATTGTTTATCTGTCTGTTGTTGTGACTTACAGTTCATCATACACATACCCTAGACACATAACGTAGTCATCACACTATTCCAGAATAATTCTGACTGAGATATATAGATATGTGGTAGCAAGTAAGGTTATCTATAATACACTACTCTTAATAGATATAGATACCTTCACAGCTGATCTCAGTCAGTACACTAAGTCCCCTATAAATATTTATAACATCCCACTTCACCACACTAATCTTGTGGCTTCTTCAATCTGTTACAATGCCCTTTTTTGAACGTGTGTTGTTGTTTTAATTCATATGTTTTCGCTTGTTTGCTGAAAGCCCTGAAAAGGACTAGTCCTTAAAAGGACTACTGACTGAGGTGTAGATCCGTGTATGCTTTTGGTTATCTCAGCTTGTGTTTATCTCTACTGATTGTGTCGTCTTCCTTATCTCAGTTGATTTAGAGTTTTGTTGATTATTGTTGGCAGGAGGTTCTCTAGTATCTAATTTAGAATCACTTTCTTTATGTTGTTGTTTTGTATTTTTGTGTTATTTTATTTGATATGTCAGTTATGAACTGCCTCTCTACTTCCATTCTTTCTGCATTTCCCGCTTTCATTTCCGCCAACTTTGCGATGTCTACTTGAATTTGTTGTTGCATTATTTCCGTATCTCAGATCATTAGTTTCACACTTTCGCAGACTCCAGGGATTTCCCTGCATCTGACTGATGGGGCTTTTTTCTGTTGGAAGTGCTGTCTCTTTCTGCCCGCAGCTTTTATTATATTTCTCTCACCTCTGACGTCAACTGTCTGATTTGGGTTGTTAAACTGTGTTCATATTATGCTGATAGTTTACTTGCCGTCAGTCTGTATTGTACGTCACTTCCGATGGACATTATTAGTATCTGTCTGGTTTCCTGGAATGCAAGACAGCTGCGGTATCTTGCTATGCAACCTTTGAGGCGGTTAAAACATTTTAATTTGGCGCTAGGTAGTTGTGGTCCTTGTTCTCCCTGGTCCAGCCACTGTGTGGCTTCCTGCGCAGTATCTGCAGACTATCTTTTCTGCACCTGCTTGAAATATGAGAATCCCTGGCACTTGGAACACTGTATCACTTTTGAGATATAGGTTCTTCTTTGATCCACTGTGACTGAGCGTCAGCTCTTGGTGACCTTATCACTGGTGAGATATAGGGTTCTGTCCTTCCAGACCTATCATGTGTAGATATCATCTCCAGGGTTGCTGTCCCTAGTATAGTAACAATCGTCGGGCTGGTTTCTCTTTATTTTCCACATGATTAGCCTTTGACGTCAGTGGTTGTAATATTAGAATTTTCAGTCTGAATGTGGGTGAGGATTTCTCTTTCTGTCCAGCTGGTGTCAACACTTCTTATAACCAGCGTCTTGTTTTCTTTGTAGATTTCAGCTTGGATTTTGATCTGGTAAAGTAGCTGAAATTCTTTTTGGACCAGACTCTATTGTAGTCATCAGCCATTTGGTCTTGTCAGTGTGTCAGTCCGGGCAAGTATAATTCTCTATTGGTGCTTTTTTATATCTATTATGCCTCCTGCTGACGATTCCCTCCGGCATACCAATCACTTTGTCATCAATGTTGGTGTCCTCTTCTCCCGACATCTACGAGATTTTGATAGTCTTGTTTCGTCTCCTATGGGGGGGGGTGGGGGGGGGGGGGGGGGGTTGTTTGGTCTTGGTGGTTGGTATCTCCTTCCCTCCACTGCCGAAAGCGTGTCTGGTTCGCTTCTCAGACTCGTCGTTTTACTTGATGCCCTCCTCAGGTATCGATTTGAATAGGATGTAGGTTTACTTTGCTGGACGCAGGATCGGGCCTTTTCCTTTTGTGCCGGTTTTTTATGATCTTCGCTGGTTCTCTCGTCGCCTAAATGGGGGGCTGTTTATGCTTTGTTGTCTCCTATATCGGTCTTCTCGGCCCCTTCACCCTGTTTCAGCAGTGAAATTGTTATCTCAGGCTTCAGAGGTTGTTCTTTGTTCTCCGCCGTCGTCGGAGTTTGGTGGTGCTCCTTTAAGGGAGAACTTAATGTGATTGTCGATGCGGCTCCATGAGATGGTGGCGGATATGGCCCTCAGCCCTTTCACAAATATGTCTGAGCAAGCTCATAATGCTTTCCACGATTTCAGTCACGAATGGGTCTTCGTCTATCTGATTTGGATTATCTGTCTTTGCTACCTCCTTCACAGCGTCTGGAGTTGTGTTAATTGGCTTTACTGGCATGTTGTTTTCAGGTTTTGTTGTCAGCTTCTGAGAGTTGTGTTGCTGGCTCTGATTTGTCTTCTGTCTGGCTTGGATCGAAGCATTTTATATGTTGACTTGCGTTACGGATCTTCAAAATCTTTGTCCTAGTTTTCTAAATTACCGCTCTGTTCAATGATGCGGCTGTTTTGAAGAAAAAAGAAATAAGATAGAAAATATTTTGACAAGCTTTTTTTATTTAAATAAAGTTTTGCCTCGTATTGGCGAAGCACGTCCCGTTCAATCTAGTCGGTTATATTAGGGCACATCTATAAATATAAAAGACCTTTAGGTGTGTTAAGAGTAATTATATTGACAAGCGATGTCTCCACTAATTGTTATCTTAAGTCTTACTTACTTAGTTGTTCCCCTTCTACCGTGAGGTGTAGAGGCCACTGAGTACAATTAATATCCTGATTTTATTGTGAATTTTGGGCTCATAAATTATTCATTGTTTGTCTTTCTAATAGAAAATTTAAAATTCTCAATAGCCCATGAACGAAGACAGTATGTACATTGAAAATTATTAAAGTTTATTAATCTATTACAAACAGAGAAGCACTGTGGACGCCATGTTAGTGCATTGTGACCGATCAATTTTCATCTCCCGCTGAACACTTTTAGTTATTGTCACCCTTTCAGATCACAGTTGTTTTATGTTGTAAAAGTTGTTAGCTGATGCCGGCAGAACGTGTCAAATTGTGCTTCCAATTAATTCCACGGAAATCGATAAATCATTGTCACGAGAGGGTTGGGTACTAGTGAAATTATAAGATATCCTGGACAAAGAGTTGTATTAGGTGATACCAGGATAGTGCCAGATAAGAGACTGGTCTTATAAGAAATACCCCCTTTTCTGAAAAAAATAAAGGTGTATCGACATCAAAAGTGGGATCAAGCTGCAAAAGTTTCCAGGTATGCTGATATAATTTGTTCCTGAATCCCTATGGGCTCCCTTTCAAGATCCTCCTATGATTATATTATTATTATTATTAGTATTGACTCTGCTAGGGGGATTAACTAAATTATTTACCAACAAGAACTGTAACTTAACTTAAAGAATTTAAGTATGTCTGCTGGTAAATATACTCAGGGAACAAAGTAAGTGTGCAACACTTTATAGGGCACTGTGAGAGATTTCATGGACGAAATGAAATAAAAGTTGGCACACAATGTGCTTGAATACTGAATAAAAGACCAAGTGATCACTTTGATTTTAGTGAAAGTGTCATGAAAGAAAGATAAAAACTAAAGTCAGTGTGGCATCCCCACGAAAAAATGAAATCTTGATTTCAGTACCGTGTATGTCCACCTTGAGCTGTTATCAATGCTTGACAGCGCCTTCTCATCGAGCCAATGACACGTTGGATCTGTTGTTGGGGGATGTTATTCTATTCTTCTTGCATTGCTTGTGCTAACTGGTGGTGGTTTTCAGGAGGATTTTGTCTTCTTCGCAGCCTACGCTCCAGTTCGTCCCACAGGTGCTCGATGGGAGAAAGGTCCGGGGAAACAGGTCTTAAACCTGGAATGTTCCTGGCAGTCCATGTTGCCTGAATAAACCTGTTACGCAAGTGCATAAGGCGTATGTATCGGTCTTGTGCAGGGGTGGTAACTCGTGGTCGGCCACTTCTATGGCGATCAGCAGTGGATCCAGTTTGGTGGAAAGGAGCTTGAATGCGTGATATAGTGTTCCTGTGAACATTGAAATGTTTTGATACAGCTAATATAGTCGTTCCAGCAGCTAACATCCCTATAGCTATTGCTCGCTGTTGTTGGTTCAATCTTGGCATTGTCAAAAAAGATGTTTCTGTTGGACTCTTGGTATTCTCTATTTCAACGATTACGTTTTCTCATGCTTGTGATTAGAGCTACACACTTACCTTTCTTTTATCTGTGATAAATTCTCCCCTACGGCACTTTTCACGTGATTTATCTTGCACCGTGATTATCTTCCCATGAATAGTGTGATCCAATTGTAATTGCACGGGTAAGTGAACAATACTCACACAGAAATGTGTGCCAACTTGCATTTGAGTTCACACAAGAACACACGCACAGTACCCTGTTGAGTGCTGCACACTTACTTTTTTCCATGAGTATATTTACAATTTATTTTTACACGTTTTCTTTTCTTGTGAAAATCTCTCACTGAATTCAAAAGTTGATTACAAAATTAAATAAATAAAAAACACTTGCAAATTGTTAAAATTATTTACAGTCTTTTAACTTTATAGGAACGTTCTCCTCTCTAGGCTGAAATCACTGTAATTGTAGACTGTCTGTATGTTATGAGTTATTTTATCTTCTTCACAGTTCTTGGAATTAAGTAACCACTGACTAGGACGTTTGCCTATCGAAAATGCACTGTTTATTCATCATTTTACTATCTAGTTGGTGGTGATGCTGTGATACACTATACAGTAGCCTTGGGTGGCTACTTAGCTTGAGATCTTGATTTGGTAGTCAGTTCCACCTTGGGTCTTGCAAGAAGACTGTCTCGTCCAGGCTTTTGGATCTGGGTGACCGGCCCTGTATCATTAAAAGGCACTCGCACCTCTGAATCCTATAATGGAGTCTGGCTCTTAAAAGTGGCAGGTAATTGCAGGATGTAACCTGAAAATATATTTAATGTCACCACTGTATTGCCTATCTCTATCTCCCTATCACAGAAGTAGGAGATGAGAGATAGTTTTCAGACAACAGAGTGCAGGTAGACGCACAGGTCACATCAAGTCAGCATTAATACAATTCAGTTCACTATGGATACAATTTTCCTTCAAATCCTTAGTTAGAGCTATTTGTCCATGATTAGCCTCCATAAAGTTATTAGGTTTTGGGGAAAAATACCAAGTGATATCTTAATCAATGCAGTAAAACAATTCCTTTCATCCTCCTTCATGTTCCTGGTGTGTGATCCATTCCATCAAGAAATAATTCTTTAAATACTTTTCTAAAACTATAGACACAACCTTGCTACCATTCTCAATCGATTTGAATATTTTCACAAGCTTGGCTTTTGCCTCGAGAAAATTACACAGTGGTTCAAACACGTTCTACACACTTTCTAACACAAACTGTAATTAATCCATATAAATATAAATAAATAAATAAATATAAATAAATATAAATAAATATAAATAAATATAAATAAATAAATAAATAAATAAATAAATAAATAAATAAATAAATAAATAAATAAATAAATATATATATATATATATATATATATATATATATATATATATATATATATATATATATATATATATATATATATATATATATATATATATATATATATATATATATATATATATATATATATAAACATTCTTTCTTACCCTCAGGCACACACAGTTGAGTTGGTAATGGTTGCAATGATCTGCTCTCAGAAACAAAAGGCAAAGGTACTGTTCATTAACACTTGTTAGCGCTCGCTGTGATTTGAATTTTTATTATGGCCTCAATTTGCATTATGCAGGGTCTATATATAGGTCACATCCGGCGACCGAGGTGACAGTATCCGAAATGTGCTAGAGTTCCCAAAATATATGCAAAAATTGTCCTGCTGTTCAATTAATAAAAACCAAGAATTAAAATATCTTCGTTATTCCTGGAGCGATTTTCTTCATCTGAAGCTTAAAATACACTCTGAATAATCTTTTAACTTCCTATCTAATTGTCTTTTACTTTCCTAAATGCATTTATTTCTATGCGCACTTTAAACAGCTAAATTATGGACTAACCTGAGGCCTCGATGCATTCAACCAAAGATTTCTCCCGTCCTATACTACTGATCGTGAAAGTCTCTGCACAGACGTGTAGAGCAACATTCCCGTTATAGAATAAGAGACCTCTTCCAGGTGGTACTTCTTTCCTACTTATGTAATTAAATTGCATCTGTTAAATATCCTCTTTGTTGAATTCCCATCTCATCTCATAATCGAAACCTCTTCTACCCCGTGAAACGAGGTGTAGAGGAAACCCGTGACACGCCCATTGAGGCATATTGGGAATATGGTGTTAGGCCCATATTATCTTGACCGTCGGCACACTAGGGGTGATGTGGTCGGCATCACGCCGGCCGCCTTAACTTCCCAGAGTTGCTCTGGTACCCATTTGGGGCTGGGTCGATCCAGGAGCCGTTTGTGGCCTAAAAAATTCCCGCCTCATCTGGGGATCGTATTTGTTGAATTCCACCAGAGTTAAATGCTGTTTCTATATATACGGTTGAATGGTGTATAGATATGAAGATGTATTGCTCCTTGTTCACACTGACATCAACTATTTACAGGACCACAGTGTTAAGAGGTATGGTGGTCTGTGGAAGCTCCAATGTTAAAGACTTGTTGTTGGCCCCAGCGTTGCTCGTCAGAGTGGTTGTTAGGAATAGGAATATCAACTCGACCTACGCAGTGGTGTGTAGACATAGAGTGAGAGTATAATACGCGAATGATGAAAGAGTTCGAAGAGTTGATAAATGTTCTTTTTCTCACTCATGTATGGCTGGAAGTCATCGACGCCAACTGCTGTGTACTTTTTGTTACAGTTTAATTGGACGTACACATTCGACAGCACGGATACAGTGACAAATCACAGGTTGGCATAATACATCATGGTACAATTGATAAATGGTCTTGCAATGATACATGGGCACTCGTTGCATAATAGCACAATGGAATGTCAGTAGACAAGCACTCAGTATTGCCCATATATATATCATCTGGGTTTACTGACAAAGCACGTCAGTCTATAAACAATATTCAAGATGGCTTCTAGACCTAAACTCGTCTAGCGAAGATTCCTTTAAATAATGTTCAGCACATATTTTTTCATGTAATCATATTGAACCGCTAGTAATGGGTTCTCATCTGTAGCAGTGATCTCTGGACTCATCAAGCGATAGTACGGGGCATCCCTTTTCTCTTCTTGAAAGTCACAAAATATTTGGATACAAGATAGCTGCTGTCGTGAGCTGTCACTCACTTTAGGATACAAACTGGAATCTGTATCAAAGTTAATCCTACATTAAATGTTCTCATTGCTCTGTAGATTCTATCATGATGCAATGGACTTCAACATACAATATGGTGCTGCTAGAAAAGAATAACATCTTCATCTAGTTAAATATTCCCTCAGACGTACAAATCGTGCGTCTGCTTATCGAAAACGATGGCTTCGTAAGAGAGTTCATAAGAAGTGCTTTTGTTACCTTGGTATCAGAAATATGATTCTGCCACTCCTTGGCAATAAGAATAAACACTGGGGTAAAGCATATACGATAGGTCTAGACGACTATCACTTTCCCCTACACATATATCGATCACTTTTTCCGGCGACAAGCCGATACAGAAAACACGACAGCCCCCCATCATCAGGGCGAAGCCAAAACACACCTCTCTAGCCACACATCCGCTGAACAGCCTTTGACCTTTCTAGCGACAAAGAACATATAGTTCGACTTAGATATGTAAAGATATACAGATATAAGACAGACTCGTCCTACCTAGACAAACACTACACATAAATTCAGGCCATAGATATACTGAAGCAAGAACAATCTATTTCTACCCAAACAAAGAATAAATCGCAGTAAAACTGGATTCATCCGCGGAGTTCGATCTGAAACTCCTTTCAAGGGAAGTAACTCAATAATGACTTTTCCCTAAGCACTAAAAAGTATCTATTTTGTTTACAAAATATTTGCGAACATAACAAGCATACAAATGTATTATATTGCAGGATATCAAAGAGTGCACGTAACAGCATCCTTCACTCGGTTGCACGGAATAGTCCTAGCCATTTTGTCTGTTCAATGCTTTTGTAAACACGGCCTGATAGTGCGATTTCATTGGTCGGGATATCCTATAGTATTTCCAATGTATGGCGCACTGTTTCGTCAGAGTTACACAGAAGGACGTGTTGTGAAAGCAGACCAACTCACGACAATCATCAATTTTGTATTATCTCCTCTCAACACGCCAGTTCAGGATATTTTCACGTTTTGCTGTTTTAGTGATTTTGTTTGGGAATACACATTGTAAAAAATTCTTTTCCAGCTCGTATTTATTTAGCTCTAGAGAAATCTTGAGTTATATCCACTTAGTTGTTATGTCTTAAAATTTTCTGCACAGTAATTGCTTTGTTCTCAAGTTTACCTGCTAGTTTCAAATTTATTTCTTTACGCATGGAGCTTCTTTTAGCGTTTCCCCTCTTATTTGGGCTTTACCAGTTATTTTTATCAGGTTCAATCTGTCTTTTTCCAAATTATTTGAGCTGCTGCAGTGTCTCATTTCTTGCTTTATTTATTTGTAGACTTTCTGCTGACGTATGTGGCTTATAAGCTGATTTTCCCCATTTTATTAACACAAACAAACAGACAGACAAACTTCATACACTTTAAAAAAAAAGTGAACTCCTTTTGAGACCCATCTTCTTATTGTTTCCCCATTCATAAAATAAAAAAAAATAGTTTTTGTATATTGCTTCTCTTCGGCCTTACCCCTCTTTTGTGCATCTGAAAATTCTCTCCCACCCTCCCCCCATTTGTCTATCTGTCTGTCTGTCTGTCTTTCTTTCTCTTACCTTCTCTCCCCTCAAATATCATCATCATCATCATCATAATCATTTACCTATCCGCGTCTTATGGAGCACGAAGCCACCACCACAACTGGCCCACCCTACAGCTGGCCCACCCCACAGCTGGTCCACACCACAGCTGCCCCACACCACAGCTGGCCAACCCCATAGCCGGCCCACACCACATCAAGCCCACTCCACTGCTGGCCCACACCACAGATGGCGCACTCCACAGCTGGCCCACACCACAGCTGGCCCACCCCACATCAAGCCCACACCACAGCTGGCCCACACCACAGCTGACCCACCCCACATCATGCCCACCCCACAGCTGGCCCACCCCACAGCTGGCGCACCCCACAGCTGGCCCACTCCACAGCTGGCCCACACCACAGCTGGCCCACTCCACAGCTGGCCCACCCCATAGCTGGCCCACACCACATCAAACGCACACCATAGCTGGCACACACCACAGCTGGCCTACACCACAGATGGCCCACCCCACAGCTGCTCCCCCCACACCAAGCCCACACCACAGCTGGCCCACACCACAGCTGGCCCACACCACAGCTGGCCCACCCCACAGCTGGCTCACCCCACATCAAGCCCAAACCACAGCTGGCCCACACCACAGCTGACCCACCCCAAATCAAGCCCACAATACAGCTGGCTCACAACACAGCTGGCCCACACCACAGCTGGCCCACACCACAGCTGGCCCACACCAAGTATTCAAAAGCTCTTGCAGTAGTAGTTCATTTGTTTCTGTAGCAGTTTGTCTTTACATGATGAGGCTGCCAGCCCCCTGTACAACCTCATATTAGGCGCCGTTTACGACATGCATGAGGGTGCGGTAGTTGTCTTTGTCTCATCAGAGACCCCCCCGGGATGTACACTGGCCTCTCACAGCATATCCTTGCCTGTAAATAAAACATTGGGGCCACCACAGTAGATGGTTCCCAGGAAGTGGCAGTAAAGCATTCGTGTCCACTGCGTCAGTTTGTTTAATATGATGAGGTTGTCAGTCACATGCACAACTTCATTTTAGTGGTACCTTACTTGTAAACCTACTTGTAAGAGAATCGTAATCAAATTCTATCTTTGTTTCGCCAGAGACTTCTGGGAACTACGACGTGACGTCATGCTCAATCGAAAGTACAAAGGGAAATAACAAGAGTTAGAAACATAATCTAAGACTTAGCTTATTGTTGATAAACGTCACATCTGGTGTGTCTTTTTTCTAACGGTAAATGTAGTTAAATAGTATATACTGCGGGAAGGAAAAGAAGCGATAGAGACATCACCATGCTAGATCACTTTTTAAGAGGCAGGGTGAGCAGTTCCCTTCCACGTTCGCATCGCCTTCCCAAGCTCAATATCAGAGTCCGATACCCATTTCCAGAAGGATAGTTTGGAATGACACCACCTAATCTTATTAAGTTTCCAGTTAATAGCAAATCTGCTTAATAGATAATACCTCCATATGCAGCAATCGGAAGACAGTATAAACAGTTGCCTTTGCCTTCCCTAACTTTAGAGCAGATTCAGGTTATCATTTGCTTTTGGTTTTAACGGTTATCTTCCTTGCACACGGGCAACTCCATCAGTGCTCCGATCTCCTCCCTCAGATCACATAAGGAGGATCTCAGCACAGTGCACGAACTCTGTGGCATCGGCGAGAATCCAAATGTGTGTAAATAGGAATAACACTTTCTATAAATATTTTTGTGGTCGGTAGTTTTCTAATTTAGAAATTTTGCCAGGGCAGCGGCCATATGGCCTACTTTTTACAATTTCCAACTGCCGTGAGATTTTTAACGTGCTCAAGTTGCACACGGGACCTCCTATTTTTTCGGCCTTATCCGAGACGGCTAGGCAGTTCAGCAGTTTTTGTACCCGGAATACCCAGGGCAAATTAAATAGAGAGAGACCGGAAAAGAGACACAGGTTAGGTAGGCGTGGCGTTATTGTTAACCAGAATAGACATCATTGTACTCTGGGCAAACCCTTAAGTGCTCAGTCTCCCTCAGTATGTGTCGAGGAGTGTGAATACCAACCGCTCCTGCAGCTCTCTGACCGTATAAACGACGGATGCATCTTGCCATGTGTCCATCCCCACCAACCTTACGAACCATGCCAAACTCCAACATTGATGATCATCCATCTACCGCAATGTCTCTCTCCAACACGCCATCACTAATTGTTCTCAGTCAATTTATCGTTGTTTATTTTCACAGCGAAGTTTACATTACATCACATTTTGCAGAAATTATCGTAAATGATTTCTTACGCAACTGGGTACAATTTATATCCCTAATATTATAAGTTATGGTTTTATGAATTATTTATTGTTTGTCTTTTTAATAAGAAAAATTATAACTTTTCAATTCTGTAAAAGGAAAATAAAAGTACAATAAAAGCCAATCAATTTAAATGACCCATTGCCACCAGGGACGCGACAAGGACACAAAGTTTGTACATTGTGGTAAAGTGGGATGATATAAATATTTATAGGGGACTTAGTGTACTGACTGAGATCAGCTGTGAAGGTATCTGTATCTAATATGTGTAGTGTTTTACAGATAACCTTACTTACTGCCACATATTTATATCTCAGTCAGAATTATTCTGGAATATTGTGTTGGCAACGTTATATGTCTAGGGTTATGCAAAGGATGAAGTGTAAGTCACCACAACAACAACAGATAAACAATTTAATTATTCCACCACACTTGACAATACTGTGACACTCACAAACAGTCAACACTCTAGAAGACTATCTTAAAAGATTCAATGATAAATTTCAGATATATACAGATGTATTGATTTTTTCTACAATAGTGATCCTGATTCAACTACACAGTGAACCAGGCAATATTATAACATGTAATTACAAATATTATGTACACAGATATAAATGTGGTCTTTGCATTGACATACAATATTAGTAATCTATGTGTGTGAGTTGTGATGTGGTAATATGAGGTAATACTGGTTTTGTTCTTCAAGATAGATTCTTATTAGACATCATGACTGCATGTGCTTGTGTATGTTGGAACTAGTATTGGAGATGGTCTCAGTTCCGAACATTAAAACAATTAATTGCCCCTCTTTAATTAAGTTAGAGTCATTTACGAGGGGTACATAGTGTTGAGCTCTTTTGGCCACAGTGGGCTTAACTTTCGTGATGGAGGCAGGCAAGGACTCCTCTGCTCGACTATTCACTGTTTCTGAAGACACCTCACTGGTTACTATAGGGACCCAAGAGTATGCTGTCAGCCTCTGGATTCAGCAAACGCTCAGACCAGGTGCGACTTCAATCACTAGGACCACAGTCCCACAATTCATGGAAATAAACACAGATACGTTGACTAGCAATGAATGTAGGCACAAATACTGGCACAAATTCCCATCTGCTTATGTTCCAGGCTTTTATTTAGCAAAAATATGAGCTGGCTTCAACGCACTGTTGCTTTATCAAGCTTATTTGAACTAGTGGTCTCGAACTAACGCTATCAATTAACTATATTAACAGACCTAACCAATCAGGCCATTTCTACCCAATCGTTTGAAAAAAAAGTACTCTTACTTCCGTCTCCCTTGACAACAAAAGATAGCATTTATAGTCCGACTAATCGTGTTTAGCCTTACATATCATTCCATCCAATCAATTCAAATGTAACTTGTGGCCTATTTCCGTACAATGGTGGTTTAAAATTCTGCCACTGAGCGATTCTGATGTTTTGGGGCTGTCTGACACCCTCACTATTTTCTTTTGCCTATAATTTATTAATTCCTGGACTATTTGCGTAACACTTAACATATTCTTTGTTAGCAAGTCTTAAGGAATCCAAATATATAAGTTTAATGGAGCTAAGTGACTGCGTTCAAAATATGTATTTTCTAGGATAGTCGTGTAGTTGTTTTTTTATTTTTTATGTTAGAACCGCCACCTGTCCTGCTGTACTGTCAGACTAATGTCAGAATTTCGGACATAAAACAGTAGAATGTCAGGTTCCCCCAATAAGCGTTTTTCAGGTTTTAAAACCTAACTCTGGGAAGGGTAGTGTTTTTATCACTGTCCGTCTGAAATAAAGTTAGTGCATGTGGCCTTACACGCGTGTTAGGGGTGGCATTAATATAGCGAGACGCGTGTTTAGTGTTGCTTGTTTTGCTGCCTTCAGCCCTCCCTTCTTTCTATCCTACATCCATGGGAGCCGCGCTGGTGTAATGGCTTCGGCGTTGTACTGGCGACCAGGTGTTCATGGTTCAAACCCGGGCGTCGGCGTTTGAAGAAATGTTTACGGCCGGAAATTTGACTGAATAGCCTGAACGGCTCCTGTGATAAACCCTCTGTGGATGGGAAGGAGCGAAGCTCCTGACCGGGTTGGTAGGAAAGTCCTCAGGTTCCCCAGCCTCGCAATGACATGTCATTGGGCCGAAGGGCTGAAAGCCCAAGTGCCGCTGGTTAAGGAAAAAAAAAAAAAAAAAAAAATCCTACATCCATCTGTCCATTCGTAGTGTAATTAATTTAGGTCATACGCAGTGTGCCTCTCAATATTTTTTCTTAGAAATGCAATACCCGTTTTAATGTGTTGTGGAAACGCTTGTATTATGCAGTGGCTTGTATTTAACGTGGAAACGTTACAATTTGCAGACAAAGCATAAAACAAAGGGGATTTCGAGTACTGTCATTGTGACAGCACTGTTCTTTACCATTCTTCTTCCTTTTATAGAATTTATTTGTTAGGCTTTACATTTACGTTTTAATTTATATATGTGGATTAGAATTTCTCACGACAAATCCTCCCCGCTTAAAACAGACTTTATACGTCAGTCTATAATTCTACATACACATAGAGAAATTTATGTCTATGCCTGGTGATTTCTTTGATTTTCATCGCACGGATGGCGGCTTAAAAAATCTGCATCAACGTTTCTCTAATTTTATTTTGCTCATGGATTAATGCAGGTGGGTCAAGTCAAAGTAAGCACTAGTGACGAAGGTTGCCTCAGACCTCTGCAATCCAAGAATCCATTTCAGATATGTTACTGTACAGCTGCAAGTGTTACGGCTTGTCTTACTACTGCTTAGCAGTCAATATTCACCATTTTCTCTTCGCTGAGTCTGCTCAACGACATGTCCCGAGAATATTAGATGTTCCTCAATTTGTACGTTATGAGGAGTTGATCTATATGGTGCTATCTGAGTTGTGGAGGGGATCCAATAATTTCCGGATCAGCCTTAATAAACACTCGGACTATCCTCAATTCAAAAGGTAACAATGGAGACACTCTGCTCCTCCGAAATGTTCACAGCCAACAATTTGTCTGATCTCAGACGGGATTGAATGTGGAAACACCCTTCTAATAATATATTTATAATGTTCTATAATGTGCCGCTCAAATGGAGGCTATATTCACCAACTATAGTTTCGCCTACCGACAATCTGGAGAATTAAGATAATATGTGGAGAAATGAGTTTCTGCATCAGAAATCAATTCGCCCTTAGCATTGCTAAAAGATGTGTGGGTTATCTCCATCCAGGGTCCGATCAATAATTTCCCTTGGACGGTGTGGGGTCGGGTGACTACCAATGTCACCAGTGCCCTTTTAATGCTAAGTTAATAGCCATAGTGTAAAGCGCTGTGAGCATTTCCCGAATTGCTCACTCGTCCACTGCCCACTGTTCTTATGTTAACAATTTGTTTCGGTTTTAACTTAGGCGGATCATCTTCAATGTCAATGTCAGCCAGCTCCCTAAATGCGGCTTCAAACTGTCCCTGGGTTGACTGGTCTGAATTTCTATTTTCTCTGGATGCCTTTCTCAGAGTTGCGAATCTAAATATTTTTGGTGAACACTGTTGGGGGAAAGGTGGATACTTATCCTCTATGTCAACCTTATTATTGTTATTTTCCTTGTTATTGTTAGGCCCATATGTTTCAGAATGCTTGGCTGGCATCTGATTATGATTTTCCCAACTTGGGGACTGTACCTTGCTACATTTTTCACAGGCCCCCACAAATTGTGCAATATCAGCAGCTACTTGGGGCCAGTAGAATTTTTCTGATGTCCTTTGACGGGTAGTCCCATTTCTCTGGTGTCCACCGTCTGGTACAACATGTGATTTTGCCATCACTTCTTCTCTGTAGGGGGTTGGGAGTACCAACTGTCCATATCCTTTGGGTCCTGCTCCCGCCTTCCTGTGGAGCAGTCCATCCCTCAAGTAAAATTGTCCTTTCTTAGGGTGTGCATGGCTGTTTAGTAATTTGTCAAAGCAAGGTTTTAATGATTTGTCCTTTGTCTGGGCCTTTCTCATCTGTTTATCAGAAAAGGTTAATGGGGGTTCCTCCTCCTTTCTACTAGGGGTCGACCTGACCTGAAGCGTGGCCATTACCACAGGTTTTACAGGGCTTCCTAGAAAAACATATTTACTTCCTAACACCAGCGGGTAATTAGGATCGTCACACACGGCTGCTCTAATCACTCCTTCCACGTACCTTGTCTCTACATTGATCTCGGCTACGGGAAGTGTCATGGTGGATATTCCCTTTACGGCCCCTTGTATCTCCACTTTCTCTGTGGTATACTGTTCAGGGTGCACTAGGGTTGCACTCACAACTGAGTCATATTCTAAACCTGAATCGTAAAGGCACCTAACCTTGGCCCCATTACATGTCACTTCTTCACAGATGGGGGGATGTTGAAGATTTATATGATTCTCTGTCAGTTTCTTCTTTCCCTTGTCCACTGTTATCATGCATGCCGCGTGATATGGAGGAACCTTCCTACCACATTCACTAGTATTATGATTATGCATCCTGCATATTTGACAATATTTTCCTTCCTGTCTGAAGGGTTTCCTGTTATCATATTTCCTTTCATTGAATTGTGGGGTTTTATTTTTATAGTCATTTCGTGGCCTATCAAACTGGTGCTTACCTTTGTTTTGATCTCTATGATCAAATTCATTAAAGTTTTGTGGTGCCTGATAATTGTCTACCTGCCTCTTCTTATTACCTGTTACTTCTGCCTGAGCTGCTTGATACCTTTCAGCAACATTTAGCAACTCACCCAGTCTCTCTGCACCTTGTTCCATGAGAAACTTTCTCAGGTCTGGAGCCATGGACTCTCTTAATTGTTCTATAAGGACCATTTCCTTAAGATCTTGGGTTTTCCCCAGAGAAGTCCATTTCTCCAAGTATGTCTCTATCCGTGCAGAGAACTGGTGATAGGTTTCACCTGACAGTAGTTTAGCATTCCTAAATTTTTTCCTGTAAAATTCTGCGTTCTTCTCATATCTTAACAAAAGAGCCTGCTTTAGCATGTCATAATTTTCCTGATCATCTCTGTGCATTTTGGCAAAAACTTCTTAAGCTGCCCCACGAAGTCCTTGAGATAACTTTAAGCTCCACCTTTCTCTCTCTAACCCATATGTGGTAGCTAATAATTCGTATCTATTTATATAGCTCTCAATATCATCGTCTTTCTCAACAAAATGATCTAAATGAAAGTTCATAGCTGAGGTTGAGGCTCCCTGAGTAGCGGTAGCATCAGAGGCAAAGGGACTGGCACCATTTTCAGGAGCATGGCCTTGAAACTCCAACTCCCTTAGTCGTAACTCATGTTCCCTTTGTAATCTTTTATCTTCTGCTTCCCTTTCTGCAGCTAATCTCTTCTCTTCCCTTTCTGCAGCTAATCGCTTGTCTTCTCTTTCTGCCTCCAATGCTTTAGCCTCTTTGTCAGCCTCAATCTGCAACCTCTTAGCCTCAGCCTCTAACCTTCTTTCGGCCTCTTTTTCTAATCTTCTTTCTTCCCGTTCAATAAATTTGTCACATTCAGTAGTGACATATGTAATCATAACTTGCCCCTCTAATCCCAACTCTTTTGCAGTCTGTACAGCCGCAGATCGAAATTTGGCCAGGTCCGCCATTTTATATCAGGTAATTAAATAAAATATCTAACTAAACAATATAATCTGTAATTATATATCCAATAGACAAAACAGGCACTGTCACGAAATGGATTTAGGACTAGAGACTGTCTACATATAGTGACAAGACAATAGTAAGAAGGAAGACTGAAATGATAGATTCAGATAGAAATATAGTGCAAACTGTGAAAGTTGAGACCATTGGCTCCGAGGTTGAGAACCGAGGTTGATTCTTTCCTCGCCACTTCGGACGTTTAAATTGCTATGGCCTCGAACCACCTCTAACTACCCTATGGGGATAAGGTTCAATTAAGATTCACAAACACCAAGGTACAGACAACATATAGCTACTGTACTAAAGGAAATGACTGATGCCAGCTACAATTTATACAAGTTTATTATACACCTATAAACAACAAACATATGCATGTCCCATACATCAAGTGCGAGGATGCACTCCTGAAAAACTAAAAAATCAAGCACAGTTAAAAAAAATGCATCCACCCCAACCCTTCTCCCACAATTGCAACCTGTATGGAGAAAGAAGGTAAGGTTAACTGAACTGAACTACACTGCACTTGATGTCGCCTACACTCCAAACTAGCTGATCTAAATTCTAACTCTAAGTCCACTGATAGCTGGAACGACGGCGAAGTGACTACACAATCTCTGCACAGACTTCGGTTCTACACAGCCTATCCTGGAATCTCCTGAACACAACTAACTGCACCTCTAAACTTCAGCAGCTGTCCTCTGCTATGATTCACCAAAACTAACAGTTCTGCCTATCTGTGCTGACTTCAGTAGAGAGAATGTTTACCCTATCTCTCTCCACTACTCTGGATTTGACTGAGGTTTAACAGAACCCCCCCTGGATTCTGGACTGGAATTGTAGCTGACTTCTACCCCTCCGAAATTACCTGCCCGAGTATCTATAACTGGGCCGTCGGCTTTATTATGGCCGTGAAGAAACGAACACAAAATTACCACAACGCTGGCAGCCTGCCAAATCTGCGTGTGTAACGAGCGTCAGAGCTCAGGATTTATCCACAAAAATCCTATTCGCTGGAAAATGTCTTCCCCTGGCTGGGAAAACGTATTTTCTTCCTCTCCTTCCACTACTGGCAACTAACGTAAAACCCTTGCGGTTCTGCGAATGCCCCAACTTTGCCGTGGGAGAAATTTTGTGGTCTCAAAATTCCGCTCTCATTCCCACAAAGCCGGTACCTGCAAATCTCGAATGTCCTACTGAAGGCAATCGACTTGACTGGCAACCGGCTTTGGCAATTTATTTTTAGAGACCGAACTTATGAAGTTCGGGCGTATTTATTCTCAAGCCCCCCACGCGCCGACTTCATGACGTCATATGCGCGGCGTGGTTCTAAAGCCAATGGGCGCTCTGCATTTCAACTGCAGTTAGCTCTCCGCCAATCAGAACCTTAGATCTTTCTGATGCAACCAGTCCCCGCTAGACAAAGAACCGGGAATTGGTCCTAGCCCTATACTGCGGAAATGAAGCAAAAATGGCCGCAAATAATTTAACTCCCGAAAAATGCGTATATGGCCACGCAATATCTTTAAAAAAAAGACACTAGTGCAAATCCTGATCCAGCCTCTATAATCTCAATCTAGAATAATACTTTCTAATTCCCTACACCCCCATTTCTAAACACATAAAGAAGAACCATAAAGCAGATGAGATCAAACTCCCTCGTGATCTCATCTTGAAAAAAAGTAAATAATAGAAGGAGAAGAAACATGGAGAAGGATTACCTGTAATCCCTCCTAAAATATAGTGAACAAATTGCAAGGAGAAAAAGACATGGGCCATTTGAAAGACAGAATCTCAGTACTCTCGTCACATCACTCCCCCCTTTCAAAGATTGAGCAACGATCTCCTTACTGAAATCTCTGTGTTTCACATTGGCCCTTATTCCTGTCTACCAAGCTGTCTGTGAGCACTTCCTCCTTTTCCGTGTTCTCTTCCGGAGCTAAGTGCCGGCTTAAGAAATCCGCTCCCACATTATCTTTTCCCGGGATATATTGTACCGAAAACGAGTACATGCCCAACAATAAAGCCCATCTCATTATTTTAGCGTTATTGTGCTTGTTGGCTCCCAAAAATGCCAAAGGAGCGTGGTCACTTTGTACTATGAATGTGACCCCGTATAGGTATTCGTGGTGTTTGCGAATTCCGGAAACTAATGCAAGGCACTCTCGTTCTATTGTTGAGTAGTTTCTTTCAGCCGCATTAAGTTTCCTACTGGCATAGGAGACTGGGAACAACAGCCCTTGTTGTGCTTCGTCGGCCTGTAAAAGAGTGGATCCAATTCCTATGGCGCTTGCATCCACTCTTAACACAAAGGGTTTTGTTAGATCCGGGAGCCGAAGTATTGGCGAACTGGTCAGCAGCTCCTTAAGAGTGGTGTATGCTCCTTCACATTCTGCTGTCCAACGAATTTTTTCCGGCTGACCTTTCCGAGTGAGGTCGGTCAACGGCCCTGTTAAGCTATTAAAATTCGGAATGAATTTTTGATAATAGGCGCACAAGGAGATAAAAGATCCGTGTCTTTTTTTGTGATGGGGCGGGCTGCTTTCCTTATTTTCTCCACGTTTTTGTCCAGCGGCCACATGCATCCGTGGGCGATAGTGTGGCCTAGGAAGTCTAGGGTGTCAAACCCGAGTAAACATTTGCTCGGGCGGGCGGTAAGCCCCGCCTCCTTCAATCTCCCGAGGAGCGAAGCGACAGTGGCTATGTGTTCCTCCTCCGTTTCCGTTGCGATGAGGATATCATCCATAAAATTGTGAATGTGGGGGTTTTGCAACGGCCCTAATAGCTTCCTCATCATTCGGGTGAAAGCACCCGGGGCATTATGTAACCCAAACGGCATGACATTAAACGTATAGTGCCCTTCACTAGTGCTAAAGGCCAACATCGGCCTGACGTCCTCTTTCACCGGAATTTGATAATAGCCTTTACTTAGGTCTATTTTCGAGAAGATTTTTGCCTGGCTTAATTTGGAAAACAGTTCCGCAGGGCTGGGGAGGGCTTCCGGTTGAAATTCCGTTATGGTGTTGAGCAATCGATAATCGATGCACAGCCTGGTCTCACCGTTAGGTTTTTGTAAGAGGACCACGCTCGAACTGTATGGGGATGTGGTTTCAGAAATGATGTTGGCCGCCAGTAGTTTTTCAATTTCCTCCCGTAACGCAGCGGCTTTGGCGTATGGAACCGGATATATTTTAGTCCGTACCGGGGTGTCGTCTTTCAGTTTCATCTCAAATTCTGAGAGGTGGGTGAGTCCAGGCTTATCCGTTAAAACGTCTGTGTATTGTTGTAATACAGTCCTGAGTTCTCGCGCCGCTCCTTCTGAAAGATTGTCCCCAAATTTCACGTCTCGGTACGACTCTGTTTGGTGTAGGGGGTACTCTCCGTAATTCTCTGGGTCGTCCTCTTCCTCAATAGCTACCGCCAATGCTAACAGGTGGTCTTGAGATGGTGGGGTTCGTTCTAAAAATTTCTTAAGGAGATTTACGTGGTATATCTTCCTTTTTCCCCTGATAGCGATGCGGTAGTTAGTGTTAGAGATTTTCTCTAACACCTCGAAAGGCCCCTGCCATCCAATGCGCAGTTTGTTTTCTCCGGTGGGAAGTAACAACAAGACCTTCTCCCCTACCTGGAGCTCTCTTTCCTTGGCCGTCTTGTTGTATCTCTGCGCCTGTTTTGCGCGAGCCTTACGGAGGTTATCTGAGGCCACTTTCCAACCTAACTGTAGTCGCTCCTTCAGCTCTTCAACATATTTGGAGGCCGACACCGTTGTCTCATCTGCCTTCCGATCTGTCATAGACCTGAACAGAGCCTCCAATGGGCCCTTGATCGGCCGCCCGAACAATAGGGTGGCTGGCGGGTAGCCTGTAGAAGCTTGGGGGACTTCGCGATACGCAAACAGGGCGGCGGGAATAAAAAGATCCCAGTCCTCTGGCCGCTCCTGCCCTAACTTGCGCAACATCGTCATCAAGCTGCCGTTGAACCTCTCCACGAGACCATTTCCTGCCGGGTTATACGGACTGGTATGTATGTGTTGGGTCCGGAGAATGTTGAAGATCTCCTCCATCAACAAGCTGCGAAATTGGGAGCCATTATCTGTCAACACTTGCTGAGGAAATCCCAGTCTTGTAAAGATTTGCAGCAAGGCTTCTGCAACATGCTTCGAGTCAGTGACCGCCAGGGGTATGGCCTCTGCCCACATGGTGCACACATCGACTAGTGTCAGAATAAACCTGTTCCGCCGCTTAGTTCTTTCTAATGGGCCTACAATGTCAACCGCCACTCGTTCGAAGGGGGTACCGACGATGGGCATCTCTCCTAACGGGACTGGGGGTGTCCAGTGTTTGGGTGCCACTCTCTGACACTGAGCACAAGATTTCACAAATCTTATGATGTCCGGCGTCATTCCCGGCCAGAAATAATGGGCCGATATTCTGTGTATGGTGGCCCCCTGGCCCATATGTCCACTAAATGGAAGCGCATGCCCCATTTCTAAAATCTGCAGCCTATACTTGGCTGGCACTACCAATTGGTTATGCCCCTGCTCTTCACCTCCTTCTCTGCGATAAATCAGCCCGTCCTTCTTGAAGAAATTCCCTTTTTGTTTGGGGTCCTTCGACGTGGGCAATTTCCGAAAACAGGCCGTCAGGGTCGGATCCTGTTGTTGGGCCTCCTGCAATTCCTGGGGTAACGGATTAATGGGGGCTTCCTTTTCCCGCTCCTTCTTGGCTTGCTCCCTAGTAACCACTGCGGCTACTACTTCCGGTTCCTTTGGGTCCCCTAGGTACACATACCTACATCCCAAAATGACCTCGAAAAGGGGCCCCTCCATTACGGCCGCCTTGATCGTGCCCCTGACAAATTTCGACACTATCTCGATCTGCGCTACTGGGAGGCGCATTGGAGCATCTCCCTTCAACACCCCACATATCTCCACAAATTCTCCTGTCATCTGTTCGGGCTTTACTAGATGATGGCCCACCAGACATTCGAAACTTAAGCCGGTATCATACAAACACTCGGTTTCAACCCCATTAACAGTTACCCTTCCCCTCGTGGAAGGTCGGTCACTGGTAGGTCGAGAATCCTGCTCCTTCTCCAAGTCTGGTATAGAAGTTTGTAAACAGGCTACTCTCTTTGGGGGTTTTCCCGGCTTCCCCCTGCTCTCCACTGCGAGTTATAATTATTTCTGCTGCCCCACTGCCGGCCAGGGGCGTGTTTCCGGGCCGGGTCCCTCCTTGGCTCCTCTCGTTTATCCGGCGGGTTGGGGCCCCTCGCGGAGCTCAAAGCAGGTGGAGGGGGCTCTCGGGTGTTAGGCCCGTTAGTTGGCTTGTCGGGAGAGGTGTTATGTCCTCGGGTTGGCGGGTCAGGGTTTTTCCGTTTCTGGCCCAGGACTTCAGCCTGTGCCGACTGGAACCTTTCAGCAAATAGAATAATCTGGTCCAGTTGCTGGGCGCCCTGCTCCGCCAGGTACTTCCTTAAGTCCGGAGACATGTTGGCCTTTATCTGTTCGCACATGATGAGCTCTTCGAGTCCTTCAAACGATTTAGCCAAACCCGACAACTCTCTCCAGCGAGTGAGGTAATTCCTCAGCCTCTCCGCGAACTGGGGAAAACTTTCTCCTTTCTCCAGTCGACTTTCCCTAAACATCGTTTGGCACTTCCGGGGAGTCCATTGGAATCGCTGTAACAGGGCGTTCCGCAGAGCCTCAAAGTTACCTTGGTCATCTACCAGCATCTTGCTATAGACCTCATACGCATGTCCTCTTAGAGATTGAGATAATTTGAGACACCAAAGACTATCATCCAGCCCGTATGCCTTTGCCATCCGTTCAAATTTTTCTAAAAATACCTCAATTTTCTCATTCCCGTTAGGAAAAGAGTCCATCGGAAAATTCATGGCTGCCATCCGGGGCCCTCCGTTTCCTGAGGTGTCTGTTGCCCCTGCTCCGGGAGAATCTCCGTTAGCCGAACTGCCTTCCGAAGATCGGTACTGCAGTTCCAGTGAACGCAGGGCAAGTTCATGCTGTCTCTCTGCTGCCTTCTCCCTCTCTTGGGCTTCCCTCTGTGCTAACTTCTCCTGGGCTTCCCTCTGTGCTATCTTCTCCTGGGCTTCCCTCTGTGCTATCTTCTCCTGGGCTTCCCTCTGTGCTATCTTCTCCTGGGCTTCCCTCTCTGCTATCTTCTCCTGGGCTTCCCTCTCTGCTTTTCTCTCCTCTGCCTGTCGGGTCTTCTCTTCTTTCTCCGTCTGCCGGTCCTGTTCCCTCATAATGTAAGCCCTAGTCTCGGCCTCATTCATCCCCATGCTTTTAGCTGCGTCCTTCCATGCAGTAAGTAGCTTGACCAATTCAGCCATCTTACCTGACAAATCAGCAGTACTCACAACGAGGGGAAATGACAAAAAAGGAACAAGAAAAATTTACTGTTACCTACTAGGAATATGCTGTCGCAAAAACCCGCACTCAGACTAGCACCAAGTCTGACTAATAACTACCTGAAAAAAATTCAAGTTATCCAGCTACCCAAAACCCGAATTTACTTTCCTGTTAAGAAAAAAAATTCAATTAGCCATCAATTACCTCTAAGTCATAAACAACCTTACTACAACTATCATCTAACTAACTGTAACCTGTGGAAAAAACTTTTAGCTGGATCAGTCTTAATATAGCTCAAGTCTAGGGGATATTATAAAGAAAATCTATTTTTCAGAACTTCCTACAGAGACAATCTATGAATCTAGAATTGATCCCAACAAAGATGATCCCGGACGAGCCCCCACTTTGTCACGAAATGGATTTAGGACTAGAGACTGTCTACATATAGTGACAAGACAATAGTAAGAAGAAAGACTGAAATGATAGATTCAGATAGAAATATAGTGCAAACTGTGAAAGTTGAGACCATTGGCTCCGAGGTTGAGAACCGAGGTTGATTCTTTCCTCGCCACTTCGGACGTTTAAATTGCTATGGCCTCGAACCACCTCTAACTACCCTATGGGGATAAGGTTCAATTAAGATTCACAAACACCAAGGTACAGACAACATATAGCTACTGTACTAAAGGAAATGACTGATGCCAGCTACAATTTATACAAGTTTATTATACACCTATAAACAACAAACATATGCATGTCCCATACATCAAGTGCGAGGATGCACTCCTGAAAACAAAATCAAGCACAGTTAAAAAAAATGCATCCACCCCAACCCTTCTCCCACAATTGCAACCTGTATGGAGAAAGAAGGTAAGGTTAACTGAAATGAACTACACTGCACTTGATGTCGCCTACACTCCAAACTAGCTGTTCTAAATTCTAACTCTAAGTCCACTGATAGCTGGAACGACGGCGAAGTGACTACACAATCTCTGCACAGACTTCGGTTCTACACAGCCTATCCTGGAATCTCCTGAACACAACTAACTGCACCTCTAAACTTCAGCAGCTGTCCTCTGCTATGATTCACCAAAACTAACAGTTCTGCCTATCTGTGCTGACTTCAGTAGAGAGAATGTTTACCCTATCTCTCTCCACTACTCTGGATTTGACTGAGGTTTAACAGAACCCCCCCTGGATTCTGGACTGGAACTGTAGCTGACTTCTACCACTCTGAAATTACCTGCCCGAGTATCTATAACTGGGCCGTCGGCTTTATTATGGCCGTGAAGAAACGAACACAAAATTACCACAACGCTGGCAGCCTGCCAAATCTGCGTGTGTAACGAGCGTCAGAGCTCAGGATTTATCCACAAAAATCCTATTCGCTGGAAAATGTCTTCCCCTGGCTGGGAAAACGTATTTTCTTCCTCTCCTTCCACTACTGGCAACTAACGTAAAACCCTTGCGGTTCTGCGAATGCCCCAACTTTGCCGTGGGAGAAATTTTGTGGTCTCAAAATTCCGCTCTCATTCCCACAAAGCCGGTACCTGCAAATCTCGAATGTCCTACTGAAGGCAATCGACTTGACTGGCAACCGGCTTTGGCAATTTATTTTTAGAGACCGAACTTATGAAGTTCGGGCGTATTTATTCTCAAGCCCCCCACGCGCCGACTTCATGACGTCATATGCGCGGCGTGGTTCTAAAGCCAATGGGCGCTCTGTATTTCAACTGCAGTTAGCTCTCCGCCAATCAGAACCTTAGATCTTTCTGATGCAATCAGTCCCCGCTAGACAAAGAACCGGGAATTGGTCCTAGCCCTGTACTGCGGAAATGAAGCAAAAATGGCCGCAAATAATTTAACTCCCGAAAAATGCGTATATGGCCACGCAATATCTTTAAAAAAAAAGACACTGGTGCAAATCCTGATCCAGCCTCTATAATCTCAATCTAGAATAATACTTTCTAATTCCCTACACCCCCATTTCTAAACACATAAAGAAGAACCATAAAGCAGATGAGATCAAACTCCCTCGTGATCTCATCTTGAAAAAAACGTAAATAATAGAAGGAGAAGAAACATGGAGAAGGATTACCTGTAATCCCTCCTAAAATATAGTGAACAAATTGCAAGGAGAAAAAGACATGGGCCATTTGAAAGACAGAATCTCAGTACTCTCGTCACAGGCACCAAGAGCTCAACCTTATTTAATTCCACCCAAGGATACCTTTTAACTTTTATTATTCCCTGAAGTGAATTACCCCCAATGTTTATACTAGTAAGAGATTCAAAATCCCGGACCGGACCCCAATATATGTGGTAAAGTGGGATGATATAAATATTTATAGGGGACTTAGTGTACTGACTGAGATCAGCTGTGAAGGTATCTGTATCTAATATGTGTAGTGTTTTACAGATAACCTTACTTACTGCCACATATTTATATCTCAGTCAGAATTATTCTGGAATATTGTGTTGGCAACGTTATATGTCTAGGGTTATGCAAAGGATGAAGTGTAAGTCACCACAACAACAACAGATAAACAATTTAATTATTCCACCACACTTGACAATACTGTGACACTCACAAACAGTCAACACTCTAGAAGACTATCTTAAAAGATTCAATGATAAATTTCAGATATATACAGATGTATTGATTTTTTCTACAATAGTGATCCTGATTCAACTACACAGTGAACCAGGCAATATTATAACATGTAATTACAAATATTATGTACACAGATATAAATGTGGTCTTTGCATTGACATACAATATTAGTAATCTATGTGTGTGAGTTGTGATGTGGTAATATGAGGTAATACTGGTTTTGTTCTTCAAGATAGATTCTTATTAGACATCATGACTGCATGTGCTTGTGTATGTTGGAACTAGTATTGGAGATGGTCTCAGTTCCGAACATTAAAACAATTAATTGCCCCTCTTTAATTAAGTTAGAGTCATTTACGAGGGGTACATAGTGTTGAGCTCTTTTGGCCACAGTGGGCTTAACTTTCGTGATGGAGGCAGGCAAGGACTCCTCTGCTCGACTATTCACTGTTTCTGAAGACACCTCACTGGTTACTATAGGGACCCTAGAGTATGCTGTCAGCCTCTGGATTCAGCAAACGCTCAGACCAGGTGCGGCTTCAATCACTAGGACCACAGTCCCACAATTCATGGAAATAAACACAGATACGTTGACTAGCAATGAATGTAGGCACAAATACTGGCACAAATTCCCATCTGCTTATGTTCCAGGCTTTTATTTAGCAAAAATATGAGCTGGCTTCAACGCACTGTTGCTTTATCAAGCTTATTTGAACTAGTGGTCTCGAACTAACGCTATCAATTAACTATATTAACAGACCTAACCAATCAGGCCATTTCTACCCAATCGTTTGAAAAAAAAGTACTCTTACTTCCGTCTCCCTTGACAACAAAAGATAGCATTTATAGTCCGACTAATCGTGTTTAGCCTTACATATCATTCCATCCAATCAATTCAAATGTAACTTGTGGCCTATTTCCGTACAATGGTGGTTTAAAATTCTGCCACTGAGCGATTCTGATGTTTTGGGGCTGTCTGACACCCTCACTATTTTCTTTTGCCTATAATTTATTAATTCCTGGACTATTTGCGTAACACTAACATATTCTTTGTTAGCAAGTCTTAAGGAATCCAAATATATAAGTTTAATGGAGCTAAGTGACTGCGTTCAAAATATGTATTTTCTAGGATAGTCGTGTAGTTGTTTTTTTTTATTTTTTATGTTAGAACCGCCACCTGTCCTGCTGTACTGTCAGACTAATGTCAGGATTTCGGACATAAAACAGTAGAATGTCAGGTTCCCCCAATAAGCGTTTTTCAGGTTTTAAAACCTAACTCTGGGAAGGGTAGTGTTTTTATCACTGTCCGTCTGAAATAAAGTTAGTGCATGTGGCCTTACACGCGTGTTAGGGGTGGCATTAATATAGCGAGACGCGTGTTTAGTGTTGCTTGTTTTGCTGCCTTCAGCCCTCCCTTCTTTCTATCCTACATCCATCTGTCCATTCGTAGTGTAATTAATTTAGGTCATACGCAGTGTGCCTCTCAATATTTTTTCTTAGAAATGCAATACCCGTTTTAATGTGTTGTGGAAACGCTTGTATTATGCAGTGGCTTGTATTTAACGTGGAAACGTTACAATTTGCAGACAAAGCATAAAACAAAGGGGATTTCGAGTACTGTCATTGTGACAGCACTGTTCTTTACCATTATTCTTCCTTTTATAGAATTTATTTGTTAGGCTTTACATTTACGTTTTAATTTATATATGTGGATTAGAATTTCTCACGACATACATTATGCTCTATCAGCTATTATTTCCCGCTGAACCCTTTTAGTTATTGTCGCCCATGTTTAGTTCACCATTTTTCTGAGCTAATGAGTGTTTGGCTGATGCCAGCAGACGGCATCAAATTGTCCTTCTAGTTAATTCTACTTAAATCAATAAATCATCAATGCTTTACTATGTCACCTAAACGTGTCAATTTCTGATATTCTCGATCTTGTTGCTTTAGTAACTCTGTTTTTCTTTTGTTTAGAAATATAAATTGTGAAAATTTTTTTTTTTCTTTCAGCTATTTATTTAGCTCTAGACAAATCTAGAGTTATATCCATTAGTTGTTATGTCTTGAAATGTTCTGTACAATAATTGCTTTGTTCTCAAGTTTACCTGCTAGTTTCAAATGATTGTTGAAGGCCGGAGCTTCTGTTAGCTTGTTATTTTTTCTTTCCTTATTTGTTATTTGGTAGTAATTTTTGTAAGATTCAAGCTGTCTTTCTCCTAATTATTTGAGCTGCTGTAGCGTCTTGTTTCTTGCTTTCATTATTTGCAGACTTTCTGCTGACGTATGAGACATATACATCGCTTTTCATACTTTTAAAAATTAAAATAAAAACAAAAAACCGTCTTCCACATTTAACAAGTCAACTCCTTTTGAGACTGTTCCCGTTTTTCCTGCCACCTTTGGGTTATGGAGCCACCTTTGGGTTATGGAGCCACCTTTGGGTTATGGAGCCACCTTTGGGTTATGGAGCCACCTTTGGGTTATGGAGCCAACTTTGGGTTATGGTGCCTTGCCTTCAGGGAAGTACCTAGGTTTTATTTTTATATTTATTTAAGTTCTTATGTGTCCTATCTAGCCTTCACTTTCTTTCCTTTCCTGACGAAGGCCTTGTGGCCGTAACGTAGACTATTTTCTTTGTCTTTTGTCCTCGTAAGACGAATCACCTTTTTTCGATTTTTTTTCAAACCCATCCATGAGTTTAAGCTAGAACTTATAATTATTCTGCTTTCCACTGAAACACCTCACTAGAGAATATAACAGACTTATAAATTATTCACTCTGCACTGTAGTGGATTGATGGTATTGTATGATGGTGATATTACTAAGTGTGATGCATGAGGTCAGCTGTGAAGGCTCCTGAGATAAAATGTAGCTGTGAATTGTCAGAAGGCCCTTCTTGCTACCACTACGACCTCACACCTATCTTTTTTTTTTCTAATGAATGTGGCTACGTTAAAATTCTAGGGTATTGATATGTAATGTGTTGTGGTGGTTTGCATACACACACACAGATATTTAACAAGTCTAATAATAGTAATAAAATGTTATAACACACTGAACTAATTCAAGCTGTGTAAAATTTTGATAGTAATTTTCTTTAAATTTATTTGTTCTGAACCAAGGTTTTATTTTGGCCAGAACATATGAAAGGTTTTGCAATTATGAAAGAAATGCATGAATATGACATAATAAATGCAAGGTGTGTACATATGTATGTTACTAGACTAGTTAATATTACTACTGTTTATAGTTGTAATCTAATTGGGAGAACACTTAATGGATGTGCTGTTGGGGTGACCTCATCACTCCCTGTCTATGGCGACTACACATTGTCCAGTTATTTGATGGAAATTTTATGGGTGTGTTAGAAAATAAGTTGAGTTGGTGAATTCTCAGCAGACCAGACGCTCACGTAGCTTGAAGGTGTAGCTCTGGTGCTGAGATCTGGTGGCCCCACCTCTCCGTGCTTGGGGGCAATATCAGGCTGCTCTGCCAAAATATAAACTGCACGGGTCCACTCTTGTATTAGTAACTCATCATTTGACACCACATTGGTGCCAAATAAAAAACTCACAGCTCTGCAATAAAGTATTGGTCATGTGTCAGAATTCCACCCTCTAAACCATTTCTGGCCTCAACCCTCCACACAACAACAACACCACATAGACGGGTCAGATCTTTTTGACCATACAACACATCTTACCAAGTTGGTTTCACATAGGATAAGTTCTCCCAGACTACATATTCTGAAATATGTTCATTAGCTTTCTGCCATAGAATAGGATAGGTGATATGTTTCACTGATCTCAACACTTGATCTGTCCTTCATAATCCTTACTGGAGTTTATGTATTTTATTTGTCCCTAGACCCTGAACTGGGGCGGGGGGTCTAGAGCGAATCCTTACTTGTTGTAAGGGATAGATTTTGATATGGCAGTATCAAATCACTCGAAACATTAAACACATATTAAAATATACAAAGAAATACTTTCAGTCTTACCAGAATTATGAATATAGAACACAGTTAATTGCTAGCAATGGCGGTAGACCTACCTGGACGAGGGGCATATCCAGAGAGTATCAGAAAATCGCGGAGACGGCCGGATATAGTGCTTCATTCTGCAGCAACGCTTCAGGTCATACTGATTGAACTGACAGTGCCATTTGAATCCAGATTAGATGAGCAACATTCATTCAAAGCGGCCAAGTATAGTGATCTGGCCGCGGATCTGAGACACGATGGGTTCACTGCAAGGGTCATGGCTGTTGAAGTGGGCGCAAGAGGGCTTGTGGCTGCATCAGTGTATGATCTATTGAAACTGTTGGGGCTGAGGGGACAGTCGAGAACAAGGGCCCTGAAGAGGCTTAGTGAAACTGCCGAAAAGGCATCAGGCTGGCTGTGGAACAACCGCAATGGGGAATGGAGATCGTAACAATAAACGCTGCGGTACAGAAAACACCAGGAATTTTTCTAAGTCCACAATACGCTGAGGTTTGTGGTGGACTAGTGAACGGGCTGCGACTCAGGGGCGACAAGCGGTGTATACTATAAGGGGTGTCAGTATCAAAAGTCCAGTGGGGAACGCGCAGTGGCGACTCGTTGACTTCGCGCTGGTGTCTCAGTGTTTGCGACGGAACGAACGGAATAATTTGTCTTCTCCTTGTTACTTTCACAATTGCCTCCACGGCTGGCGGAGTTGTGGAATTTAAAGTTGCTACCATAAGTGAAATGGGTTCATTTTCGATGCAAGACAACAGGAAGCTGAGACGCTTGGAAGTCATGACCCAAGTGGGCCCGCCCCCCCTTAGAGTGTAAAGGAGTATATAGGGCCGAAACACTTGTCGGACGGGGGGACTGCTTCTGATGATCAGATTGCTTCCTGTTGTATCGCTCTGTAAAGAGTTTCCTATCATAGTTACATGGTCAAACCAGTGACAATCGGGAAAAGACCGATTGACTTCTGGAAAGACAGATGACACTGGGAAAGACTAGAAACCGGCTGACCGGGTTAGCACCCCGTAAGCTGTATTCAATTGCTATAGAACCCCAAAACGATAGATGCCCCCAGGATTCACCGAAAGGGGGGGAGAATGATGAATCCACAGGCGCCTCATTGGAATCGACCAGACCCGTTACACGGACTTCGAGCTCTGAACAACGGCTGGAGTTTCCATGTGCCTGTGGTAGGGAATTCTCTACTCAGAGAGGAATGAAAATCCACAGAACGAAAAAGGGGTGTGGGAGGTCATCAGGGGGGAGATCAACAGCGCTCTGTCTCGACGGATAAGACGTTAGAAGAACGCAGCCAGGAGTCAATCCACAGTGCTGAGTACATTCAAGTTGATCTGCCTGATGATGATCTCACACACTTCTTGGACGGAAGAGAGATGCAATCAAGTTTCCACCTGCCAGTGCAAAAGGGCTTTGGGAACAGCTGGACGAAGCCTTGGCAAAAGAGTTGGATAACAACCTGAAGCAGATAACTTTGGAGAAGAAGCTGGAAATCTTCGGCGACATAATATATCTGCACTGTCGCAAAGTGTTCGGAGTGAGGGAGGCAAGGGAAAGTAACCCACCACAAAAAAGCAGAAGACAAATTAAAATAGAAGAAATCAGAAAACAGAAGAAGCATGCCCGAAAACTGTTCAAAAACGCAGTTGCCGCAGAGAAGGAAGGGTTACGACAGGTTTGGGAGCACCTGAAAGGCCAACATAATGCCCTTTGTAGAGCAGAAAGGTTGTGCAGGAAGAAAAGGAAGACTCGAATGGATAGGGAAAGATTCTTCAGGGAGCCCTTCAAGTTTGCCAAAGAACTGTTTGAGCAGCCACGGTCGGGTACGCTAAACATCAGGAAAGAAGACCTGGAAGAACACCTTGGAATGACATATTCAGATGGTCGCAAAGATGAGCCGCTCAGCAGCATGGCAGGCCTTAAATGGCCGAGTAAGCCAGGAGCTGAATTTAACACCAAGCCCCCAACGGTGCAAGAGGTAGAAAGCATTGTCCAGAAAGCTCGATGCAAGTCAGCTCCAGGTCCTAATGGTGTTCCATATGTGGTGTATAAGAGATGCCCTGAGGTGCTCAAACGACTGCTTCGTTTACTGAAGAGTGCGTGGAAAACCCAGCTTGTAAGCAAGGAATGGAGAAAGGCGAACGGAGTCTACATCCCGAAGGAGCAAAATTCCACAGACATCAGTCAGTTCAGGCCAATCTCACTACTCAATGTGGAAGGGAAGATATTCTTCTCAGTGATGGCGAAAAGACTCACTACATACCTCCTGGCAAATGGGTACATTGACACTACCATTCAGAAAGGAGGTATCCCAGGTACACCAGGATGTCTAGAGCATGCCACAATGATATGGGAAGCAATCCAAAAGGCAAAGTCTGACAGAACAAACCTCCATGTAATCTGGTTGGATTTAGCGAATGCTTATGGATCCGTTCCACACCAGATGTTGTGGCAGGCCCTAGAAATGTATCATGTTCCACAAGAGATTGCAGCAATGCTGAAGCTGTATTTCGCAGGGTTTGCTGTCAGATTTTCAACCAGAGAGTACACAACGAAGTGGATTGGCCTTGAAGTTGGAATTGCGATGGGATGTACCATCTCTCCGATACTATTCGTGATGGCTATGCAGGTAATCCTCAATGCGGCTGAAGGAATGGCTATAGGTCCAAAGCTCGGTGGAATGTGTCTCATGCCACCGCTCAAAGCATTCATGGATGACACAACAATTCTGACATCAGATGAACATCAGGCCCGGAGGATGTTAGCACGCCTGGATGAACTAGTCAGCTGGTGCAGAATGAGCTTCAAACCCAAGAAGTCGAGAAGCCTATCAGTCAGGAAAGGGAAGATAGCAGAGGTCATATTCACGGTTTCCAACCAAAGAATCCCTACTGTCATTGAGGAACCTGTTAAAAGTCTTGGCAGGGTGTACGATGCCTCATTAAAAGACTCAAAGGCAGTGCAACAGACAATAGAAATGGCAGACAGAGGGCTACAGATCATAGACCAAAGCAGACTCCTGGGGAAGTTCAAACTGTGGTGCCTCCAGTTCATGTTGATACCAAAGTTGCTGTGGCCACTGCTTATATATGAAATAAGCACAAGTACAGTGGAAGGTCAACAAGTTCATGAGAAAATGGCTAGGAGTACCACCAGGTCTGTCAGATGTAGCACTGTACTGCAAAAAGTCAAAACTTCTGCTTCCTTTCAAGTCAGTTGTTGAAGAGTACAAAGTTGGAAAGGCAAGGCTTGCAATGATGCTACGCGAGTCAGCTGATGACGTGGTTAAGTCCATTCAGCCCACACTGAAAACGGGAAGGAAGTGGAAAGTGGAAGAAGCTGTTGATGCTGCCCAAGAGTCACTCAAACTGAGGGAGGTAATCGGATACACACAAACGAATAGACGGGGATTTGGTCATGGAGACATCCGCTGGTGGTCCAAGGCATCAAGCAGGGAGCGCAGAGACATGGTAGTTCAGGAGATACGAGAAGCTGAGAATGATAAGAGGTTGCAAAAAGCAGTGCAGCAGGTCCAACAAGGCCAATGGACTACATGGGAAGGAGCCCTGCAGAGGTCCTTGACATGGAATGATATATGGCATATGGCACCTCTTAGGCTCAGCTTCGTTGTCAGATCACTGTATGACCTGCTGCCGTCGGCCACCAACCTTGTGAAATGGGGAAAGTCGGATGATGAGCAGTGCCCCCTGTGCCAGGGGAGGCAGACACTTGAACACGTGCTCTCAGCGTGTAAGGTGTCATTAGGGCAAGGGCGATACACTTGGCGCCATAACAAAGTGCTAAATGAGCTTGCTGCGACATAGATCTGGCAAGAATGAAGGCGAATAGCAAAGTCCGGCCAGACACCGCAAACACATACTTTCTGAGGGCAGGAAAGTCAGCACACCCCAAACCGAATAAACCTGGTAGCAGTTTACCATCTCTTCTTGATTGTGCAAATGATTGGGGATGGCGGTAGACCTACCTGGACGAGGGGCATATCCAGAGAGTATCAGAAAATCGCGGAGACGGCCGGATATAGTGCTTCATTCTGCAGCAACGCTTCAGGTCATACTGATTGAACTGACAGTGCCATTTGAATCCAGATTAGATGAGCAACATTCGTTCAAAGCGGCCAAGTATAGTGATCTGGCCGGGGATCTGAGACACGATGGGTTCACTGCAAGGGTCATGGCTGTTGAAGTGGGCGCAAGAGGGCTTGTGGCTGCATCAGTGTATGATCTATTGAAACTGTTGGGGCTGAGGGGACAGTCGAGAACAAGGGCCCTGAAGAGGCTTAGTGAAACTGCCGAAAAGGCATCAGGCTGGCTGTGGAACAACCGCAATGGGGAATGGAGATCGTAACAATAAACGCTGCGGTACAGAAAACACCAGGAATTTTTCTAAGTCCACAATACGCTGAGGTTTGTGGTGGACTAGTGAACGGGCTGCGACTCAGGGGCGACAAGCGGTGTATACTATAAGGGGTATCAGTATCAAAAGTCCAGTGGGGAACGCGCAGTGGCGACTCGTTGACTTCGCGCTGGTGTCTCAGTGTTTGCGACGGAACGAACGGAATAATTTGTCTTCTCCTTGTTACTTTCACAATTGCCTCCACGGCTGGCGGAGTTGTGGAATTTAAAGTTGCTACCATAAGTGAAATGGGTTCATTTTCGATGCAAGACAACAGGAAGCTGAGACGCTTGGGAGTCATGACCCAAGTGGGCCCGCCCCCCTTAGAGTGTAAAGGAGTATATAGGGCCGAAACACTTGTCGGACGGGGGGACTGCTTCTGATGATCAGATTGCTTCCTGTTGTATCGCTCTGTAAAGAGTTTCCTATCATAGCAAAACTCAGCTGAGCTGCTGGCTTTAGTATGGCGTACCTCTAAAGATATCAATTTGCTTCTGGGAATACACCACTATATTATTTACTGTGTCTACTAGGACAACTTATAACGAATGGCAAAAATGCGCGTCTGAGCGCCGATAATATACTCATCTATGGCCAATCACCGCCTTTTTTCCTTTCAAATTCAAACCTACTACCAAAAAGTCCTTTCAGTCATACCTCAGTCAAGTATGCCTTATTGTCTGTTGGTCCGTCCGTCTCTACTTGCGTTTCACAAAAAACACACTTGTTTTTTGAACCAACTCTGCCTTCCCCTACACAATTTTGCCTTTAAAGTTATTTTTAGCCACAATTCTCCAGCCCATCCCCTCTCTTTCATACCAACTAGATTTTAGCGCTTTGAGTCTCAAGTCTGCAGTTTTTGAAAATTAGGGACATTTTTGTTTCAATGCAGACGCTCGCTGATATGAACAACACAGTCTTTTGTCAATATCTTTCTTATTATCTATCCTTCTGTATAAATGAAAGCATATTATTTCACTGCTCAAGATGGGCCATCCGGCCAGCTAGGTTTTATATTCCTAACATTATTATTAAGAAAAAGTTACTTTTCAAATATTTTCTAGAATCTTCTATAATGCGTTCATCACTGCATTCAAATAAACGGACTAAGTTATCGCAAAAGCGTCCAAGAAATGACTGTTGCGTATAATAGCTAAGGTCCCTTTTGTCGATTTCTTTATCTTGTGTCAACTTGGGGACGTGAATTTTTCCTTGCCCCACCAATTTGCGTCCTGTTAGCCTTGCTAGTTCCAAGCACGTTTCAGTCATATTTTTTCCTCTGATCTCCGTTCTCATCCCGCTCCAAGGGTAAACGTTTTGCCTTCACGTCTAACAATTTAATTTCCATGGCGGGTGGTGACCCGCGTGTTGCGTGCATATTTTGACGCACATATTACAAAAATCGATATGGCTATTTAATATGGGAAAAATATAGACATTCATTCATTTGTGTATGAAAATGCTGTCTATGGTAAAAGCGAGAGAATCCATGTTTGATTCACACTTTTGATTATAGGAGTAATCGTTCTTGATATTGATCCGGCGCATGGATTGCTCTTACGGTTGTACTTATTTTTTAGGGCCAGAAAATATATTAATTTGCTTATTATGTTTATGACCTGAATTCATATGTATTACATATTATTAGTACAAGTAGAATCAGTCCTATATTGTATATTTTCAATGGGTAGGCGGGACTAGATTCTTATTATTCCGGTCTAGCGGAAGTATGAGTTGTCTTGACAAGTCGTGATGAGTTCCGATGTACCGTGATAATGGCGGGTACGCATTTTTCAAAGGGCTGGTAGATTCTTAAGGAAATACGATTTCTGAAGTGGTTTTCTTCTAAAGGAGATGGTATCTCTACTATAGTTTATGTTAGAGACTCTCCTAAGGTACGGTACAATGTATAATTCGGACTCCATGTATTGCCAGACCCTATTTTGATGATCTCATGTCGATTCGACCTAGATGGAACATTGTGCTTCGTATCGCTAGGGTCGTGTTTTGTATCGACAAAGATGACAGATTTTCCTACAGCGGTTATGGCTACGTGAATTAACCTGATCATCGTAGAGCTGTATGGGAACATTTATGAAATCAGTTATATACCCATTATAAATTAACTCTGGCTTATATTCTCCTTCCTATGAATGAGTGAACGACAACTCAGGGAGGCAGCCATGTTAGATTTCGGTCATCATATGTTTTGATCACTGCCAAGAGAACAGATTATTTATCCTATTATCGGACAGTGACAGGGAGATCTCAATCTTGCTAGAAACCCCCTCTTCGTGGTTTCATAATATATACTACAAACTATGGACGTCAAGTAACTTTAGTTATTTACCGATCTGCCTTCACTGACGCGTTTAGTCAGATAGGGGGATGCGGCCATAATGTATCATGACATTGAACTTTTGATGTACTGCCCATTATTTTTGAATGTGTCATGACTTCAGATCTGCTATGTATACCTACAAATTGATATGTCAACATACCATGATGTACTCGTATGTCCCAGTGTGTACGTCTGAATAAATTGAGTAAACAAAGATTCCAGCAGTCTGCATTGGTGCCTTGTAGACACATGTGTATGAGTGGTTATATTGGTCAGCACACGAACAGTACACCATTCGCGGTAATCACACTCTACACTTCTACTTCATACATACACCATCCTGCGTCGGTTGGAGTGACCAAGTTTAGGGCCTGCTTCCCCTGGAGCCTTTGCCTTCCCTAACTCAGGACTAGGGTGAGTTACCCATTTACAGCTGGGTAGACTGGAGCATGCCTGATCTCAACAACACACCACTCTCCCTTACAGAGCATACCGACTGACACTTTACAGAGTGGAAAGAAGAAAAGAAACTTTACAGTGGCGAGCCAGATTCCTGGGTCCAGCTTACGCAGTTTTGTGTTGAGAATCACAGTTTACAGCTGAAAGAACATTTGTTTGACCACATCAACACCAGTAGGACAGCTATACAGTCGATGTCAGCTTGACCTGTATTACCGATAGAATGCTGTATCTAGGTCAGCGCTTGTTGACAGTTTTTCGCTGTACAGACAGTATTACACAGGACAGTGGTATCAAGTGTAGAAAATATCTGGGGCAGTATTGTTGACATTTCTCAACGTACAGAAGAATCACAGTGTTGTTGAACATAAAGTGCATAGTTCATCGTTGGATCTTCATATGCTCAAAAGAGAAAAAATTGACAGTGTAATAGTTTAGAATTAAATCTATTACTCAATAAAGTGGCAAGTTATTAGTATTAAAATAAACTGTGCCTGCTTTACAACACTATACCTGCAACACATTCCATTCATGACATAAATTATATTGTATGCTATATGCTATTTATGCTTACATGTTATTTGTTTATATGTGTAGGTGTTTATATGTTGCGGGCCTGGATGGGAGGTGACTAGAACAGGAAATACCGAGTGATATTGGTCTTGTTCTGGCGTTCGATAGGGAGCAATTTCTTAATTGAAATTTGCATGCAACATAGTTTGCAAATATTTGGTTAGTTGTGACGACTGTTTCATATTTGTATTTGTAACATTTTTTCTGTTCTTTATTTTTGTTTGATTTGTTTGTATAATTGTAGGTCTCATCTTTCCTTTCATTTCAGTTTTTTACACCCTTATGTTTATCCACTGTGGCGTTATTTGTCTTGTCATTTTATTATTGCAGTTATCATCACGGTTTCTGTGATCATTTTTTTCATTTCTCCTATTTAATTTAATTTGATCTCTGCAAATGTGTTCATATTGTCTTTTCTTGTTTGTCCTTTGTAATGTCTTTAGTTGACATATGACGTATAGTGGTATACACTGATAGTATAGTACAGATCAGTACTTTATGATTGTTATTGTTATAAAACAAAATGTACAAGACCTTTGTAAGGCTTGTCTCCCAAAGTGATTGGTATAGGGAAATATTTTTTCCACAGGTACTCAAGTGATCTTTGATTACATTGAGGTATACAAGACCTTTGTAAGGCTTGTCTCCCAAAGTGATTGGTAAAGGGAAATATTTTTTTCCACAGGTACTCAAGTGATCTTTGATTACATTGAGGTATACAAGACCTTTGTAAGGCTTGTCTCCCAAAGTGATTGGTAAAGGGAAATATTTTTTTCCACAGGTACTCAAGTGATCTTTGATTACATTGAGGTATACAAGACCTTTGTAAGGCTTGTCTCCCACAGTATTTGAGATACAGTTATTGTGTCCATAGGTACTCAAGTTATCATTGGTTATTATAAACCATACAAGTTTGGACTAAGACTAAGTCTATGGTATAGACTTGTCTCTCATTAACGTGAAAGAGGGTAATTTATTTACTTTTTCAGGTTTCTGATTTAAGAAGACAATATGTCTACATTAGATTATTTCATTGCACAAGGAAAATCTCTTGATAAGACTGGAAAAGACTTAGAACAATGGGCTGTTGCTCAATATGACAAAGCATTAGCTGCAGAAGAGAAAAAAATTGCTGCTGCTGCTGAAGAAAGAAAAGCTGCTGCTGAGGAAAAAAAAGCTGCGGCTGAGGAGAGAAAACTTCAAATAGAAGAAAAAAAAGCTGCTGCAGAAGAAAGGAAAGCTCTAGCTGAAGAAAAAAGATTAGAAAAAGAAGCTGATACTGCTGCTGAACTTAAGAAATTGCAGATGCAAGTGGAGGAAAGGAGATTTGAGGCAGAACAGAAGAAATTAGAAGCTGATGCAGAACAGAAAAAACTAGAAGTTGCTGCTGCTGCAGAACAGAAAAAACTAGAAGTTGCTGCTGCTGCAGAACAGAAGAAATTAGAAGCTGCAGCTGAACAAAAAAAATTAGAAGTTGCTGCAGAACAGAAGAAATTAGAAGTTGCTGCAGAACAGAAGAAGTTAGAAGCTGCTGCAGAACAGAAGAAATTAGAAGCTGCTGCAGAACAGAGAAGATTAGATAGAGAAGCTGAAGAGAGAAAAGCAATAAGAGAACATGAGTTTGAATTAGAGAAATTAAAAATTGACATGTATGAGTAATGTTAATCAGGCATCTGGTGGTAATGGTAAACCCTTTGTGTACAAGGTCAAAGTACCAGCGTTTAACCCTACCAGTGATGACATAACATTTTGGCTTTCTAGATTTGAACGGGCTTGTCGATCTCATAATGTTGACAAATCACAGTATGTGAATCAGTTGTCTGAAAATCTAAAAGGGGAGTCCCTAAGTAAGTTATATTTTGTTGAAGAGGCCGACAAAGATAATTATGATGCTGTTAGGGCAGCTTTGATAAAGAGATATCAGCTGTCTGAGGAAGGTTACCGTCTTTTGTTTAAAACAATGAGACCTGAGGTAGGTGTAGAATTCTCAGATTTCATCTCAAAAGCACGAATTACACTTTCACGATGGATTGAATTATCCAAAACAGAGAAAACATTTGATGGTCTTACGGATTTATTGCTAAGAGACAAGGTCATGTCTTCTGTAAATAAATCATTCCTAGAGTTCTTACATGAGCGTAAACCTGGTACAATAAAGCAAATGGAAGAATATTGTGACCAGTATGCCACGGCACACCCTGACATGATTCTTAGTAACTCTAACATTAAAGAGAGTATGCCAGTTGCTTCGGCAACAGAATATAATCAGAATTACTCACACAAATTCCAAGGAGCTAAAAATAAATTTGATAAAAAGGTTAATTGGAATAAGTATCAAAACCAAGATAACCACTCAAATCAGGGTTCTTCTTCGAAGAACTGGAATCGAGCTGATAGTCCTCGACACGCGAGGGGTACCCATAATGTTAGAAATTCTCGGAAAGGGAGTAGCTATAGGAACTACCCAAGTGCTTCATGGAGACAACAGAAACAATATTACAGGGATACTCAATATAACGAGCGTGATGATTATGATCATGAATATTATGATTCAAACCCAAATAGGGGTTATAACAGAGGCAATAATAATTATAGAGACAATTATAACCGAGGTAGATCACAACACAAAAGACATGGTAAATCTTATTACCAGGCTAACTCTGCACAACAGGAGTTCCACGACACCGATAATCAGAATAATGATAAAAAAGACTCCAACAGTGTAGCAAATTCCGCTTTCGATTTTGCTAGAGCATCTGAGTGTTCGCAATGCAAAACATTATTCGATCCAACCACAGTGTCTACTTTAAGCTGCGGTCACCCGCTTCCCGCTCTCCATGCGTCAATTGCGCATAATGGAAGGGGTGCTCTTGTCTTTAATAGGGGCCTAATAGATGGTACTCCGGTATCAATTCTTTTCGATTCGGGGTGCACTACCATTGGAGTGAGGCAATCACTCGTAAATCCTTCTCGAGCTACAGGCAATATAGTCAAATGTGTAACATTTGGTGGCACATTGGAGAAGTACTCCACTGCCATTATCAATATTGCTACGCCTTTCTTTACAGGAGAGGTGCAAGCATGTCTCTTGCCGAATCCGATCGCTGATCTTATCATCGGTCGCATTCATGGAGTGAAAGAATGCACTCCACAGCAAATTTCTAATTGGGAAAAATGTTAATATGCAATCTGCTAATGCAGTAATCACTAGGGCTCAAGCTCTTAATATGCCACAATCTTCACATTCTGAAGATAATGATGCGCAGATCCAAGATGATCCCTTGGAGATTTCCCACGATTCCTTTATCAAACGGCAGGAAGATGATCCTACTCTAAAGAAATTCTTTACTCTGGCAACAAAAGGTGATCCGAATAAGGATACAAATCGTAAATCTTGGATTACGATGAAGAATGGCGTACTTGTACGTATGGTACAAGACTCCGCTAAGTCCATTCATTCTCAAATCCTTGTGCCTAAAAATATGAGAGTTAAAATCTTACAGCACGCTCATGATTCGCAGTGTGCTGGACATATGGGTTTTTCCCGTACTAAAGCTAGAGTTCTTCAATCTTTCTTTTGGCCTGCTGTGAATAAGGACATACGAATCTATTGTCGATCTTGTAAAGTATGTCAAGAGATTAAATCCAGAGGTCCACGCCATGATGCACCTATTCAGGCTGCAGACATTCCCATTCGGCCATTTCAAAAAATGGCGATAGACATCATTGGTCCATTTAAGATAAAGTCTGCTAGAGGACACCAATTTATTTTGACGTGTGTTGATATGTGCACACGTTGGCCGGAGGCTGTTCCTCTAAAGAGCATAACTACTGCTGATGTCGCAGATGCTCTTTGGTTAATATTTTCTCGTCTGGGGTTTCCAGCAGAAATATTATCCGACCAGGGTACCCAACTCATATCGGATACCATGTCTCAAGTAATGTCGACTCTGAAGATAGAGAGATCGCTGAGTAGTATTTATCATCCTATGTCCAATGGGATGGTGGAACGTTTGAATAGAACTCTGAAAAACCTACTAGGTAAGATAACAGAAGATCATCCTCAGGATTGGGATAGGGTTTTACCCGCGGCTCTCTTTGCATATAGAGAGGTCGCCAACGAACATACAGGATTTTCTCCCTTTGAACTTGTCTTTGGCGCGAAACCGCGAGGTCCTATGTCCTTACTTCATGATCTTATAACTGCTGATAATATTGTCGATGACACAAAATCCTCTTATGAATATGTCATCGCACTTAGACACAAGATTATTGAAGCATGCAAATTGGCAACTGCTTCTTCTGAATTTGCGAAACAGAAGGCAAGGGAATTTGCCAATAAAAAGAGATGTTTGCGTCAACTTTGTCCAGGTGACAAAGCATTTGTCTTGCTACCTTGTAGGGAAAATAGACTTCTCATTTCTTGGAAAGGTCCGTACGATATAATATCAAAAGTTTCCGATGTTGACTATATCGTCGATATTGACGGGAAGCGTAAAACCTTCCACATCAACATGCTCACGGAATTCCATGAACGTCCTGATTATTTACAACCTGTTTTCCAGGCAACGGACGATTTTCCAGTCCAACATGGACAGTACTCATCTCTGTCAGTAATACAGGATGAGGAAACGAGTTTCTCGGATGTAAATTTACCTTTTCCAATGATTCCTCTTCACTCTAATGAATCATGGAAAGATGTTGCAATTTCTCCAGAATTATCTCCAGGAGAGCAGAAACAAGTTTCTACTATGTTAGAACAATTTCAGGATGTCCTTACTGACATTCCTGGTCAAACTGATGTCATTCAACATGACATTATTCTTACTGACCATAGTCCTATAAGAGTCAGACCGTATCCTATCCCGATACATTTTCAAGCACAGGTAGAGAAAGAGTTAGATGAGATGATAGAGTTAAAAATTATTGAACCATCCACATCAGCATATTCTTCGCCGATGGTTATAGTACGAAAAAAAGACAATAACATACGTCTTTGCGTGGATTATCGCAAATTGAATCAAGTGACTAAATTCGATGCTGAACCTATGCCTTTACTAGAAGAGCTACTTACGAGACTATCGAATTCTCACTTCTTTACTAAACTCGATTTGTCTAAGGGATATTGGCAAGTTCCACTATCCGAACACGCCAAACCGTTTACTGCTTTTTCGACGCCTAGGGGTCTATTCCAATGGAATTTCATGCCTTTCGGTCTTATGAACGCCCCTGCTACATTTGTACGCATGATGCGTCGAATCCTATCTCATCGCTCAGATGTCATTGCGTATCTTGATGACATCTGTCTTTTCAGTGATACTTGGAACGATCACTATAATGGTATAAATGAACTATTGTCTATCTTACGCGAGCATAACCTGACAGCGAAACCATCGAAAGCATGTATTGGTTTTAGCGAAATATCTTTCTTAGGACACCGTGTTGGTCATGGGTTCCTAAAAACAGAAGACCATAATACAAGTAAGATACTTAACATTTCTATTCCTAAGACTAAAAAGCAAGTACGAAGTCTCTTAGGTCTAATACAATTTTATGGACGATTCATCCCGAATCTGTCCTCCATTATGTCACCTCTTTCTTCCTTGCTAAAGAAAGGGTCTCCTAATGTAGTCCATTGGACTCAAGAATGTCAATCCTCTTTGGATAAGGTTAAAACTATGTTTTCTACTTCACCTATCCTAGTATTGCCTTCTAAGGATAAGACATTTATTCTTCGTAGTGACGCTTCATCCACCGGGATTGGAGCTGCACTAATGCAAGAGTACTCTGGAACTCTGCATCCTGTGATGTATATTTCTCGGAAATTAAATGCCGCAGAGAAGAATTACTCGGTCCTAGACCGTGAATTATTGGCTATGGTTTGGTCAATCCTTAAACTGCAAAGATTTCTTCTGGGCGCGCATTTCATTGTGGAAACTGACCAGAAAGCTCTTACGGCTATTCAGAGTAAAAATCTGAAGAGCGCGAGATCAACGCGATACGCGATTGCTCTACAGCCATTTCATTTTTCGGTGCGAGCTATCCGTGGGTCAGAAAATGTGATGGCAGATATTTTGTCTAGATGCCCACATGATTCATAACTGTTATACAACTTTGATACAGTTGTTTCTATGTTGAAATGTGTACACATATGTAATATATCATATATTGATTGTAACACTACTTAGCGGTTCATTGATATTTATTCACCGCTGATCTTTCAATGTTTTTCGTCTTTGATGATCATGATGTTAAGATATCTTAGATGAAATTTATGTATAAACTAATGTGGAAATTGGGTCATTGCTAATATTGTAGTATGCGTTGGTGACACCTCTCTGGAAATATTAATACTTAGAGAAGTACCTTCTCTAAGGTCATAAAACTTATGCTTATCATCTGCGCATTGTTATTGGTGCGTTGTGAGCCTATTGTATGTTGCTCCTAGATGTGTTTCAAAAAAAAAAAAAAAAAAGTACCATTTTTTTTTTTTTCCCCGAGGGGTGTGGTAATCTGTTGCGTGCATATTTTGACGCACATATTACAAAAATCGATATGGCTATTTAATATGGGAAAAAATATAGACATTCATTCATTTGTGTATGAAAATGCTGTCTATGGTAAAAGCGAGAGAATCCATGTTTGATTCACACTTTTGATTATAGGAGTAATCGTTCTTGATATTGATCCGGCGCATGGATTGCTCTTACGTTTGTACTTATTTTTTAGGGCCAGAAAATATATTAATTTGCTTATTATGTTTATGGCCTGAATTCATATGTATTACATATTATTAGTACAAGTAGAATCAGTCCTATATTGTATATTTTGGATGGGTAGGCGGGACTAGATTCTTATTATTCCGGTCTAGCGGAAGTATGAGTTGTCTTGACAAGTCGTGATGAGTTCCGATGTACCGTGATAATGGCGGGTACGCATTTTTCAAAGGGCTGGTAGATTCTTAAGGAAATACGATTCATGAAGTGGTTTTCTTCTAAAGGAGATGGTATCTCTACTATAGTTTATGTTAGAGACTCTCCTAAGGTACGGTACAATGTATAATTCGGACTCCATGTATTGCCAGACCCTATTTTGATGATCTCATGTCGATTCGACCTAGATGGAACATTGTGCTTCGTATCGCTAGGGTCGTGTTTTGTATCGACAAAGATGACAGATTTTCCTACAGCGGTTATGGCTACGTGAATTAACCTGATCATCGTAGAGCTGTATGGGAACATTTATGAAATCAGTTATATACCCATTATAAATTAACTCTGGCTTATATTCTCCTTCCTATGAATGAGTGAACGACAACTCAGGGAGGCAGCCATGTTAGATTTCGGTCATCATATGTTTTGATCACTGCCAAGAGAACAGATTATTTATCCTATTATCGGACAGTGACAGGGAGATCTCAATCTTGCTAGAAACCCCCTCTTTCGTGGTTTCATAATATATGCTACAAACTATGGACGTCAAGTAACTTTAGTTATTTACCGATCTGCCTTCACTGACGCGTTTAGTCAGATAGGGGGATGCGGCCATAATATATCATGACATTGAACTTTTGATGTACTGCCCATTATTTCTGAATGTGTCATGACTTCAGATCTGCTATGTATACCTACAAATTGATATGTCAACATACCATGATGTACTCGTATGTCCCAGTGTGTACGTCTGAATAAATTGAGTAAACAAAGATTCCAGCAGTCTGCATTGGTGCCTTGTAGACACATGTGTATGAGTGGTTATATTGGTCAGCACACGAACAGTACACCATTCGCGGTAATCACACTCTACACTTCTACTTCATACATACACCATCCTGCGTCGGTTGGAGTGACCAAGTTTAGGGCCTGCTTCCCCTGGAGCCTTTGCCTTCCCTAACTCAGGACTAGGGTGAGTTACCCATTTACAGCTGGGTAGACTGGAGCATGCCTGATCTCAACAACACACCACTCTTCCTTACAGAGCATACCGACTGACACTTTACAGAGTGGAAAGAAGAAAAGAAACTTTACAGTGGCGAGCCAGATTCCTGGGTCCAGCTTACGCAGTTTTGTGTTGAGAATCACAGTTTACAGCTGAAAGAACATTTGTTTGAACACATCAACACCAGTAGGACAGCTATACAGTCGATGTCAGCTTGACCTGTATTACCGATAGGATGCTGTATCTAGGTCAGCGCTTGTTGACAGTTTTTCGCTGTACAGACAGTATTACACAGGACAGTGGTATCAAGTGTAGAAAATATCTGGGGCAGTATTGTTGACATTTCTCAACGTACAGAAGAATCACAGTGTTGTTGAACATAAAGTGCATAGTTCATCGTTGGATCTTCATATGCTCAAAAGAGAAAAAATTGACAGTGTAATAGTTTAGAATTAAATCTATTACTCAATAAAGTGGCAAGTTATTAGTATTAAAATAAACTGTGCCTGCTTTACAACACTATACCTGCAACACATTCCATTCATGACATAAATTATATTGTATGCTATATGCTATTTATGCTTACATGTTATTTGTTTATATGTGTAGGTGTTTATATGTTGCGGGCCTGGATGGGAGGTGACTAGAACAGGAAATACCGAGTGATATTGGTCTTGTTCTGGCGTTCGATAGGGAGCAATTTCTTAATTGAAATTTGCATGCAACATAGTTTGCAAATATTTGGTTAGTTGTGACGACTGTTTCATATTTGTATTTGTAACATTTTTTCTGTTCTTTATTTTTGTTTGATTTGTTTGTATAATTGTAGGTCTCATCTTTCCTTTCATTTCAGTTTTTTTACACCCTTATGTTTATACACTGTGGCGTTATTTGTCTTGTCATTTTATTATTGCAGTTATCATCACGGTTTCTGTGATCATTTTTTTCATTTCTCCTATTTAATTTAATTTGATCTCTGCAAATGTGTTCATATTGTCTTTTCTTGTTTGTCCTTTGTAATGTCTTTAGTTGACATATGACGTATAGTGGTATACACTGATAGTATAGTACAGATCAGTACTTTATGATTGTTATTGTTATAAAACAAAATGTACAAGACCTTTGTAAGGCTTGTCTCCCAAAGTGATTGGTAAAGGGAAATATTTTTTTCCATAGGTACTCAAGTGATCTTTGATTACATTGAGGTATACAAGACCTTTGTAAGGCTTGTCTCCCAAAGTGATTGGTAAAGGGAAATATTTTTTTCCACAGGTACTCAAGTGATCTTTGATTACATTGAGGTATACAAGACCTTTGTAAGGCTTGTCTCCCAAAGTGATTGGTAAAGGGAAATATTTTTTTCCACAGGTACTCAAGTGATCTTTGATTACATTGAGGTATACAAGACCTTTGTAAGGCTTGTCTCCCACAGTATTTGAGATACAGTTATTGTGTCCATAGGTACTCAAGTTATCATTGGTTATTATAAACCATACAAGTTTGGACTAAGACTAAGTCTATGGTATAGACTTGTCTCTCATTAACGTGAAAGAGGGTAATTTATTTACTTTTTTCAGGTTTCTGATTTAAGAAGACAATATGTCTACATTAGATTATTTCATTGCACAAGGAAAATCTCTTGATAAGACTGGAAAAGACTTAGAACAATGGGCTGTTGCTCAATATGACAAAGCATTAGCTGCAGAAGAGAAAAAAATTGCTGCTGCTGCTGAAGAAAGAAAAGCTGCTGCTGAGGAAAAAAAGCTGCGGCTGAGGAGAGAAAACTTCAAATAGAAGAAAAAAAAGCTGCTGCAGAAGAAAGGAAAGCTCTAGCTGAAGAAAAAAGATTAGAAAAAGAAGCTGATACTGCTGCTGAACTTAAGAAATTGCAGATGCAAGTGGAGGAAAGGAGATTTGAGGCAGAACAGAAGAAATTAGAAGCTGATGCAGAACAGAAAAAATTAGAAGTTGCTGCTGCTGCAGAACAGAAAAAAATTAGAAGTTGCTGCTGCTGCAGAACAGAAAAATTAGAAGCTGCTGCAGAACAAAAAAAATTAGAAGTTGCTGCTGCTGCAGAACAGAAAAAATTAGAAGCTGCTGCAGAACAGAGAAGATTAGATAGAGAAGCTGAAGAGAGAAAAGCAATAAGAGAACATGAGTTTGAATTAGAGAAATTAAAATTGACATGTATGAGTAATGTTAATCAGGCATCTGGTGGTAATGGTAAACCCTTTGTGTACAAGGTCAAGGTACCAGCGTTTAACCCTACCAGTGATGACATAACATTTTGGCTTCTAGATTCAAACAATCTCATCAAACCATAATCCCCACACCACCCTACATATCCACCTAATACATCCCACACAACCCCTTTTCTACACATCTACCTAAAACAAAATAATCCTCTTCTCCCCCTCACCAACATCATCATAACTTTCTCAAATCACCTCTCACAACCTCATACATCTTCCTTAAACCCTACAAAATAAACCCCCCCCCATCTCCCATCTTACTTATACTCCAACACCTCAAAACACCCCCTCCCTCCAACCCCAAACCCCTCATTCAATCCAACACCCCCCCCCCTCCCCCCCCCAAATCATTACAACCTTCAAACAATCACCTCTCCCCCTTACCATACAACATACCCACCCACCAACCACTCTAACAACCCATCTCTACCCCCATTACCCCACCCTCCCCATTCCTCCACAATATCCCCTACATCCCCTTCCCCCCCCATCCCATCAACAACTACCCACACCCCAACCCTCTCTACATCCCCTTCCCCCCTCCACACCACCTCCAACCACCCCCCCCCCCCCAACCCCCTTCTCACCCCCACCCAAATCACCCCCTTAACCAATTC